>CM040188.1:18868701-19068701 GCA_022606455.1 Callitettix versicolor | reverse complement strand
GGAATTTTTGATAATTGTCAAGCAGTAGACATAAATAAAATTAAAGATAAATTTAAATACAGAACACTTAAGAAGAATTTTATTTTTTTATTATTTTTTTTTAACATCCGACTATGCAGACGATGGAATGATTTATAGCGTATTAAAATGCCAAGCCCTGGCCGGGAATCGAACCCGGGTCCTCCGGGTTAAAGCCTAGTACGCTATCAACTAGGCCACCGAGGCGGCTGGAGGATTTTTATTTATATAGGGTACGGTATAAAAGCTCATTCTCCTAGTTAAAGCAAAGAAAAACGTTAATTAAATATAGTCCGAAAACGCTCTTTTTACCAACCCTTTTCCACTTTGTTTTCTCATTTAAATGTTACAACTTAGAAAAATCGATCATTAAAATTTTTAACATCAAATATCTCGAAAAATTATTAGGTCTTCTGTTTGCTGAAAATACAGGTATGTTCAGTTATTAATTTATCATAAACTCATTTGAAACAATAGCCTATTATCGAAGGAACAGACGCTTACGTTAACATTATCCTATCCATCTGCCCATCACAATACCGTTACAATTTTCCGTTACACATTAGACGTTACGTTTTTATATTTATTGGGTAGATTAGTCAGATATTAATGCACGTTTTGTGACTTGTTTAGGCGGTTTCGGACAAGGTGGGGCAATGGCGCTTCACATTGCTTACAGGTTCTGCACAAAACTGGCCGGAGTCTTTACTCTGTCTTCGTACCTCAGTTACGACTCCGAAGTCTACGGGGTGAGTGTATTTCAAGATAATAAACAGTGAATTGTTACACAAACTTCTCATGTTCAAACACACACACACACACGCGCGCACACACACACAAGCGCGCGCGCGCACACACAATCACCGCCTCCACCCCACCCCCGCCACTACCACCACCATCTTCGCCACCAAAACCACCACCACGTCCGCCAGCTCTACCACCATCACCGCCTCCATTACCACCACCGCCTCGGCCAACACCGCCACCACGCCCGCCACCTCTACTACCACCACCACCACCACACCGCCTCCACTACCACCACCCACCACCTCCACCACGCCTGCCACTACTACCACCACCATCACTGCCTATACTACCACCACCCACCACCGCCACCACGCCTGCCACTACTACTACCACCATCACTGCCTACACTACCACCACCCACCACCTCCACCACGCCTGCCACTACTACCACCACCATCACTGCCTACACTACCACCACCCACCACGCCTGCCACTACTACCACCACCACCACTGCCTACACTACCACCACCCACCACCGCCACCACGCCTGCCACTACTACCACCACGATCACCTGCTCACACTACCACCACCCACCACCGCCACCACGCCTGCCACTACTACCACCACGATCACTGCCTACACTACCACCACCCACCACCGCCACCACGCCTGCCACTACTACCACCACCATCACTGCCTACACTACCACCACCCACCACCGCAACCACGCCTGCCACTACTACCACCACGATCACTGCCTACACTACCACCACCCACCACCGCCACCACGCCTGCCACTACTACCACCACGATCACAGCCTACACTACCACCACCCACCACCTCCACCACGCCTGCCACTACTACCACCACCATCACTGCCTACACTACCACCACCCACCACGCCTGCCACTACTACCACCACCACCACTGCCTACACTACCACCACCCACCACCACCACCACGCCTGCCACTACTACCACCACGATCACTGCCTACACTACCACCACCCACCACCGCCACCACGCCTGCCACTACTACCACCACCATCACTGCCTACACTACCACCACCCACCACCGCAACCACGCCTGCCACTACTACCACCACGATCACAGCCTACACTACCACCACCCACCACCTCCACCACGCCTGCCACTACTACCACCACCATCACTGCCTACACTACCACCACCCACCACGCCTGCCACTACTACCACCACCACCACTGCCTACACTACCACCACCCACCACCACCACCACGCCTGCCACTACTACCACCACGATCACTGCCTACACTACCACCACCACCACCGCCACCACGCCTGCCACTACTACCACCACCATCACTGCCTACACTACCACCACCCACCACCGCCACCACGCCTGCCACTACTACCACCACGATCACTGCCTACACTACCACCACCCACCACCGCCACCACGCCTGCCACTACTACCACCACCATCACTGCCTACCACCACCACCACCGCCACCCGCCTGCCACTACTACCACCACCATCACTGCCTATACTACCACCACCCACCACCGCCACCACGCCTGCCACTACTACCACCACCATCACTGCCTACACTACCACCACCCACCACCGCCACCACGCCTGCCACTACTACCACCACCATCACTGCCTACACTACCACCACCCACCACCGCAACCACGCCTGCCACTACTACCACCACCGCCACCACCCCGCACAGACCACCACCATCACTTTTTTAAATTCATGGGATCTCCAAACGGATATGATATCCTTTAAAAATTTCATAATATATTTTTTTTCACCTTACTTTTGTGTAGTTAGTAATTTTTTTCATTTTGTAGGCTTTAGAGAAAAAGCAAAAGCTTATAAAGTTGTACAAACTGCCGCCCCATTTGGCATATTTACCGCCAGTGTTTTTCTGCTACGGTGAACAAGACGAGAGGTCACCGTTCGACGAAGGTGAAATAGTTTATAAAACTATGGTCAAATTAGGCGCCGAAGGAGAGTTTCATGCGTTTAAAAACTTGTCTTACGACATACAAAAGGAGGAAATTATTATGCTTATCGATTGGATTAATAAAAAGTTGGAATAAAATAGGTCTGGAGAAATTAATTTGCACATCCACAAATTGATGTGTAACTTACATTGTGCATATATATTGTAAAAATAGCTGTATATAAGATGCTAACAATGTACTGGAATTATACACATTAAACTGGGGAAATGTGTAGAATTAAAAAAATCTATATTGTTTAGTGTTACCTACATTATTTATGAATGTTTAATTATTGTAAAAACAACTGTACATAATATATAAACAATTTTTTGTAGTAAAATATCAATAGCTCTATAGAAACTTGTGGAAATTTAGAAATCGATAATGTGTAGTCTAAATTATTTATAGAGCTTTAATTATTTAAACAATTACAGTGTATAATGTATAAACAATTTACTGAAATAAAATATCAATAGTTCCATAGAAACTTATGGAATTCTAGAAACCGATATTGTGTAGTTTAAATTATTTATAGGTCTTTAATTATTGAAACGATTACAGAGTAAAGTGTATGAATATTTTACATGCATTTAATTATGACATCGTATTTCATCGCGCATTCAGAATATAGTGAAAGAGAAAATATTTATATTTATATAAGTACAGAGAGAATGTCCTCTTTCTTTTTCATTCAACCTACGACGCAAACGTTCAAGTTCAATGACAATTGTGTTGGTCTCTACATATTACTCAATTAGTCAATTCCCCAACTACTACCCGTTTTGAGTAAACTACCACAGAAATAATAATTTTATTAACATATTTTGGAATATGTTTTCAAAAAAGATGATAAAACAGCCTCCTGTCTTCTTCTGGCCTAGTTCCAGCAGTCCAAGGTCACGAACCCAGATTAATTGCGTCAACTGTACTTTGTTTATAAAAAGGAAATTGTTATGAAAAGAGATCGAAGCACATTTGACGGAACCTTGTTTATATGTTACCATGATGGTCTCCAATAGTTCATTAAAAATACCATATTCGAATCTCTGCTTCTGTAGGCCTATTCAAACATCAGTCGGCATTTATGCTTTCGTTATCAATCCTAATTACGTTTTTCATTGGCTTCAACATGACTAACCTTTCAATCATTCACAGATTTCATTAATTACATAAATCTCCACAACATTTGCCTAGAATTTCAAGTCCACGTTTGTCGTAAAATGGATGAGGAATATATTTATAACCAAGACAACTATGCACTATTCAAAAGCAACATTTTTAACACCCTTAAAAACAAGACAACCGTTTTGACTTCGACTCAGTTGGGTGACGTCCTCGTTCAACCTTGCATCGAGCCCAACTGTACAGCAGCTGTGATATTTCTGCACGGATGGGGTGAGTGAGCTTGCAAGTTAGTTTTATCGAGCCTACCTGTACAGCAGCTGTGATATTTCTGCACGGATGGGGTGAGTGAGTTTGCAAGTTAGTTTTATCGAGCCTACCTGTACAGCAGCTGTGATATTTGTGCACGGATGGGGTGAGTGAGCTTGCAAGTTAGTTTTATCGAGCCTACCTGTACAGCAGCTGTGATATTTGTGCACGGATGGGGTGAGTGAGCTTGCAAGTTAGTTTTATCAAAACTAACTGTACTGCAGCTGTGATATTTCTGCATGGATGGGGTAAGTGAGCTTGCAAGTTAGTTTTATCGAGCCTAACTGTACAGCAGCTGTGATATTTCTGCACGGATGGGGTGAGTGAGCTTCCAAGTTAGTTTTATCGAGCCTACCTGTACAGCAACTGTGATATTTGTGCACGGATGGGGTGAGTGAGCTTGAAAGTTAGTTTTATCAAAACTAACTGTACTGCAGCTGTGATATTTCTGCATGGATGGGGTGAGTGAGCTTGCAAGTTAGTTTTATCGAACCTAACTGTAACAGCAGCTGTGATATTTCTGCACGGATGGGGTTAGTGAGCCTGCAAGTTAGTTATATCAAACCTAACTGTACAGCAGCTGTGATATTTGTGCACGGATGGAGTGAGTAAACTTGCAAGTTAGTTTTATCGAGCCCAACTGTACAGCAGCTGAGATATTTGTGCACGGATGGGGTGAGTGAACTTGCAAATTAGTTTTATCGAGCCTAACTGTACTGCAGCTGTGATATTTGTGCACGGATGGGTTGAGTGAGCTTGCAAGTCAGTTTTATTGAGCCTAATTGTACAGCAGCTGTGATATTTCTGCACGGATGGGGTGAGTGAGCTTGCAAGTTAGTTTTATCGAGCCCAACTGAACAGTAACTGTGATATTTGTGCACGGATGTGGTGAGTGAGCTTGCAAGTTTGTTTTATCGAGCCTAACTGTACTGCAGCTATGATATTTATGCACGGATGGGGTTAATGAGCTGGCAAGTTAGTTTTATCGAGTCTAACTGTACAGCAGCTGTGATATTTGTGCACGGATGGGGTGAGTGAGCTTGCAAGTTAGTTTTATCGCGCCTAATTGTACAGCAGCTGTGATATTTGTGCACGGATGGGGTGAGTGAGTTTTCAAGTTAGTTTTATCGAGCCTAATTATACAGCAGCTGTGATATTTCTGCACGGATGTGGTAAGTGAGTTTGCAAGTTAGTTTTATCGAGCCTAACTGTACAGCAGCTGTGATATTTGTGCACGGATGGGGTGAGTGAGCTTGCAAGTTAGTTTTATCAAACCTAACTGTACTGCAGCTGTGATATTTCTCCACAGATGGGGTTAGTGAGCTTGCAAGTTAGTTTTATCAAGCTTAAATGTACAGCAGCTGTGATATTTGTGCACGGATTGGGTGAGTGAGTTTGCAAGTTAGTTTTATCGAGCTTAATTGTACAGCAGCTGTGATATTTGTGCACGGATGGGGTGAGTGAGTTTGCAAGATAGTTTTATCGAGCCTAATTGTACAGCAGCTGTGATATTTCTCCACAGATGGGGTTAGTGAGTTTGCAAGTTATTTTTATCAAGCCTAAATGTACAGCAGCTGTGATATTTGTGCACTGATGGGGTGAGTGAGCTTCCAAGTTAGTTTTATCGAGCCTACCTGTACAGCAACTGTGATATTTGTGCACGGATGGGGTGAGTGAGCTTGCAAGTTAGTTTTATCGAGCCTAACTGTACAGCAGCTGTGATATTTCTGCATGGATGGGGTGAGTGAGCTTGCAAGTTAGTTTTATCGAACCTAACAGTAACAGCAGCTGTGATATTTGTGCACGGATGGAGTGAGTAAGCTTGCAAGTTAGTTTTATCAAAACTAACTGTACTGCAGCTGTAATATTTCTGCACGGATGGGGTTAGTGAGTTTGCAAGTTAGTTTTATCGAGCCTAATTGTATAGCAGCTGTGATATTTCTGCACGGATGGGGTGAGTGAGCTTGCAAGTTAGTTTTATCGAGCCTACCTGTACAGCAGCTGTGATATTTCTGCACGGATGGGGTGAGTGAGTTTGCAAGTTAGTTTTATCGAGCCTAATTGTACAGCAGCTGTGATATTTGTGCACTGAAGGGGTGAGTGAGCTTGCAAGTTAGTTTTATCGAGCCTAATTGTACAGCAGCTGTGATATTTGTGCACGGATGGGGTGAGTGAGCTTGCAAGTTAGTTTTATCGAGCCTACCTGTACAGCAGCTGTGATATTTCTGCACGGATGGGGTGAGTGAATTTTCACGTTAGTTTTATCGAGCCTAATTGTACAGCAGCTGTGATATTTCTGCACGGATGGGGTGAGTGAGTTTTGCAAGTTAGTTTTATCGAGCCTAATTGTACAGCAGCTGTGATATTTCTGCACGGATGGGGTGAGTGAATTTTCACGTTAGTTTTATCGAGCCTAATTGTACAGCAGCTGAGATATTTCTGCACGGATGGGGTGAGTGAGCTTGCAAGTTAGTTTTATCGAGCCTAACTGTACTGCAGTTGTTATATTTGTGCACGGATGGGGTGAGTGAGTTTGCAAGTTAGTTTTATCGAGCCTAATTGTACAGCAGCTGTGATATTTCTGCACGGATGTGGTGAGTGAGCTTGCAAGTTTCTTTTAAGGAAAGAAATTTGAATCTGTTCTATAATATAATCAATAAATAAGCAACTTAATCTGTATACAAATTTGTGTGACTACTCGAAAGAAAAATTATATAAACGCGTATATCTCCCACACTAAAAATCCGATCTTTATGAAATTTAAAAATATGTATACGGTATTTTATGATAGTAATTATGTAATTAAATTTGAAATTAATTACTGATAAGAGCTGAGGAATTGATAGTTTATTTTTTTCGAACAAACACATCTCATAAAATTCTCTGATATTTACGAAATTTACATCTTATTTGCAGTTTATAGTTTACGTTTGATATAAACTGGAAGTACACAAAGCCAAATTTTGTTAATTTTTTTCGAAACACATTACTTACGTCTCTTGTACGATTCACAATCATTAGAGTAAAAATTCTTAAAAGTTTGAATTTCTTATTGAAATTATACAATTTTAAATATCAAGTTAATAATTTTAAAATAATTTTAAATAATTCTTATAAAATAATTATAAAAAATAATTTTAAAAAAATGGACTTGTTAAATATAGATCTTCTAATATAAATTTACCGAAAGTGAATTTGTTTAATGTTATGCCTCAATTGGAAAATAAGGTTTCATAAAAATAGATAATTTAATTTAGAAAAAGGTAAAAGAGTTCAAAACATTACCAGTTTTGGGTCCTTATATATCCGCCACCAATTAGGTTCCATAGTAACGATACCTTTACTAACAAGAACTGCAAACATAAATTAAATGTAATGAAAATCTGATTTAGAAAAGGAAAAATGCCCGTACACGCGGACTCGCAACTAAAAAATTCATTGTAAAGCAAATTTTTTTCTAAAAGTTTTAAAGTGGAAAACATTTTTTAGTGACCACTAAGCTTCAATTAGGATACCTTCTGTAGTCTGGCCCACAATTATTATTTTTTTTTTCTTTAAGGCGGAAAGCATATTAAGGCTATTATCGCCTCCCTAAATGTAATTGTAAATGTAAAGTGTTAAAGTCGTAAGTGTAGTGTTGTAAGTGTAAGTGTGTGTTAGACTCGGGTACCGCGAGGAACGTGTAAATCCTCTCAATAGGTGCAGCTAGTCGACACCCCCTGCGGGTTCTGCTCACGAAAGAAAACACCTGAGTTTAGGAGTTTTTAGTGTTCCAATCGGTTATTGTACAGACATTTCAGATACACTAAATTAAAGCTTTTTTTGTTTATAAATACATATTAATTGCGTTAATATATTTTCAAACTTCATTTTTATATTTTAAGAAATTCACCGAAAAACACGATTTTCACGCAGTTTTCCTACTACTACTAGCTACTTTGAAGTTTTATAACTTTGTCAATTTCTACTCCCACAACAATGCTGTCATACTACGCTATGAAATAGCCATTTGTTAATGTTTCTGTCAAATTTGACAAACATTTGTCAAAAATTGAAGTTATGGTAATTTTTTTTTTAAAGTGCTCATTTTGTTACCAGCAACTTTAGTGAAATAATAGTCTGTGTTTTTACAACAGTATTATCAAGACTTATGTTCAGTCAGATTTAGAATTACTTTTAATAAACGAGAATTTAATTAAACGAAATTTGAGTATTAATCGGAACATTTTAGCGCACCAGGAGTACAGTCACGTGGCACGCACTATAGACCCGACAGTACCTTGACACGTACCCAGTGCAACTACGAAATTTTGTTTCAATAACTTTACGTTTAAATTTCTTTTTATATTTTACTTCTTTCTGCTAGGATTATTATGTTCAGTATAATGATCTGCCTTCCCTAGCTTCATCAATTCTACTTTTGTTGACGCGTTTCGGAGAACCTCCATCTTCAACAACTATATCCATACTGGTCACCAATATTATGGCCCGTCCTATTTATAATTTTCTATCTCCACCTCGTATCCCTCCTCTATTCACGTCAGGTTTAATATACACGTGTTGAATAGAGGAGGGGTACGAGGTGGAGCTAGAAAATTAGACATAGGACGGGCCATAATATTGGTGACCAGTGTAGATATGTTTTTTGAAGATGGAAGTTTTCCGAAACGCGTCAACGACAGTAAGAATTGACGAAGCTAAGGAAGGCAGATCATTATACTGAACATAGTAACTTTACGTTTACTCATGTTAAACGAATATATACACCGTAACATTCTCATTTGTATCAGCTGCAAGGTCGTTGGTTTTACTGGAACATTTCTAGAATCAGCTGATTGTTTTTGCAATATTACGATAAATATGCACTCGGAATCAACTTTTTAACCTATTCTGCGATACAGGTTGGTGACACAATCAGATGGCCAATTTACACGACTAAATGCTTATTATTAACAATGTTTGGCTAGTTTCAATGTTTAATATTCCATTCCAAACTAAAAAAAAACTATTATTTCCTCACACTTATTTCAAATCCGCTGCAAACTCGTTATAATTGAATGTCAGATTAGAGATATGTCCAAACAAAGATTAATTTATTTGTATTTATTTTTTTATTACGTAATCCATTAAATAGTTTTTTAAATTTCTTTCTAGCGTATTATAGGCCTTAACAAATGCTACCAGTCTGGCATAAGTATTAATAGGTCGACATTAAACATTGGGATATTTTTTTGAAAGATTTGTTTAACTAAAACTAGTGACTTCATAAAGCTGTGGTAAAATCAATTTGTACGGGCTCGAGAGCATCGTTTATTAAGAGGCTAAATATCGTACACTTCTGCAAATAGTATGAACTAACATGCATAAAACAATGGCATAAAAGAATGAAATTAAACATAAACAAAACCTATTACATCCAGAACAACTAAATATGAAACAACAAAATTTTTAACTAACTGACGAATGGCAAAAAGGGGAAATATACCCAAATAAAACTGAAATTATGTAATCAAAATAAAACTGAAAAAATGACTCATTAGTGGGAGTATTGTGATCGTTCAGCTGCGCCTACCAATGAACAAATGTCCACATCCATCTCAAAAGATGCAGCAAGAAAAAATCTGCAAGAATCGTTTGCCCATTTTTGCCGTATGATTTTTTTTTCTGAAAAAGCTTTGCAATATTTTCGATAACATTTCTCGAGATTTAAAAAAAAAATATTTTTTTTATTCAAAAAGCTTTTGTGGGCCGCTAATTGTAAATCGCTGTTATGTTATAACACTAACAGCTGAATAGTTATAGACTACTGGCCGCGGAAAGCTACAACGCGATGACATCACACTACTAGGTTGCTAATTTTCTTCCACACGCCGTCAGTCACTACGGATCTGACTTACCGGACGTGGTAACGTCGCACTCCTTCTAAGCTTGCTACTCAGTCCTAGTCCATGGTTAATTGAAGTTAAAACTGTTTCACACAGGGGACACAGGACCTGCTCTTCACTTATGGCTTATGCACGTCCTTGGAGAGTTCATTATATTTCCTCATGCCAAGGTGATGTACCCTTCCGCGCCTGCGCCTAGACCAACACCTCCACCACCAGTAAGTATTGTCGCACCACAAATATAGTAGCTTTTAACTGTACTAGCTTTTAGACTTGAACCCTTGAACACCGTAATTGAACTTAGCAATGACGGACAAAAATGACTTGACCGAGTCCTTTCTTTGTCCATAGATTTACTCGGCCACCCTTGTTCAAAGTCATGTTATTATTTATGGATTTCTTAAAGTTTAACTTTTATTCACAGTCGCTAGATAATTATATCATCCTAAAGTGTGACACAGGCTCCTGTGGGAAGAATCTCAGACCGGGAAACGACTTGAGAAAACCAATCTGTTTACGGCCCTGTGTTGAAAGCACCGTAGGCGGTATTTTGGAAAAGAAAAATGGAAGCTATTAACGAAAAACCAGAAAATCGGATCAACAGATTTTACTCAAAAAAAAAAAAAAATGTTTATAAACAAAAAGTAGCTTTGCGAAACTTGAAATAAAAGAAATCATAGTAAACACCATAAAGCGAAAAGTCATTAGATCAACAAGACGGCGGTCATGGTTTTATCAGTTTTCCATAATTAAAATACTTTATATTTCAAATACGGTTTACTAATTTGCTCAATTTATGGACAAAATTTGTGCAAAATGTGACTAACCAATTTTGATAGATTATAAAATGTTGCAGTTTTTTTTATGGTCTGGTTGGAATATGAAAAAAACCTAAGAGTATATTTTGAGAAAACCAGATGCGTTGTTAATTTATAAAGGGGAGGATGACTGAAAAGGCTCAAAAAAGTTTATGAAAAAGAAGTCTTCCTGTATAAAAGCAATGTTCACACGCGCAGGTACACATTAAAGCATGCTTTAAAGTGGAAGCTCTTTTTTGGATTTAGAGGACATACTGATAAAATTAAAAAATTTAAATACACATTCTACACTGTTAATACACTTCCTCTGCACTTCGTATGTTAAGTTATTTAGTTTCAACTGATTAGAACTATGAATCTACGATATAACGTTTTACGAATACAGTCGAGTCTCGATTATCCGTCATTGTCAGGACCGTTTGGATAAAGGATAACAGAAATAGACCACTTGTTTCGACGACCGATAAAAGTACCATACTGTGCTATAACCTGTTTATAGCACAGAATTTTTTATTAGTACTATAATTTTGGAAAATGTAGTAAAACTATTCTATTTAACTATAATTATATATTACACTAATGTTACATACCAATGTTACTTAATCTTTTGACAAGTATTCAAATAACATATGTAAGAGTACCGCACACGTCGGAGTACTCACTTGATTTTTACGTAACGACATATACGCTGAATGGTATTATCGTAAACAGTGTTAGAGTGTTTATCCTTCAATAGAAACATTCATACCATTTTCCGAAATTCTTTACTGTATTTGAAGTGTGCCGTTTAGGTAGCGATTATCAATATTTGATTAGCGCAGCAATTAGTGTTATCTGCCGTCGCCTATGCTGTAAATAATTTGTGTTTTGTTTTGTCTAGAAAATTACTTTTATCATTTATAGCAAGTTATTTACAATGGAAGACTGTTTTAAAATGTCAGACGACAGAATTAACCTGACTGTTAATCGAGACTCTACTGTATCAAAATCAAACAATTTACTTTGAAAATTAACGTTTTCCCTTAAAATGATAGAAAAAGCGTGCTGTTTAAATAGCTCTTATAAGCCATAACACACCCTATAGTTTGTAATTATATTTGTGGCTATAAACTTATATTTATGTTTTTTTTATTTTTAGACCAGTGATTCAGAATCGGACTTTTCAGTTAGTGAGACAAGCGAAGAGATACCGGTAAGGGTATATACACAAATGATATTTAATTAAATAAGTCTAACTTACTTTTAACTTAAACTTTTAAACTTTAACTTAATAAGACTTTTGTTTCTTCAGTACACCCGTAAGGTAAAAAACTCAAAATCATTTACAATTTGCGAAATCGAAACAATGCCGTGTATCAAAATTTGTTTTCCAATACTACGTGTTACATTTTTTTGTCAATGTATGTCTGTATTATATAACGTGTGTGTGTGTGTGTGTGTGTGTTTACTGCGTTTGAGTGTATTTGTGTGTGTGTCGTGTGTTTACTGCGTTTGAGTGTATTTGTTGTGTGTGTGTCGTGTGTTTACTGCGTTTGAGTGTATGTGTGTGTGTGTGTGTGTGTGTGTGTGTGTGTGTGTGTGTGTGTGTGTTTGTGTGTGTGTCGTGTGTTTACTGCGTTTGAGTGTATTTGTGTGTGTGTGTGTGTGTTTACTGCGTTTGAGTGTATTTGTGTGTGTCGTGTGTTTACTGCGTTTGTGTGTGTGTGTGTGTGTGTGTTTACTGCGTTTGAGTGTATTTGTGTGTGTGTCGTGTGTTTACTGCGTTTGAGTGTATTTGTGTGTGTGTGTGTGTGTGTGTGTGTGTGTTTACTGCGTTTGAGTGTGTGTGTGTCGTGTGTTTACTGCGTTTGAGTGTATTTGTGTGTGTGTGTGTGCGTTTGAGTGTATTTGTGTGTGTTATGTATTTACTGTGTGTGTTTGAGTGTATTTGTGTGTGTGTCGTGTGTTTACTGTGTTTGTGTGTGTGTGTGTGTGTGTTTACTGTTTGAGTGTATTTGTGTGTGTGTGTGTGTGTGTGTGTGTGTGTGTTTACTGTGTGTTTGAGTGTATTTGAGTGTATGTGTGTGTGTGTGTGTGTGTGTGTGTGTGTGTGTGTGTGTTTACTGCGTTTGAGTGTATTTGTGTGTGTGGGTGTGTGTGTGTGTGTTTGTGTGTGTGTGTGTGTGTGTTTACTGCGTTTGAGTGTATTTGTGTGTGTGTGTGTGTGTTTACTGCGTTTGAGTGTATTTGTGTGTGTATGTGTGTGTGTTTACTGCGTTTGAGTGTATTTGTGTGTGTGTGTGTTTACTGCGTTTGAATGTGTGTGTGTGTGTGTGTGTGTGTGTGTGTGTGTGTGTGTATGTGTGTTTGTGTATCTTTGTTTGTTTGTATGTTTCTGTGTGTTTTTTTTTGCGATGAAAAAAAAGGTGGAAAAAATCTTTTATAGACTACCTGGGGTAGGGTACGCACTACCCAGAGTGTGGGACTCAAATTAAGTTCAAATTCAAGTTAAGATATATTGTTACCCACTAAAAAACCACCAAAAGCATTCCTCTTCTGCAAAACTCCCCACGGAACCGACGCCAGGCATTACTTCATGGGAAGATGGACTGGCTGAATGCCTACTCTTCTACAGCTTTGGCTCTCTTTTCACGATCCTCAGCCCTCAACCTCTTCATGACCACTGCAGCGAATCCCGCAATGGCCCTCCAGTTGGCCTCTGAAGCCATCATAGTCGCAACCAGACTTTCCGATGCAATACTGCCTCGCAGATATGTTTGCAGCATCATCCTTTCCTCGTCGAATATCCGACACCAGAAAAACACATGCTCCGCATCTTCCTCCACTTCTAGAAGACAGAGGGGACAAGCCGAGTCCGTTTCCAGCCTGAAACGGAACAAGTAAGCTCGGAAGCAACCATGCCCAATGAGAATCTGTGTGAGATAGAAATCCACCTCCCCATGATTCCTGTTGCACCAATCCTGGATGTTACCTATGAGTTGGTATGTCTCTCGTCCATTTGTTGATTCGTCCCACTGTCGCTGCCATGTCTCCAAGGTCCGATTTCGCTCCTCTGTAATTGCCATTGTATGACTATACCGCGGCTCAGCACTTCGCTTGCGCCAGTAGAGCCTCGCTCTTTCATCAGCCATCAGCTCCATTGGGGGTTAGCCCGCCACTACGCATGCAGCGCCGTAGGAAACTGTTCGGTAACCACTCACGACACGCAGCAACGCACGGCGGTGCACCGCATTAACCTTGCGCGCATAGCTCGCGACCGTGCAAGGTGTGTGTGTGTGTGTGTGTGTGTGTGTGTGTGTGTGTGTGTACTGCGTTTGAGTGTATTTGTGTGTGTGTTTGTGTATCTTTGTTTGTTTGTATGTTTGTGTGTGTGTGTGTGTGTGTGTGTGTGTGTGTGTATGTATGTGTGTGCGTGCGTGTGCTTGCGTTCGTGCGCGCACACGTGTGTGAGTATGTATATATGTACTGCGTTTGTGTGTGTGTGTGTGTGTGTGTGCGCGCGCGTGTGTGATTTAGCACCTGACGTTTTCAATTTTGGACAGGATTTGCTTCAAACTTGACACAAAAATCAATTTTTGTAATAGATTTGGACTGTTGTAGCCGCCAGGAGAAATAAACAGAAGAAGTCCGGGTCTTTACCAGGCCGGCCGCGGGCTGACGATACAGTTTGGTAAAGTCCGTTTATTCTCCTTAAAGTTGGATGGATTCCTCCTATTTCCATCCGAGCAAGTTGTGGTGTATTGTAGAGTTGTTCCGGGTCTTGGTAGGCTGTCGTGTAGTTATTGTGTAGTCCTTCTCGATATTCTGCCTAACAACAATTTTCGACGTGTATTTATACCCAAAATTATGGCGGAAATTATAATTTTAAAAAAATCAGAGAAATAACGCACCAATCAGAAAGAAGCTATTGCGTACGGGAGCTGCAAAGTGGTGCGTCGGCAGAAGTGCTTTAGACGCCGTACTGCTGTACTTTAGACGCGAGATAATTTAGTACTGCGAACCAATCAGAAGCGTTAATTGGCTGATGGAGAATTGTGAACTAGAATCGCAGGCGTAGGCTGTTTAAAAGCCGGGAGAGAAGTTCGAGAATTTAGCGTGGATGTTTTCCTATGTTTGTAAGCGGAACTGGTTGTGCAAGACTGACGGCCACCAAATGCGGACTTTGCACTCGAAACCTAAAATATTGTTTTTAACGTAAAAGTGGACGCACTTACATTTAAAAACCGGTTTGGTTTTGAGTGCGTAGTCCGCTCCGCTCCGCATTTGGTGGCCACCGTGCCTAACTCAGTTCCTATATTATTTAGGCGATGACAGAACGTGTTTGTTACCCAATAAGTAAAATTCGTTCAGTTCCGAGCTTTAAAATCTTTAAAAGATAAAACCATTTTCTCTTACACTTCCTTTATAAATAGCATTTTACATTTTTAAATTCCATTAATATTACGAAAAACAAAACTGATGGCACAACTCTTATTTATTTTTCAACATTTCGAATCTATAAAAACGTCGGAACGTTTGAAAATGAGTGTATTTTCACAAGAGATAAAAACATTTTAACATTTTCTGCTTACGGAGTCAACATTTTAAAATGATTTCTGTACGAGCAATGAGGAAGCAATGCGTTTTACTATAATTTTGCCTAATATAGTCTACTCTTGTTACAGCACGAATCAAAATGGTTTACTGAATACGAAATAAAAGCTTTTGACAAGGAGGATTTCGAATCGGTGCAATATTCGGGAATGCTTTTATACGATTTTATAAATGTCGAGCTCATTAATAAGGGCATTCCGCCTAACAGAATAATAATAGGTAAGGCGATTTGTTTTTAACACTATAATTAGTGATCGATAATGAGAAAATACCATTAACAGATTAATTTTAAAGATCCAATTAATTGTGCTTGGTTTGTGTGGAGCACTGTCAAGTAAAGTGGAATGAAGTAGTTTATAACTTGTAATAGCCTTTTTTATGGCAACCACTAAATGATTTAAACTACTTTTATTTATTCATAATTAATTAAAATATTATTTAAAAACAAATATATTGTATTTAATATATGTAGGCTACATATAGGCCTATCTTTTTTTTAAGCCCCCGCAGGGGTGCAGATTAGCTGCACCTATTGAGAGTACTTAGACTCCCTTGCTTTACCAGAGTCTAACACACACTTACACTTACAACACTACACTTACGACTTTAACACTTTACACTCACACTTACATTTAGGGAGGCTGATTATAGCCTCAATGTGCTTTTTGCCTTAAAATTTTAAAAAAATTTAACCTTTTGTATTATTTATTCATGTTCTTAATTAATTAAAATGTTCCCATTAAGTGTCTTACCTGGCATTTTACTATAGGCTGTCATACTTCTGATAATATTAATTTCTGTTATAGTAACATTTTCTGAAATAATATTGTCGTTTGTTATACGAGAATATTACTTTATTGTAATTATAATTGTGTGCAAAAAAAAAGTGTTTGTCCAATTACCTGTTATAAGTCGTATGTTTTAAAAAAATAATGTTTAAGTTTATATTTTTATAATGTAGCTTCATATTTTAACAGTAGCTTTATATTTTTTAACAGTTATCTTAGCAGCTTCAACTTTTAACAAAGTTCAACAGTTAGCAGTTGGCACAATAGCAGGTCGGAAACAGTGTGGTATGACCATGCTGTTTCACAGTTTGTAGTTTAAAAGGATTACCTGTTATTTTTAAGTGTGATTAGCAGTCTGTTAATGCTAAAACCATTTGGCAGCTAAAAAGTAACAGATTGATTAATAGCAACGCATCACAAAACTGTTTAATGTTTATTTATATTATCGCTGCGCTTGCATCTTCTCGTTAACATTGTGTGCAACGTAAGTCATGGGATTAATCGGCTCTGTCGCTCCGCTCACTTACATATTATGTCGTACAGACAGAGAAATGGTATTTTCATACATCACTGGAATTTATGAAAATTGTCAAACAGTAGACCTAAATAAAAGATAAATTTAAACAGAGAACACTTAAGGAGAATTTTAATTTGTATAGGGTACGGTACAAAAGCTCATTCTCCTAGTTAAAAGAAAGAAAAACGTTAATTAAATATAGTCCGAAATCGCTCCTTTTACCAACCATTTTCCACTTTGTTTTGTTTTTTAAACATTATAACTTCGAATAATATTTCAAATATTTTCAAAATGTCGATCATTACTACCAGATAATCTCGAAACATTATTATGCCTACTTGTTAGCTGACAATAGAGCAGTTGATAAATTTAATATAAACTCATTTGACATACTAGCCTATTAGCTAAGGAACAGAAGCTTATGTTAACATTATCCAACTTCCGCATTACCATACCGTTACACATTAGACGTTACGTTTTTATATTTATTGGGTAGATTAGTCAGATATTAATGCGTTTTGTGACTTGTTTAGGCGGTTTGGGACAAGGTGGGGCAATGGCGCTTCACATTGCTTACAGGTTCTGCACAAAACTGGCCGGAGTCTTTGCTCTGTCTTCGTATCTCAGTTACACCTCCGAAGTCTACTTGGTGAGTGTATTTGAAGATAATAAATAGTGCATTGTTACACAAACTTCTCATGTTCAATTAAATTATTTAAAATTAATCCAAATAAAGCAGTTCATGTGTTTTTAAGATTTTTTTTCTAAACACACTTACATGTCAAAATTTCATCGAATTCCATCAAGTCGAATTTCTCTAGCCACGTGTAAAACACACACACACACGCGCGCACACATACATATACAACACTACCACCACCACGCCCACCACTGCCACCACCACCACAGCCACCACTGTCACCACCACCACAGCCACCACCGCCACCAATGCCACCACCACCACAGCCACCACTGCCACCACCACCACTGCCACCATCACCACTGCCACCACCGCCACCAATGCCTCCACCACTGTCTCCACCGCCACTGCCATCACCACTACCACCATCGTCGCTGCCACCACCACCGCCACTGCCTCCACCTCCTTCATCTCTGACTCCTCCGCCATCAATGCCTCCACTACCACAGCCACCACCATCACCACTGCCTTCACTACCACCGCTACCACTGCCCCCACAACCGCCACAGCCACCGCCACCACCATCACCACTGCCTTTACCGTCACCGCCGTTACAGCCACCACCACCACCGCTGCCTTCTTTACCACCACTGCCTTCATTACCACCGCTACCACTGCCCCCACAACCGCCACCACACCATTGCCTCCACCACCATCACCACCACCGCTGCCTTCTTTACCACCGCTACCACTGCCCCCACAACCGCCACCACACCATTGCCTCCACCACCTCCACCACCGCTGCCTTCTTTACCACCGCTACCACTGCCCCCACAACCGCCACCATCATCACCACTGCCTTCACCGTCACCTCTGTTACCGCCATCACCACCACCACCACTTTCTGAATTCATAAGACCTGAAAGCGGACATAATATCCTTTCAAAAACTCCGAATATATCTTTTTTCACCATTCTTTTTTATAGTGGGTAAGTAATGAACTTATTTTTGTTTCGTAGACTTTGGAGAAAAAACGAAAGCTTATGAAGTTAAACAAACTGCCGAACAATTCGGCATATTTACCGCCATTGTTTTTCTGCTACGGTGAACAAGACGAGGGGTTACCGATCAAAGATGCTGAATTAGTTTATGAAACCATGGTCAAGTACGGCGTCAAAGGAGAGTTTCATGCGTTTAAAAACTTGTCTTACGGAATAGAAAAGGCGGAAATTCTTATGCTTATCGATTGGATAAAGAAAAGGTTGGAATAAAATAAATAAATAACAGTTCTGGAGAATCATGCAGAATTCCTCAAACTGATGTTTAACTTATATATATATATATAATTGTAAAAATAACTGTATATAAGATATTAACAATTTATTGAAATTATATACATGAATCTGGAAACACAATACAGGCTAAATCTATATACTGTAGTGAAGCCCACATTATTTATGAATCTTTAATTATTGTAAAAATAACTATGTATAATATATAACCAATTTATTGTAATAAAATATCAATAGCTCTATAGAAACTTGTGGAATTGTAGAAATCGATAGTATGTAGTTTAAATTGTTTATAGATTTTTAATTATTGAAATAATAACAGTGTAAAATATGTAACAATTTATTGAAATAAAATATCAATAGTTCCATAGAAACTTATGGAAATCTAGAAATCAATATTGTGTAGTTTAAATTATTTATAGGTCTTTAATTATTGAAGCAATTACAGTGTAAGATGTTTAAACAATTTACTGAAATAAAATATCAATAGCTCCATAGAAACTTACGGAAATCTAGAAATCGATATTGTATAGTCTATATTATTTATGGACCTTTAATTATTGAAACTTAACAGTGTAAATGTATAAACACTTTACTGAAGTATAATATCAGTAGCTGTATTGAAACTTTTATAATTCTAAAACTCGATAATGTGTCGCCAATGTTATTTATGGATCTCAAACAGTATATATGATCTGTTTTAGAAGATATGAACAACTTATTTGAATAGAATAATCGACGGAGAGACTTGTGAAGATTATTCTAACTATAAATATGTAAGCCCATAAGTTTAAATTTATCATCAACTAGCTGTTACCCGTTGCGGCTTCGCTCGCAATTACAACGTACGTAATAAAATATATAGTAGATTTTCAAAATCAGAATGGGTTCAGTTCAATTTAATATATTTCTATGTACAATATTATACGATTTACGGTTTTCGGCCAAGACAAGTAGATATTTGCTACTCGATACTCTAGAACAGGCGAAATATAACACCGTGGGAGAAGCGCGGAGTTCCCAAATTTGGACGAGGGGGAGTTCCACTGCTACTCTTAACGTCTGACCCTGCTACTTATTATCACTGTAAATGCCAACTTTAATGGGAACTGCAATCTTTTAAATTGGAAAGGCAAGTAGTTTGGAATTATAAGGACAGGATTATAGGGATTTTTCAAAAATTTGCATTTAAAATCAATGCAAATGTAAGCTTATAAACAATAATTTTGTAACAAATAATAACAGGGATTAAGATTTTAAAACGGGAATACATCTGTGTTCATCTCAGGTAACTAAACCATGTTCATTCCGCAATACATCTTAATCAGACCAGTAGTTAATTCGTGATTGAATAACAAACACACACACAAACTTTCAGATTTATGACATTATACTATGAAGTATAAAATATTATTAAAACGTCCCTGTTGTACAGTTAACATTGGTCACAAAACTAAATACTAAATAAAGTTGGACTAGGTAAGTAGTATAATGGCGTTTAAAATAATGTAAATATTTATTATTCACACCTACCAATATATAATAAACGTATGAAACGTCACTGTTATACAGTTAAAATCTGTCACAAAACTAAATACTAAATAATTAAGTTGGACTGGGTTAGTAGTATAATGTTTTTTTAAACGGTAATGTTCATCTCAGGTACCTAAACCATGTTCATACCGAATTTCATCTCAATCGGTCCAGTAGTTAAAGCGTGATTGAATAACAAACACAAACTTTCAAAATATACTGTAAGATAGTTTTTCGGTAAATATGTTTTATCACTATTACATGCTAATTTATGTAGATTACGATAAAAGAACCAGATTTTCAAAAAACAGAGTTCGATAAAAAGTTATAAATTTTACCTCGGTCAACATTTACTTTGTTTTGCAAGCGATACAGCTGAGTGATGGGTTTATTTAAGTAATCACTACATGTTGCGATAATTTTTTGTTATTTCAGATCAAAAGTCAATAAGTATTTAGAAATTCCTAAGTTGCTACAGATTTCGCACGAGAGCTGAAGTTAAAGTTAGCTTAACTTACACTTCGTTCTAAGATAACTTAACTGTTACTTTCTTCAATCATCATGTCGGTGGAATCGGTATTATTGGTAAATTCACATGCGTCGTCCGCTATGTACTGGGAATCGGTTTGGGACACGCCAGTGCTGTCTGAATCAACGCTCCGTCCTTATGATTTTATGTTTTCTCCAGCGCTGGGTCATATTCACATACATCACCAACTGAACGAGAAACATACAGCCACACTCATATTCCTGCATGGCTCAGGTGAGTAGAGGCGCGATTTGTGGGTGGGGGAAGTTGGGTGGATGATTCAACTTACAAGAGGGCTCCCTGGGAGGTGAAAATTTGTGAAATAATACCTTCAAAACTATCACTTTTTAAGCTGTTTTGAGACTTAAAACAGATATAAAATAAGTGTAAAAATTTATTCCATTGTAGACAAATAAAAATCACTTAATTTTTTTTATTATTGTAACATAGCCACCGGACCACACATTCAAATGATTAGAATTATGACCTATTCTTCCCGTCAGTGGTCTATCAACTCACCTCATAAAACCGCAGTTTCGAAACTCTATAGTTTCATCTTCAGGCCGTTATACAAACTCTAAAGTCCGGAATGTAACGACGTACGAGTCGCGTGTATAGCTTGGCCAAGCCGATTTTCATGATGAATATTTTAAACATGCAATTGTGCTCAGTGTTTGTGATGTATGTTTTAATGTTTTGTTTGACTTTGTGACGACCTCGACAGAGGGATTTAACATTTTATATAACGGCCTGAAGATGAAACTATAGAATTTCGAAACCGCGGTAGTCTTTATGAGGTGAGTTGATAGACCACTGACGGGAAGAATAGGTCATAATCCTAATTTTTTTTAGATTTCTATTTTACAATTCTTAGCCTATTATTTACAAGATCACACATTTTAAAATGAAAGTTGTACTAAAGAAAAAATGCTTTTTCTTTACCCTCTTTTCAATATTCCTATCCGTATATATATATATATATATATATATATATATATATATATATATATATATGTATGTTATGTAAGCAAACAAATTACATAACAAACAAGAAGTAGTAAACAGTCCATTATAAATGTTAAATCGCTTTGAATTAAAAAACGACAACCGAGCTGGTATTGCTCATAGTGCTGAATGGTCTTTAATTAATAAAAATTGATTAAATTGAAATTAAAACTTTACTCATAATGATAATCTTATCCCAATTAGGTTTGCCAAATCATCTACTTTAATTCGTTACATGTTTATAAAAAAATAAATAATGCAAAATATTCATGTAAAAATGATTTTCAGTTTTAATGCAACATATTCATTTATAAAAATGCAACACTTATAGCGGAAAAAGGAATGTTTGTGTACAAATAATAATAAAATGTATACTTGCTAGTGATGATTGGATAAATAATTATTTTCAATTATAGAAATGGCAATGTGTAGCTTTTTATTCAGACTAACAAAAATTTAATATGTCAAAAGAAATTGTTTGTTAAAAAAAAGAATGATGATTTGATTTCATTTCATTCATGGGCAGTACATAACAAAATATTATAGTAAGGTTATATTCTCATCTCATATTAACTATAACTTTTATGCAAAAACAAAAATTTAGTTGTTAAAAAAATGTATAACTATATTGTGAAATATTTAAGGGATGTGTGTTATTATTAATGTTAAATTAAAAAGTGCCTGTATAAAAAAGAAGATATAATTTAATAGTCATACTAGCCATATATAATCTTTTGAAAAAGAAATATATATATATATATATATATATATATAGTATGCAGTTATTCCTGTTGCTTTATCCTTACAGTTAACGCTGATCTCTCGTCCTCGATAGTTTTGATCGACGGACCACACATTCAAATGATTAGAATTATGACCTATTCTTCCCGTCAGTGGTCTATCAACTCACCTCATAAAACCGCAGTTTCGAAACTCTATAGTTTCATCTTCAGGCCGTTATACAAACTCTAAAGTCCGGAATGTAACGACGTACGAGTCGCGTGTATAGCTTGGCCAAGCCGATTGTCATGATGAATATTTTAAACATGCAATTGTGCTCAGTGTTTGTGATGTATGTTTTAATGTTTTGTTTGACTTTGTGACGACCTCGACAGAGGGATTTAACATTTTATATAACGGCCTGAAGATGAAACTAGAGTTTCGAAACCGCGGTAGTCTTTATGAGGTGAGTTGATAGACCACTGACGGAAGAATAGGTCATAATCCTAATTTTTAGATTTCTATTTTACAATTCTTAGCCTATTATTGTACATAGATCACACATTTTAGAATATGAAAGTTGTATGTCTATAACCACATAAAATGACTTATGTTCTTTACCTTTTATTTTTGAAGTGACTACTTATGGCGAGGTATTGATGTATGTTTTGCACAAGAAAAAATTCAGTTTGCCGTCACGCATCACGCTCTTACATATATTTTTGTTTTAAAATGTATTTTTAAAGTGAAAACTTGTGTGTTCGTGCCATTATATTACTTACCCAGTCCAACTTAATTATTTAGTTTTGTATCAGGTGTTAACAGTGACATTTTATACGTTTGTTATATTTTGGTAGGTGTAAGTAATAAATATTTACATTATTTTAAACGCCATTGTACTACTTACCCAGTCCAACTTTATTTAGTATTTAGTTTTATGACAAGTGTTAACTGTGTAACAGTGACGTTTTATACGTTATTATATATTGGTAGGAGTGAATAATAAATATTTAAATGCCATTATACTACTTACCCAGTGCAACTGAATTATTTAGTATTCAGTTTCGTGATATTTGTTAACTGTAGGCTACAACAGTAACGTTTTAATAATATTTTATACTTCTGAATATAATATTTTAAGTTTGAAAGTTTATGTGTGTGTTTTTGTTTGTTATTCAACCATACATTAACTACTGGACAGATTGAGATGAAATTTAAAATGAACATGGTTTAGGTACCTGAGATGGACATAGATATATTCTCGTTTTAAAAATCTGAATCCCTGTTATTATTTGTTATAAAATTATTGTTTATAAGCTTAAATTTGCAATGATTTTAATTGAAACAATCTTATAATTAAAAAACAACCTGCTTTTCCAAATTAAAATATTGCAGTTTCCATTGAAGTTGGCATTTACAATGACAATTAATAAGTCACAGGGAATAATATATAATATAATATTAATATATTAATATTATAATATTATATATAATATATTATAATATTATATATTATATATATATATATATTATATTATAATATTATATAATATATTAATATTAATATAATATATATAATAATAATAATATTAAGAATAGCAGGAATACATTTGGGACTCCGTGCTTCTCCCATGATCAGTTATAGCCTATTCTAGTGTCGAGTAGCAAAAATCTATGTCTTGGCAAAAAACCATAAAATCATATATTATATATTTAGAAATATATTAAACTGAAATGAACGTACTCATGATTTTGACAATCGACTATAAATTTTATTTTGTGGTGTAAAATATATAGCCATAACCCGTGTGAAATATTTAAGGGATGTGTGTTATTATTAATGTTAAATTAAAAAGTGCCTGTATAAAAAAGAAGATATAATTTAATAGTCATACTAGCCATATATAATCTTTTGAAAAAAAGAAAAGTATATATATATATATGTATAGCTGCAGTTATTCCCGTTGCTTTATCCTTACAGTTAACGCTGATCTCTCGTCCTCGATAGTTTTGATCGAGGAAGATCTTTCTGCTGTTGCAGTTAACACAGAAGAGAAGAGAGAACCAACACAAAATACCTAATTGATTAACCTCGTTCTCACCCTGAGTATAGACGTTACAAAGTGCACGAACATACATATGTACATACGGGCAAAATTTTATGTACATACAAAGTTGAAATCGGGATGAATCGGGGGTTTGGACCACTCATTGGCCTTGGATGCTTCCTTGACCCTTTTCCTCAAAGCTATGGAAATACTTATATTTTATGGAAGGATCTTTTATATTTTTTATTTTATTTCTTCGCCCCCTTCGGTAGAGGCACGTTAGTGGTCTGATGTCTACCGAGGCACTTTTATCTCTCGTTGCGGAGTGAGGGTGATATCCACCAAGGATCAGCTGTCCAAAATGTATCCTCCACAGAGCATTTACGTAGTGGACTCAAGTCTTACGCATGAGTTTTAGCAGTCGTCCGACTTGATTCAAAAAAGCAATTTTAATAACAGCTTGGACGCGTTCATTAGCAAAATCCTAAAATTGTGTTTAATATAAATCTTTCAAAAAATAACCTTTTAATCAAACAGTTTAAATATTATTTTGTTTCTTCCTTTTTGTTAAAACGTTTTCCAGTTTCTTGCGATCCCCAGCTTCCAATCTTCTGTGTCGTTCCACAGATCTTGATCCAATTCCCTCTCTCTCCCCTCCTAATCAATTACTTCTCTCCAACCAAGTCTCCACTTGACATGTGGTTTCGATTTTTGAAGTCAATTTTAGTAAGATTGCCTTTGGACATGGCCAAACCGTCGAAGTTGTTTTGTCTTAATGTCGTCTACAATGGTGTGGTTTCGCATCTATGATTTCGCGAATTCTTATTTTTTAAAATCTTTTTCCGTTTCGACTGATCTACTGCTCTTCGCCAGTTTATGCAGCTTCAAAACATTTTTTTTTTTTTTTTTTTAAGTGACTACTTCTTATGGCGAGGTATGGATGTATGTTTTGTACGAGAAAAAATTCAGTTTGCCGTCACGCATCACGCTCTTTTATATATATTTTTGTTTTAAAATGCATTTTTGAAAGTGTAAACTTGTATGTTCGCGCCATTATATTACTTACCCAGTCCAACTTAATTATTTAGTCAAGTGTTAACTGTGTAACAGTGACGTTTTATACGTTTATTATGTATTGGAAGGTGTGAGTAATAAATATTTAAATTGTTTTAAACGCCATTATACTACTTATCCAGTCCAACTTTATTTAGTATTTAGTTTTATGTGTGTTAACCGTAACAGTGTTAACTGTGTAACAGTGACGTTTTATACGTTATTATATATTGGTAGGTGTGAATAATAAATATTTAAATGTCATTATACTACTTACCCAGTGCAACTGAATTATTTAGTATTCAGTTTTGTGATATGTGTTAACTGTAGGCTACAACAATGACGTTTTAATAATATTTTATACTTCTTAATATAATATTTTTAATTTGAAAGTTTATGTGTATGTGCTTTTGTTTGTTATTCAATCACACATAACTACTGGACCGATTGATATGAAATTTAAAATGAAAATGGTTTAGGTACCTGAGTGGACATAGATGTATTCTCGTTTTAAAATCTGAATCCCTGTTATTATTTATTATAAAATTATTGTTTATAAGCTTACATTTGCAATGATTTTAATTGAAACAATCTTATAATTCCAAACAACCTGTCTTTCCAAATTAAAATTTAGCCGCCTCTGTGGCATAGTTGATAGCGTACTGGGCTTTCACCCCGAGGACCCGGGTTCGATTCCCGGCCAGAGCTTGGCATTTTCATACGCTATGAATCATCCCATCGTCTGCATTAGCCTAAGTGTGCACAATAGTCGGACGTTAAACACAAAAAAAAAACAACAAAAATCCAAATTAAAACATAGCAGTATCCATTAAAGTTGACATTTATAATGACAATTAAGTCACAGGGTCAGATATTAAGAGTAGCAGGAATACATTTGGGACTCCGTGCTTCTCCCATGGTCAGTTATAGCCTATTCTAGTGTCGAGTAGCAAAAATCTATGTCTTGGCAAAAAAAAAAAAAAAAAAAAAATCATATAATATTGTTTTTAGAAATATATTAAACTGAAATGAACGTACTCGTGATTATGAAAATCGACTATAAATTTTATTTTGTGGTGTAAAATATATAGCCATAACCCGTGATAAGAAGTGGTCACTGCTGTCGGCAGTCATGCGACTGCCACCTTTTTTGTCAGTGGTCATACTTGAGATTATACTTTTTATAATTGAATTATTTTCCATGTTTATTTATTTTAGATATCTGTTGATCCCATATGACGCTGTTCAGTATCCTTATTGCTTTTCTTCCCAAAGTCTTCCGTTCTTTTATCGCTGTGTCTGAGTCCATCACACGTAACAGTCATTCCCAAATACGTGTAAGTTGTACACTGTTTTATGTGTGCGTTGTGTTCCAATAGAAGATTCCTGCTTTGCCCTCCAGTGCAATGTACTCCAGGTTTACCTCAATTCCCCAATTGTCATATTCTTTTATTAATTTTCTAACGCATATTCTAGATTCACATAATTTTGCGTTATAACTATTTGGTCGTCTGCACAGCAGAGGGTGTACAAGGTGACGTTTAATGTTATACCCATTCTATCACACTTGTGTTCCAGTTGTGCAGTGCTTGTTCAGTGTAGATTTTAAACAATGATGTGGACAGGAAACATCCTTGAAAAATATACATTTTATTTCCTGTTTTCACTTTTGCTGTTACATTTTTGTACAGTGTTTTGACAGCCCTTATTAATGTTATTCCTATATTATTTTGTTTCACTACCGTTAAAATTAATTACAAGAGCTGAAATTAACATTTTCAATGTAATATGAAAATGTATTTAAAAATGCTAATGTATGCAGATTTCAACGCTGATAGTGGTGAGTCAGACTTTCAAAAGGATAAGAAAACACATGTTTACTTTGATGTTGTTACTTTTTTTAGAACGTTTTACTAGCGGTAGCCTATATTGCGGGTTTGTTGAAAAAGTTTAACTTTCTGTAATTATACTGCTAACAAAAATTTTTGAAAAAGTAAAAAATTATGTAAATTCTATAAAGTTTTATTTTTGATTATAGAAGTGTACGCTGACATGAGGTCACTTAAGTTTAGGTATATTCGTTTCCGTCGTATTAGTTAACGTGCAATCTGCAAAGCGATTTTTTTAAATTTAACTGACAGTTTTATGCGTTCTTTTGCGCTCAATTAAGGCACGTGCTGCTGCGCTTTGTACATTTATTTCCTACGTAATTTGATTTGCTATTTTTGTGTAACAGGAGAAACAGGCGCCGGGACTAAAGAAACATTAGAAGACATTCTAATAGGCTGTATTGCGCTCGCTCATATCCAAATACTGTTCCCCACCGCGCCCCCCCATTCCCACGTCACGGATCTAGCAAATGTAAGTATGCCTATAGGTCGTTTGCTTTATCGTGGCGCTTGACCTTGAGTGTTCAAACAGGTTTTCTACTTAATGTTAGTGGTGGTGGAGGGGAAAAAAAGGTCAGTTGTATTTAGACTGACAAGCCGTTAACATAATGGTGGTAGTTGAGTTCTGCAGCTCTCCTACAGCTCGCCACCACAATACTCGCCCCTCATTCAAGCGCCACGATAGAACAAATGGCCAACACTGTACTAAGAGCCACTTTTATAGAGAACTGAAAAATATAGAACGTTAACAAATTAATAGTGCAAAAATATTGCATAAACGTTTTCACATTAAGTACACTATTAAAACTAAAATACATATTGCTCTGAAGCTAAGGACAAGTAGAACGGGAAATCGACATTATTTCTCAAAATTATTACGTTACATTTCGGTCGCATATGAAGAATCGTAACTCACAAGTTGGTGTGATAATTTTGAAATAAAAGAAATTTATGGTTCGTAAATAATCTGGGGAAAACCTGTTGTGGTCATTATTTTTATTTTTGTAGAGATTATTTTTAGTTTTTCAGTGCACAGAATAGTGACGAACCGATTTTTTGTAATTCTGTAATTTTTTCAACAGATCCTACACGCGCGCGCGCGCGCACTCACACACACACACACACACACACACACACACACACACACACACACACACACACACACACACACACACACACACACACACACACACACACACACACACACACACACACACACACACACACACACACACACACACACACACACACACACACAGACACACAGACACACACACACACACACACACACACACACACACACACACACACACACACACACACACACACACACACACACACACACACACACACACACACACACACACACACACACACACACACACACACACACACACACACACACACACAGACACACAGACACACAGACACAAAACATACAAACACAAACACACACGCGCACACACACACACACACACACACACACACACACACACACACACACACACACACACACACACACACACACACACACACACACACACACACACACACACACACACACACACACACACACACACACACGCACACGTATTCCACGAAGAGGTACGCGTTTTTGATTTCGTATAAATTGCTTATTCCTCAACCGATTTTCGAAGTTCTTTTTTAATAAAGTTACCAAAAATGTGTAAAAATTTCAACACACTGGCGTTTATGAAAACAAAATGGCGGCAACAACAGAAAAACAGCCGTTTAAATGAATTACCGCTTTTATTACGTTAAGGAGAAAAGATCTTTGTTACAAAAGTAAATTACAACAAACGTAATTTCTTTAAAAGAAACTGAGAACTAATCCTTTAATGCCGGAAATATTGGTTTACATAATGTTATTCAATGCGTTTTATTATATTTTCGCAGGAAAGCGTACTGGTGTGGTACGAAAGGAAATCCGTAAGAGCACGGCAGAAGGAGGTTAAATGGTCAGCTGATTTACAGGCACAGGTGATCAACGCTTTTATTGAAGGCGAGCTGGTTGCTAAAGGCATCCCACATAACCGAATAATAATAGGTAAATTGTTTGTATGTATTGGCACCGAGTGTAAACGGATTAGAAGTACAACCACTATTGTAAAAGGCGTGCTCGATAACAGCGGCTAAAGTCCAAGTAATTGGACTAGTTGCCGCTACATAATTGGAGTGGAGACGTTTGAGACAATAGACAGTACTATTCTATTTTAGTTGAACACTCTGCCGCAAGATGCCACCAGCTGCGTATTCTCATAAGGGTTTTCATTCTATTACGTTTATATTCAGTGGTACTTGTCACCGAGACCCGGATCTAACCTTTATATCACTTTTTGAGGCCCGATAAAATTGCTTTAATATCTTTTAATAACTTCAAACACTTTGTATTTGTTAACGCGTTTCGGAGTACTTCTATTTTCATAACTTATTACTTTACTACATTTTGTAGAGTACATATTTCTGCCTTTCCTAACTCCAGACACTTTGTATTTGTTGACTCGTTTTGGAATATGGAAGGAGTTTTTGAAAATGGAGGAGTATAGTAATAATTTATTGAAAATTCAAGTATTCGGAAACACGTCAACAAATAGATATGTACTTTACAAAATTATACAATTCCTAGAGGAAAAAAGATGATTACATTATATATATATACCTGTTAGGGTGGTCCACGGGAGACGGACGTTTTTGAATCGCGTTTTACTCGACGACTGGTAGAAGGGGAGACCGAAGGTGACCGCGGACATCACTCAACTCCCCATTTCATGCCATTTAGTTGCCATTATGCCGCTGTGGATGAAAGATCATCGCGTGTTTGCGTACGATACTTTTGTAAAAAGTGGTGAGTCCGTGGTTGAAACTCAATGATACTTCAGGCGTCACTTTCATATCGCGCGCCATGGTGAAATACCGAATCGCAATACCATTTTAAGGTGGGTGAATGCATTTAGATCTAAGGGATCTGTTATGAAAACAAAACCACCTGGCCCCACTCACTCTGGATAGAGTGAGAGAGGCGATTCAGCGCATCCCGGCCGTTCTGCTAGGCGTCACGCTACGGAACTTTGACTGAGTAAGAGCACAGTAAAGCGTATCTTGCACAAGGATTTAGGGTTACACCCGTATAAAATTATAATTGTACAGAAGTTAAATGCTGCACATCATCAAGATGGCAATAAGAAACCAGACTGAGCTAATCAACGAACAATTATTGGACAGAGTGGAAGCAAATTTTTGAGAAAGACTGGAGATGTGAGTTCGTCACAACGGCCGTCATGTGGGTGATGTAAGTTTTAAAAATTAAAGTAATGTAATTTTTCTTTTAAATGGCATAACTTTACCTTCATTTCTGCATAAATAAAAATTATCTGTGTTTAGAACTAACGCAGCAGTGATTTTTTTCAAAACCATCCGTTTCCCGTGGATCACCCTGTATATCTGTATATACTAAACTTTTATACAAAATATATACTGTGTTATATCCTATCCTTAAACTTATAACAGAAATTTAATGGTAAATTACCGCTAATGTTTACAATGTTACTTTCTGTAACGTGAGTCACTGAATTAAAAACAAAATGGTCATTAAGTTGTTAATAATCTAAATGCTTTTTAAATTGAACAGGTCACAGCAGTTAAATTCACGCGATACCATCCGTGAGAGGCGTCTCTTACCGCTCGACATACCACTCGCGAGTGGATTCGGAGGTTAAGAGCCCTAGTTTTTATTTACTTATTTATTTCAGGTGGTTTTGAATTCGGCGGATCGATGGCACTCCACGTGGGTTACCGTTACTGCCCCAAACTGGCGGGAGTTTTCACTTTGTCCTCACTCCTTAACTACAACTCTTTGGTCTACGAGGTGAGTAATACAGAACGTGTAGCCTAAGTAAGCAACTGTCCCGCTCAGGTAATTTGGAATGAATTTTCCGAAAAAACAACACCGAATTTTATCGTGTAAACTTGGCACAACAATTTATTCTGCTTATTGAACATGCCCGCTACTCAGAAGAACCCGTACATCCGTATTAAAAAAATGCGGGCTGCACTCCGGGAGTGCCGACAGAAGTGAAAACTTGAACAATAACGTTGTGCATTTCTGAATGTTTTGGAATGTTTAGGGAATAATTTCCTAAACTACATAAATAAAATGAACTAAGCCTTATATTAGGTATAAATATTGTAATCTGACTAAAATAATTTATTTTTCTTTATTGTTTATTTGAAGATTTTGAAAACAAAAAGAAGAATATTAACAGTCTATATAAAAACATGTGCTATTTACACTTTGTGAACTACGTATATACTGTAGAAAAAACTCATATATACGTAGAGTATAGAACTAGAAAGAGACAAATGCCGGTAGCCAGCTATATATATATATATATATATATATATATATATATATATATATATATATATATATATATATATATATATATATATATATATATATATATATACACATATACACCATACTTTTATATGAAAGGATATATATAGTATATGCGCGTGGCGTGCGTTCTATACTATTTATACATTCTATATCTCATGGAAGCGGTGACGATGTCGCTATAAAATCTGACGCGAGTTCAATGGTTTTTGCCCATCCAAAAAGTGCCCAAAGATATATAGTACAGTATATACGCGTGCATCCTACACTATTTTATATACTATACACAGTATACATTGTATATCTCATGGTAGCGGTGACGATGTCGCTATAATATCTGACACGAGTTCAATGGTTTTTGCCCATCCAAAAAGTGCCCAACGATATACAGTATATACGCGTGGCGTGCATTCTATACTATACACAGTATACATATGTATAGCTCATGGTAGCGGTGATGGTGTCGCTATAATATCTGACACCAATGCTGACCAGTTCAATGCTTTTTGCCCATCCAAAAAAAGTGCAAAACGTCGCTAAAGAAGTTTTCACTTCAAAAATTCGAAAAATTTTAACATAAACAATTTTGGAGATCAGACTCTGACGTTGCAGTCAACGTCCAGATTGATTGAAAGTGAGATATTGATCCCTTATTCTACGTTAATAAAAATGTAAACAGCATGCACAATTTACAATTTTAATATTTTTAAATTTGCTTGAGTTAGATTTCATAAAAGTTTTACGATGAAAATTGTTGATTTTTTTAATCCATTTTTATATAGCAAATTCCAAGAAACTTTAAGCAATTATCTTGCAGAAGGAACGCTAAACAGGTTGCGTAATGCTTTTCAGACTTTGGAACTACGGCATATGCTGCGCGGTGAAGACAAATATCTACCGCCGTTGTTCAGTTGCCATGGTGACCAGGATCAGATGCTCCCTTTCCAAGAAGGCTACGAGACTTTCAAAAACCTGACCGCTCTGGGCGTGAAAGGAGAATTTCATAGGATCGAAGGTTTGCGTCACGATTTTTCGAAAAAAGAACTGCACTTGTGGCTGGACTGGGTGGTGGAGAGACTGAAAGACGACAGCAGCGCTAGTTCCGAGAACGAAGAGCTGGAGAAGCCGTAAACCAGAAAGTACATTGGCCAATTCGCGAAGAGCAGTGATGGCTTCCCAGTAGTGATATGCAACTATGAACAATACAAAAGAAACCGTTCAGATAAGTCATCTATTGAACCGCTACACTACTATAGGCCAGCTGCGTAGAAAACGGCCTGCCAATAACACCATTGAAATAGAGAGACAAAATGTGCGAGTGAGAAGTCGAGTCCCAATTCTCTCCTTCTGTCCTTCACTATTGCGAGTAGCGAGTATCAGTGAATCGTGTAACAGCTGATAGCTGATAAAATTCAAGCGTCAGCTGACTGATCGTTGCATCTTCGTTATTGATTGGCGTTATACTTATTTTAGCGAATTTTGAATTCGTTAAAGTAAATGAAACGAAACTTTCTGTAGAACTTTTGTTCAGGAAGCAAACTTTTAACAAATTAGTATTATGCCAATATAAGGTAATACCAGTATATAATAATAAATTATTTTTCCAACTAAGTTTTGCTAACTAAAGTAAAACGTTTTTACACTTAATAATGCAAGTAAAATTTTGGTAACAATTCAAGTCTTTACCAGCTTCCAAATTCATCACAAACATATTTCTTCAGAAGTTTGTGAATATCTACAGTTTTAAATTTTAATAGGTGTAGTCAATTTTTTGGTTTCTGTTTCTACCTAGTCGAATATACTTTATGGTTCTATAATGTCACCAAAAACAGTAAGTCCAATACTTTTTCGAGATATTTGATATTAAAAAATTTAAATGATCGGCATTTTGAAAATTTTGAAATAATATCTTTGTTTATCGTACGCGTATAGAATGTTGCTTTACTAATGTGTACACAAAATCTGAACTTAATAGCCTATATTTTCAAAGTTATAACGTTCTAATAACAATTGGCCGGAAAAAGGAGCGTTTCTGGACTATGTTTAAATGCACTTTTTCTTTGTTTTAACTAGTGTAAACAAAATATCATTCCTCGATCTGTACGACAGAATATGCAAGTGAGCGGAGCGATAAAACCTGAACACATTAATGGGTCGTTTAAACCGATGACTTACGTTGTACTACGCAATGCTAACACAATGATAACGAGAAAATGTGAGCGCAGCGATAAAATAAACAATAAGCAGTTAGTGGACTGTTGGAGGGAGCTAGAGGGAAATTCTCCTACATGCGCGAGAAATTCCCGCGCAGGCCGTTTACTACGCGGCTGGCCTATAGTAAGTTTTCAAGTTGCGGCAGCCCTAAACAATGTTCCCAGCAAATGTTTTGTATAATAGAAATTCCCAGTAATCAGAACTAATTACCCGAAATTATTTAATAATTTAGTTGGTTTTTTCCAGCAGCAATAAACAGTGTTACCTATGTTATCTTGTGTATAAAGTTCTCGATCAAATAAAAGTAAGTATTTGAAAAAGGTATAATTATTTAAATTCAATCGAGGTAGGGACTTTATTATGTAAATAAAACTTACTAAATTAAATTGTCGTACCTTACTTAAACCATATTCGTACCAAATTTCATCTTAATTGGTCCAGTGGTTAAAGCGTGATTGAATAACAAACAAACAAACACACAAACTTTCAGGATTATAATATGAATAAGATACTGTATGAATAAAATACCGTAATTGTTTGAAAAATACAATATTTTGCCGAATCTACTGCAGAACAATTCTGACTTTCGATTTTTCTTGAAGTTATTCCCTTCATAATAGGCCTTCTTTATTTTACTTCTATTTTTCAATGTGCCAACAGAAGAACTAGCTAAATTAAAACATCTACTTGCTTCACACCTTTCTCTAACTAACGCGAAAACCTTCACATCTATTGATGAAATTTTCCTTTTAGACACCGATACACTTTCCTGTAAAAGTATATATAAATAATGCACTACTTATAAAATGTACCAGTCACAAAACACTCGATTCAGTTGACGCATCACACTCGAATGGCGTGTCGGCTTACTGAGAAATAGAGTAGAAGAGTAGGAAGTGTGCACGTGTTTCGCCGCTATAGAGAGATTCCTGGAATTTGTTGGCCTCAATAAAGAAAGTTCAAATACATATTTTCACTTTAAGAATGGGAAAATACCAAAGCATTTTGCAGTTATAGAGAGATTTCTGTTATACATAAATCCGTTATAAAGAGATTTTACTGTACTTCTGTTCTTTTCGTACTATTGTAACGGGTTAAAAATTAACCCTGTTACTAAAACGCACGGCTGGTCCTACGTAGCCTGAGATCAGGCAGCAAACCGTACAAAGGTCAGTTGGCGATTGTAGATAGGTACAGTACAAAGGTCAGTCTTTCGCCGACCACTCGATAACTTGGGTCAGTCTTTCGCCGACCACTCGATAACTTTGGGCAGTCTACGACAAATCATCGAACGAAAACGCATACTGGCAGGAAACAGGTGACGTATACCGAGGTAGGAATTACCGTAGAAGCATTTATAAATCTTAGAAATTGGGCATTCCGAATCTTTAGAGTATTTAGGATTCCGAGAGCTCGAGAATAGTGTAGAAATTGGGCATTCCGAATCTTTAGAGTATTTAGGATTCCGAGAGCTCGAGAATAGCGTAGAAATTGGGCATTCCGAATCTTTAGAGTATTTAGGATTCCGAGAGCTCGAGAATAGCGTAGAAATTGGGCATTCCGAATCTTTAGAGTATTTAGGATTCCGAGAGCTCGAGAATAGCGTAGAAATTGGGCATTCCGAATCTTTAGAGTATTTAGGATTCCGAGAGCTCGAGAATAGCGTAGAAATTGGGCATTCCGAATCCTTAGAGTATTTAGGATTCCGAGAGCTCGAGAATAGCGTAGAAATTGGGCATTCCGAATCTTTAGAGTATTTATTATTCCGAGAGCTCGAGAATAGCGTAGAAATTGGGCATTCCGAATCCTTAGAGTATTTAGGATTACGAGAGCTCGAGAATAGCGTAGAAATTGGGCATTCCGAATCTTTAGAGTATTTAGGATTCCGAGAGCTCGAGAATAGCGTAGAAATTGGGCATTCCGAATCTTTAGAGTATTTAGGATTCCGAGAGCTCGAGAATAGCGTAGAAATTGGGCATTCCGAATCCTTAGAGTATTTAGGATTCCGAGAGCTCGAGAATAGCGTAGAAATTGGGCATTCCGAATCTTTAGAGTATTTAGGATTCCGAGAGCTCGAGAATAGCGTAGAAATTGGGCATTCCGAATCTTTAGAGTATTTAAGATTCCGAGAGCTCGAGAATAGCGTAGAAATTGGGCATTCCGAATCTTTAGAGTATTTAGGATTCCGAGAGCTCGAGAATAGCGTAGAAATTGTGCATTCCGAATCTTTAGAGTATTTAGGATTCCGAGAGCTCGAGAATAGCGTAGAAATTGGGCATTCCGAATCTTTAGAGTATTTAGGATTCCGAGAGCTCGAGAATAGCGTAGAAATTGGGCATTCCGAATCTTTAGAGTATTTAGGATTCCGAGAGCTCGAGAATAGCGTAGAAATTGGGCATTCCGAATCCTTAGAGTATTTAGGATTCCGAGAGCTCGAGAATAGCGTAGAAATTGGGCATTCCGAATCTTTAGAGTATTTATTATTCCGAGAGCTCGAGAATAGCGTAGAAATTGTGCATTCCGAATCCTTAGAGTATTTAGGATTACGAGAGCTCGAGAATAGCGTAGAAATTGGGCATTCCGAATCTTTAGAGTATTTAGGATTCCGAGAGCTCGAGAATAGCGTAGAAATTGGGCATTCCGAATCCTTAGAGTATTTAGGATTACGAGAGCTCGAGAATAGCGTAGAAATTGGGCATTCCGAATCTTTAGAGTATTTAGGATTCCGAGAGCTCGAGAATAGCGTAGAAATTGGGCATTCCGAATCTTTAGAGTATTTAAGATTCCGAGAGCTCGAGAATAGCGTAGAAATTGGGCATTCCGAATCTTTAGAGTATTTAGGATTCCGAGAGCTCGAGAATAGCGTAGAAATTGTGCATTCCGAATCTTTAGAGTATTTAGGATTCCGAGAGCTCGAGAATAGCGTAGAAATTGGGCATTCCATAGAGTACCTTAGAGAAAACTTCACCTGGAAACCTAAACGCTCAATATTCTTCCTTACGCTCGAGGATATTGAGCACCTAAACCTTCCTTACGCTCGAGGATATTGAGCACCTAAACCTTCCTTACGCTCGAGAATATTGAGCACCTAAACCTTCCTTACGCTCGATAATATTGAGCGCCTAAACTTTCCTTACGCTCGAGAATATTGAGCACCTAAAATTACTTACGCTCGACAATATTGAGCACCTAAAACTTTCTTACGCTTGAGAATATTGAGCACCTAAACCTTCCTTACGCTCGAGAATATTGAGCACCTAAAATTACTTACGCTCGAAAATATTGAACACCTAAAACTTCCTTACGCTTGAGAATATTGAGCACCTAAAATTACTTACGCTCGAAAATATTGAGCACCTAAAATTACTTACGCTCGAAAATATTGAGCACCTAAAATTACTTACGCTCGAAAATAATGAACACCTAAAACTTCCTTACGCTTGAGAATATTGAGCACCTAAAATTCCTTACGCTCGAGAATATTAAGCACCTAAAAACTCCTTACGCTCGAGAATATTGAGCACCCGAATCCTTGCTCCCATAAATTTTCGCAGCTATTCAATTTTAAAACTCAAAGTCCCTTTTGGCGATGATGTCTTATAATATTGATTATAATATTGTATTACATGGGTGAGCAAAATCATGAAATACTGATTTTTGTCAATGAGCCCAATTTATAACTGAGCCAAAAACCCTGGACGACTATCCGGCTTTGATGGTTAGGTTAACGAACGCCGAGAGCGAAACGTTTTATTAGCGTTACACTATGTCTAATCAGAACTGACAAAACAGAAAAATCGAATAGTATTAGTTTAACATGACACACGAAAGATCACAAAAAAGGCCACCGTTTTCTATTACAGCAGTAGGCCTATGTTTGTTGGAAGTATGCCTTTCTATGACGAATCGGTATTATTATCCGACTTCAGGGAGTTGACAGTGAACCAACAACTAATCCTTTGAACCATTAGAGCAGTACTGTAAATTAATTAGTTGTTCAGTGCTGCTTAAGTCGGTTTTAATTTAAGCAAATATTTTTCTGAGTCAACCCATGTGATAACTCGCCTATTGTCCTTTCCTCAACACGGATAACAACAAAAATTCATTACTGAAGAATAACCCAAGGTTCTTTTCACTTATTTAAAAAATTGTATTTTTAGTTTAAAATTATTAATTGTATTAAGTAAAAATGAAGAGATCATTAAATTAAAATTTAATTTTAACGTGTTCCTGTAAGTGTACGCCAAAACTCTTTTGATAAAAGGTTTATTCTTTTGGCCTGGGTGTCAATTTGTACGCTATTTGTCCCGTTTCAACTAACACTTTAAAAGTGTAATTCTAATTACGGCTTTTAGTGAAAAGCACATGAAGGCTATCATCGCCGAACAGTGTAAGCCGCTTATTATAGTTGTATAGTACGTAGTGACGGAGCTCTACTACTATGAAATTTTATTAGGTTTTTAGGTAGTTATAAGCCGTTTTTCTCGCAGCTGTCTAATTAAACCCAATTTCTCCAAACATGAGACCCAAAACTTTGTTGACTTGAAGGGGAAGTGTTCTGCCCCTGGGCACATTTTGTATCAGGGTAAGCATTCAGAAACACAAGATGTACGATTGCGTATAAAAAAACGAAACTCTCGCCTTATCCATTAGGTGTATACCTATACAGTATCGAGGCACAGAGGATGTATATATTTTAGATTTAATATATATTTGCTTACATAAATACGTTCAAAATCAATATTAAGTTATAACTAACGCCATTATACTACGTACCCAGTAGTCCAGTCACCAGCCGTTTTCCCGTGGAATTTTATTAACTGATAAAATTAGCCCATTTTGATAAAAATTTGGGCTAAGCTCTACTTACCCTCTTCTTTAAAATAACCCTGCGCCGAACCTGGCTTTTGCCCTAGGGGTTGAAAATTTTTTTTGATCAAAATAACCGCGAAAATTAATAGATTGACCAATTTTAAGCAACTTTTGTCATATAAAGTTTTTTTTGTAAAGCTGATACTTTCCGAGTTATTAACGACTGAAACTGTGCATTTTTCATAGAAAAAACGCATGTTTTTCAACCGTTTTTCACGAATAACTTGAAAAGTTTTAATTTCATCGAAAAAAATCATAAGAAACAAAAATGTAGCTAATAAAAAAAACAAAGCGATTTGTTTTTGAAGTACCTTTGAAAACCCAATATGGACTGAGTTATTGCTCGTCAAAGGATGGTTATTTTTCGAGAACGTCAAAAATGCAAACTTCAACCTTAAATAACTTGCAACCAGTGCAATTTTCGGGAAAAAAATCAAGAAACCCTTTTTAAAGTACATAAAAAATCCTTTAAAATGAGCACTGGTAAAAGTTGCATTTTTGTAATTAAAAAAATGCATTTTCTTTTAATAGACCAACAAATATTCATGATACGAAAAAATGTTTCAATGTGTGTGTGTGTGTGCGCGCGCGCGCGCGTGTGTGCTGCAACCACACAACAAATTCGCTTACACGGTTGCCTAAAACGAAGTTTGCAGGCGACGCAATGCAAAATATTGTCTTATTCAGCTAAATACTGCAGTCTATACAGTTGACCGATTTAAATGAAATTTTTCTATCCAAACAAAGTCTACCTAAATTTTCATTTTGTAATCCATATAGTACAAAATTGTAAGATCGTTTTTTAAGCACATACAATGTAAAAACAGTGAACAAAATAGTGTAACACTATCAGTGAATGAAAAAGTGAGAAGTATTATTTTAATTGTTATTAATGAATGAATGAATGAATGAATGACTTTATAGGGTTATTATAGCACTGCGACCTTATATATCCTTTCTATATTCCTGAGTTGCTCGGTTACAGCGCCTTCTCCAGTCCCTAGTCTCTTCATAAGGTCTAGGATTTTGAAATGATTCAAGGATTTCTAAATGGTGACTACCCAATTCATTATTGAGGTACTTCCTCTGCTAATTGCCTTTCAATTTCTCCCCTTATTCTACACTAATTCTCACGGCGATTGTGCCCCATTTAGCCTGCTTTTAGTTGTGCGGTATGAGTTCCCGCTCATTATATTTGCCTTCATACTCATGGAAACGTTAGCAGCTAGGGAAATTATGTCCGCCCACACAGAGTCCCACATGCACATGCATGGGAAAATTTCAGGTACAGTGGGAGGGTGTCAGTTATCTCAGGGCTCCGTTTTATACACCATTAGGCCGATTAGAGTTATGTTATGTAAAGTAGTGTGTGTGTGTGTGTGTGTGTGTGTGTGTGTGTGTGTGTGTGTGTGTGTGTGTGTGTGTGTGTGTGTGTGCGCGCGTGTGTGTGTGTGTGTGTGCGCGCGCATGTGTGTGTGAGTGAGTAGATGAATGAGAAATGAGCTAGAGGTACGGTAGGATCGCTAAGCCCATCAGCTACTCATTTCAGCTGCCTCCGCCGGATATTATTAACAAAAATGTATTTAAAAAACAAAAATTGTATTAATTTCAATAAATTTTTTGCAAAAATTATATAACGAACAATTTTGATTTTCAAAAATCGTTTTTAATTTTACAATTAAAGTGGGTGCATGAGATTGTAAATATGTTTTAAGGGGGGTGTGAGCTGAAAAAGGTTGAGAATCATTGCACTGGACTACCGGCTTCTGTATTAACATGGCTTATAACATAAATAAGTATTTGTGTTTATTTATGTTTAAAATCGGAACAGTTGGCAACACTGAGCAATACTCTGCCACAATCATGTGGTATGGCCTACCTGCGAGAGATAAGGCTGCAACCCACACAACAAATGCGCTTAAGTAGTTGCCTAAAGCGGAGTTTGCAGGAGACGCAATGCGAAATATTATCGTGTTCACTAAACTGTCCTCGACCATGACTGCAGTCTAAACTAGTTGACCGAATTAAATGAAATAAAGTCTGCCTAAATTTTATTTTATAAAAAAAATGTGTTCACGCTTCTTTATTAAAAACCGTATTTTCTTAAAATCGCTTTTAACAATTTTTATAAAGTTTAATTATATTATAATATCTTTAAGTATTTAGTCATGACATATTTATACAATTTAAAATTTTCTACATTGCCTTTAGTTGTGAACTCTCCTATAGCTAAAATTTAAACTTAAACTCACCAAAACATTTTGTAAAATTTCGTTGACTATTTCGTGTTAATGAGGCATATTACACTGTCAAAGAAACGTAACATTTCTTTGATCAAAGGCTTGGTGATGAAATACATTTGACGATTCCTTGATGAATTAGCTCTTTCATCAAACTTTCATGAATCTTGTACACGTCAGACACCAAAATATATTTTTCCTGACTTGACTTTGTTACTTTCGTTGTAGCTTATACTTTAAAAAACGATGACAGAATTAACAATACCCTTTTAAAGCTATGAAGATATATTTACGCGTTTAATAATAATATTAGAAACTAGTTCTGTAATTTTAAAAAAAAGTGGCAGTGGCATGACTGCCGACAGAAGTGACTACTACTTATCACGGGTTATGGCTATATATTTTATACCACAAAATAAAATTTAAGACGTGTGTTCAGAAAGTAACGAGAATTTTAATTTTTTTAAACAAAATATTTATTTATTCTTCTACATTGATGTTGTTGCCTTCAAAATAGTCTCCATTGGAGATTATGCACTTGTGCCAGCGCTTCTTCCAATCCTCGAAACACTTTTCAAACTCGATCTTTGAGATAGGCTTTAGTTCTTTCAGCGATGCGCTTTTAATGTCATCTACGGCTGTAAAACGACGGCCCTTTAAGGTTCTCTTTATTTTTGGAAATAGGAAAAGTCACACGGAGCCAAGTCTGGCGAATATGGAGGCTGGGCAGTACAGTACTGTACTGTTACAGTACTGTTTTTGGCCAAAAATTTACGAACAAGCAATGAAGTGTGAGCTGGTGCATTATCGTGGTGCAAAAGCCATGAATTGTTTTTCCACAGATCCGAACGTTTTTTTCGTATTGCTTCACGCAAACGGCGTTGAGCTTGTAAGTAGTACTCCTTATTGACCTTTTCACCTGGTGGCAGGAATTCATGTGCATCATAAATTGGCACATTGGCCATTTTACATTAAATGTACATTGTTAAATTGTCATAAATGGCATGCACTATGCCATTAATATCGAAGAACACAGTGATCATAACCTTCACGATCGTCCGCACTTGTCGAGCCTTTTTCGGTCTTGGCGAGCCAGAATGCCTCCACTGGGATGATTGTGCCTTAGTTTCGACGTTATATCCGTAAACACATGTTTCGTCACCTGTTATAATAACTTTCAGTAATTCTGCATCGTCGTTTACTTCATTTAGTGACGCCTGAGCAACTTTCATTCGCCGCTGTTTTTGTTCAAAATTCAACAATTTTGGAACGAATTTTGCTGCCACGCGTTTCATACACAAAACATTGAAAACAATGTCATGACATGATCCAATCGATCATCAGCGACCTCTCTTATTGTGATTCGACGATTGTTCATAACCATTTCTTTAACTTTTTCCACGTTTTCATCGTTGTTGATGTGCTGGGGCGTCTCGGGCGTTCGTCATCTTCAACGTCTTCACGGCCTTCTTGGAGACGCTTATACCACTCGTAAACTCTTGTTTTACTTATAGCAGACTCACTATAGGCCTTTGTTAACATTTCACACACTTTGTTACACTTTATTCCATTATTTACCCAAATTTGATACAAATTCTTTCATCCATTTCTTTTAACAAACGAAAATCGCCGAGCTCATAAAAACACGTCTAACTTTAATGGCTGTTACAGACAAAGTCAACAATGAAAACAGCTGAAAGTTTTATCATACTTCAAGGGCATGTATACCAATATAATAAAAAAAATGTTTGACAATCGGATTCTCCAAGCCCGCGAAATTTAAAAATTCTCGTTACTTTCTGAACACACCTCGTATAGTCAATTTTCAGAATCATGAGTACGTTCATTTTAGTTTAATACATTTCTAAATACAATATTATATGATTTTGTGGTTGTTTGCCAAGACATAGATTTTTGCTACTCGATACTAGAATAGGCTATAACTGACCATGGGAGAAGCATGGAGTCCCAAATGTATTCCTGCTACTCTTAATGTCTGACCCTGTGACTTATTAATTGTCATTGTAAATGCCAACTTCAATGGATACTGCTATGTTTTAATTTGGAAAGGCAGGTTGTTTGGAATTATAAGACTGTTTCAATTAAAATCATTGCAAATATAAGCTTATAAACAATAATTTTATAATAAATAACAGAAATTCAGATTTTTAAAACGGGAATACATCTATGTCCATCTCAGGTACCTAAACCATGTTCATTTTAAATTTCATCTCAATCGGTCCAGTAGTTAATGTGTGATTGAATAACAAACAAAAAACACACATAAACTTTCAAATTCAAAATATTATATTAAGAAGTATAATATATTATTAAAACGTCACTGTTGTAACCTACAGTTAACACATATCACAAAACTGAATACTAAATAATTCAGTTGGACTGGGTAGGTAGTATAATGGCGTTTAAAATAATTTAAATATTTATTATTCACACCTACCAATATATAATAAACTTATAAAACGTCACTGTTTCACAGTTAACACTTGACACAAAACTAAATAATTAAGTTGGACTGGGTAAGTAATATAATGGCGCGAACATACAAGTTTTTACTTCAAAAATACATTTTAAAACAAAAATATATAAGAGCGTGATGCGTGACGGCAAACTGAATTTTTTCCCGTGCAAAACATACATCCATACCCCGCCATAAGAAGTAGTCACTTCAAAAAAGATTGTCCATTAATTAAAACTGTAGTTCCAAAAATAAGTTAGTAGAAAATATAGGCATAACTCATAAGTATGTCCAGTATAAAGTTATTTAATGTATTAAACCATTCGGTCTTACTAAGGCACTGTTCCTACAGTATTAAAGTGTTATAAACAATTTTAAACATATTTCTAACTACTAAACCTTTTCTCGTGTTACTCACACTTTTGACACAAAAGATACACGAGGCTGTGTTAATCGTCTGTGTCAAAATTTGTTTTATTTAAATAATTGCACTCAACTTCTTATTCAGGGTGGTCCGCGGGGAATGGACGTTTTTGGATTGCGTTGTACTCGACGACTGGTGGAGGGGGAGCGCCATTATGCCGCTGTGGACAAAAGATCATCGCGTGTTTGCGTACGGTACTTTTGTAAAACGTGGTGAGTCCGTGGTTGAAATTCAATGATACTTCAGGCGTCACGGTGAAATACTAAGTCGCAATACCATTTTTAGGTGGGTGAATGCATTTAGATCTAAGGGATCTGTTATGAAAACAAAGCCACCTGGCCCCACTCACTCTGGATAGAGTGAGAGAGGCGATTCAGCGCAGTCCCGGTCGTTCTGATAGGCGTCAAGCTACAGAACTTGGACTGAATAAGAGCACAGTAAAGCGTATCTTACACAAGGATTTAGGGTTACACCCGTATACAAATTATAATTGTACAGAAGTTAAATGCTGCAGATCATCAAGAACACCTCACGTTTGCTGAGACAATGTTAAACATGTTTGAAGATTATGAGGAACTGACAGTTTTGATGAGTGATGAAGCTGATTTCCATTTGAATGGAGTTGTATTGAAGCAGAGATATTATTGGGCTTTGGAAAATCCTCGTGAGCTACAGCAGAGACCACTGCACAGTCCAAAAGTGACCGTTTGGTACGCTGTAGGAAAGTGTGGGATTTTTTGACCGTTTTTCTTTGACGAGAATGAAATTACTGTGACTGTGACTTCTAACCGTTACCTGAATGTTATAACAGACATATTTAGGCCAAAACTTGAAAGATGAGAAATCAACATGGATCAAGTATGGTTCCAGCAAGACGGAGCTTCTATGGCTGCAGTTCGAGCGTTGTTCCCTGAACGAGTGATCTCACGGATTGGTCATGTTGCGTAGCCCCCGCGCTCACCCGACACTATCCATGTATCATTTCTTCCAATGGAGTTACCTTAAGGCACATGTTTACAAAGAAAAACCATGTACTGGGAGAATTGAAGGCTACAATAAGAAACCAAACTGAACTAATCAACGGACAATTATTGGACAGAGTGGAAGCAAATTTTCGTGAAAGACTGGAGAAGTGTGTTCGTCACAACGGCCGTCATTTGGGTGATGTAATTTTTAAAAATTGAAGTAATGTAATTTCTCTTTTAAATGGCATAACTTTACCTTCATTTCTGCATAAATAAAAATTATCTGTGTTTAGAACTAACGGAGCAGTGATTTTTTTCAAAACCATCAGTTTCTCGTGGACCACCCTGTATAATGTACACTGACTTCCGCGCTTTGGAGTAAAGTAATTAACACACACACACACGCGCGCGCGCACGCACGCGCACACACACACACACACACACACACACACACACACACACACACACACACACTTTGTAAAAATACACTATTTTATTTTAAGGGAATATTAGTCAAAATCTTAAAATCTATTATTTACAACTTACACAATCAATACATACATTTATAATAATAATTATTACTACCAAATTCCACGAAAAAATACTATTACTGTAGCAGTTAGCATGGCATGAGGTAAGCCTTGGACTTTGAAATGAGAGCCAATTCAAATTACATGTATTAGTAAATCTTTTGTATTGTGTGTGTGTGTGTGTCTGTGTTTGTGCGCGCGCGCGCGTGTGTGTGTGTGTGTGTTTGTGCGCGGGTGCGTGTTTGTTCGCACACGCGCGCGCGCGCGTGTGTGTATGTGCGCGTGTGCATGTGTGTATTTGTGCGCGTGTGTGTGTGTGTGTTCAGCTTAGCGTTAAAAATTTTCATCCGATTTGGTTTAAACTTGGTATAAAATCATTTCAACCGTTCCAAAATGGTGGCCATACAAAATCTTTTAAAAAAACATAACCTCAATGTAACACTTACGGAAAACAGATTTCTCAATCGTAATCAGTGTTAAAATTTGTATAAATTACCGTTTTAAACCTTACGAATTAAATTGAAAATGTATGAAAAAGTGACTATTAGAAATTCGCTTCCATCACGTCAGCAAGACAGCTGCGTTTCGCGATTACTATTGATCGTGGTCGTGCTATATTGTATAACAATTAATGTGATAGCCAATTTTCGTGGCATGCGGCCGGCCTTCCGGCAACGAAAGTGTGTCAGTCGAACGATCCCGCCTATCCGTTTCCACGGCAACCGTTAGTAAACAAGCTCTCCTATTGGTCGTTATTTCGGGAGATGACGTGTTTACAAAATGATGAACGGAGTTATTCGGGAGGTGACGTAGTTTTGTTACTACGGCGTGTGTGTTTCCGTCTCTTTCTGGAGCGTTGATTGTTGTTTCTCCGTCTTTGTTTGGCAACAGGCACTGTTCGTAATCGCAGCAGTGCACAGCTCTCGACAGACGGATTTCAGTATCCATCGACTTTCAAGTGTTCACAGGTAAGAGATTTTAATAAACGCGATATTGATTCGTAAAGATTAGTGCTATTAAATACGTAAAAACAAAAACCACTGACATTCCAAAAACAAAATTTTAATTTCTAATCCCACGCAGTGTGACTTTGTTACAAACATTTCTGGCAAACATAATTGCACATAACGTGTTAAACTAAACTGTGAGCATTGTCTCAATTCATTTCTTATTTTCTGTTTTAAAAGTTTATTTATGTGGCTTTTTCATTAAAACTAAATATCTCGAAAAAATACCCATTTCCTTAATTAAATATAAATTGGAAAATAATTTTTGCAAATTTTAAAGCCAAATTTTACGGAATTCGATTCGGATATTTTTTTATAACTAATCCGAATATAATATATTTTTCAGCCACAGTTATGGCGGCTGAAAAATTTAACGTAAAACTGATTGATTGGGCAATTTGTGAATCCCCCACAAACACATACGCACGCATACACGCACACTCTCTCTCTCTCTCTCTCTCTCTCTCTCTCTCTCTCTCTCTCTCTCTCTCTCTCTCTCTTACACACGCATGTGCGTTCACACTCTCTCTCTCACACACACACACACCACACTCGCACGCACGCACACACGAGCGCGCACAGACACGCGCCTTAACATTTAACATTAACATTTAATGTCACACGTGCATTAAATGGCCTATGTAAAAGTTATGGTCTACCTAATGTTACAATATTTAAACAAATTTAAATTTAGTTAAAAAAATCTTTAACATTGTATTTAAACCTGTTTTTGTAAGTTTTCCAATCGTGCACGTGAGCACGCGTCCTAATATCATATCAGATTACAATTTTTCTTAGGACTAATACCGTATAAAATGCTTAACACATAAAACAATAAATTTGAAAAAAAGTTTAATTCTTTATCGAATTACTTCCCGTTATTGAACGATAAATGATTTTACAAAGTCATTTAACTTTACGATAAATGCATTTACAGTGCACATTGTCTTTTGCAAAATGTTTGAAAGATTCAATAGTCGCCATTTTGTTTACGGTTGTAGGGTCTTCCTTTATTCTCAAACAAATTTTCTACGGGAATACATAATAAAACTTGTAATTGAAATTGTTTTCTAACCTAAAAGTCAATTTTTGGATTGGTTAGTAAAAATACAGTTTTCGCTAGGCACTTGATATATTGTTTTATGTCCAAAACATGAAGTCCCTTTTAGGTGAAAATTAAAAGCCTAAATATCTCAAAACGCACTCAAACGATTTATTATTAAATTTTGCATATTTCAACAAAAATCGTGTTCAGGATGTACCGAAAAAAGCAAAATTGGGTCTTATATTCTTCAAAATCGATTTATCATATTTTCTTCAAATTTTAGTCATACATGAAAAATGGTATCTTATGTCAGCGCAACAAACTTGAAATAAAGAAATGTACGGTTTTTGAGTAAAAAAAACAACCAATAATACACCGTGATCTCTCGGGTTTATTTTACTTAGGATATCCATCTAACCAGGCCTAACCGATTTTGTAAAATTATGCCGATTTTCGGGTTTCCTGTAAATTTTTTTGTGGAAATAATCGAATGTGAGAAAGTTTGTGTAATGTTTTTGCACTGTTTGCGGTTTCTACCTGTTAATACAGGGTTTTGTAGTTATTTTACCATTCCGAGAAAATTTGAACTGCCTCTATAATAATCGTGCTTTCAAAAGTACAGAGGTTATATATGATTATCTAACAGATAGAAATCGTTCTAAATAACATTATGTTTTATAATATAAAAACACTTTCAACCTTTGTTATACGTGCGGAGGGGGGCTCACAGCTGTTTTCTCCCCAACCAGGTCATGGCTAACGCATGCGCGCTTCTATTGCGTGTGTTGAGGTCATCTGATCTAACTTACATTTTGGCATTTGGCTAGACAGTAGGCCAATTAGGACGCGGCTTTGAATATCAATAGTCTTATTAAACATTTCCTGCCATTAAACGTCGAGATGTCGAGTTACATCCTGTATTTCTTCCTCAAAATGCAATCGAGTGGTTAATTGTTTACACAAAATAGGTGAACAGTATTGTAAATATTGTACAACCGGTAGTCTCGCTGACGTTATTACGTCAGCGAAAGTCCAAAGATTAACAACAGTGAATATATCGATAGGTATTCACATTTCACAATAAATAAATTGTGCACAAACAGAATTTTTTATTCTTTTCGACTTAAAACGTTCTTCCTCCTTCTGATTCCCAGCTCCTATTTTTCTCCATCATATCACAGATCTTGATCCAATCCCCTCTCTCTCACTTCCTTATCTCCAACCAAGTACAAACTTCCTCTTTTTGCGACCATGTGGTTTCCATTTTAAAATCTGTTTGAGAAGTTTATTTTCGTCCATCTTTTGGACATGACCAAACCATCCAAGTTGTTTTGTCTTGATACCCTCTACAATGGTGTGTTTCACAGCTATGATTTCACGGATTCTTACACGTTTTCATCTACCAGCAGGGGGTGCAGACTAGTTGCACCTATTCAGAGGATTTATACATCCCTCGCGGTACCCGAGTCTAACACATAATAACAGTTAACAAATATTTGTTGGTTTTTTCTAATATAAAAAAAAAAATGGCACGCCTATGTCTTACAACAATACATTTATGACTTTAACACTTTACACTCACACTTACATTTAGGGAGGCGATAATAGCCTCAATGTGCTTTTAGCCTTAAAATAACAACAACAACAAAACATTTGTTATCTTTCCCGTTTGGACCGACCTGCGGCTCTTCGCCAGTAGTGCATTTCTGTAGCTTCAAACATTTTTCTGTTTCAATGGCCATATTTCCCTTCCATATGAGACCATACTTTTTATAATTGTATTGTATATATTCTATATATTTATTTTATTTTGATTTTTTTATTTTGGCGATAATAGCCTTAATGTGCATTTCACCTTATAAAAAAAAAATGATATATGTTGATGCCCTATGATGCCCTTAATCGCTGTGTCCAAGAGTCCATCACTAGGAATTGTCATTGCCAAATACTTATAAGTTGTACACCTCTTGATTTTTGTGTTATATTCCAGTAGAAGATTCTTGATCTGCCCTCCAATGTATATGTACTCCGTTTTGTTTAGGTTTACCTCAAGTCCCAAAATATCATATTCCTCTTAATTTCCTACTCATGTATTCTAGATTTTCATAATCTTGCGCTATGACTATTTGGTCATCTGCAAAGCAGAGAGCGTATAAGGTGTTGCCATTATGTTACAGAACCATTAAATTGTTTCCGTATAAAACCTGCCAAGTAGCTACATAGCAAATGATAATTTTTTTTTTCTAGTTTGATGAAATAATGATAAACATATTTTTCTAGTTTGAACAGGGTTCTCATCCTGGCAAGTCCATAATAAGTACATATTTCATAAAAAAAATTTGAAAATGTTACCTTTACTGATCATCACTGAATGTTAAAAAAAAAACAGTACAGAAATATTACATGTAACAAAACATGTTCTTTAACAAATACTTGGAATAGACATTGCAGAGTTTCCATAGACTAATGTAATGTACAGTAATGTTTTACAATATTTTAAAACAAAATAAAATGTTTTAAAGTCGTTTTAGGTAGTTTTTTTTTTTAATTTTCTGGGCAACAATCTTGAAATTTTTCATCGCCCAAGTTGTTTTAGGATTGTATGTTATAATGTTCATTTTACATGTTGTAACTTTTAGCATAATGATCAGTAAATGTATTGTTTTGGTGATTTGTATTAGGTCTATTTAAAAAATGAGTTATAGCTCCAAAACTGTTCATGGACTGATCAAAAATTAAAAAAATATTTGACTATCAAGAATAAGAATTATGGACAAAGGGCATAATATTTCTATTCTAAAAGAGTAAAATTTTAAAACTTTGGTCATTCAAAATGATATGTTTTTGTGAAACATCAGTTTTTGCTAATTCATTGCCATTACAAACTGGGACGAAGGCAATTTTCCGAAAAAAGTCAGGCAAATTTTTGTATCCTCTAAACAGGACAATCCCGATTTATCATAACTTTTGTATTATCATTTCACAAGCAAATTCTCAAAACTGGTCTACCAGTGTTGTTCAAATGTTGCTCATGTAGGCTATACATAAAGTAACATGTCTTAAATCAGTGTACCATGTTTAATAAAGGAACCATATCAAATGATAGGTATAGGACAATCCTGTATTAAGAACAGGATTTTGGAAGAATACGATGACCAGTATGTTTTAGGTGGTTTCTTTTGTATATAACTGCGCAAAACAGTCATACCTGATTTGGGGAAAATCTGATTTTACAGTTTTTTTTTACCAAAAAGGACTTTTTCATCTATCCATACTTTATACTGTGTGTGTGAACATGGCCTTACATAAACTTAGCCGCCTCAGTGGCCTAGTTGATAGCGTACTGGGCTTTCACCCTGAGGACCCGGGTTCGATTCCCGGCCAGGGCTTGGCATTTTCATACGCTATAAATCATCCCATCGTCTGCATTAGCCCAAGTGTGCACAATAGTCGGACGTTAAACACCAAAAAAAAAAAAAAAAAAAAAACACAAACTTTTGAGCCGTGACCTAGAATCTGAAGCTGATTCCCTTTATTACGGAATAATTATGTTTTTTTATGAAGTTGAAATAGTTGGCCACCTAAAATGGGTTTTATTTATTAGTTGGTTTTATCATCTGTTAAACATTAATTTTTACAGTTAACAAATATTTTTTGAAGTTTTTTCTAATATAAAAAAAAATGGCATGCCCATGCCCCTGCGAAGCTTAGGCCTGGGACACCTTGGTGAACTTGGATCCCCTTGTAGGGGCCATGATGGTGAGAAAGTAAAAATATAAAAAAAACATAGATTGTTATAACATTTTAATATAATTTCACAGTCATAATCAGTACTGAAATCTGTATAAATTAATATTTTTAATTGTCAAATTACATTGAAAAATGAACCAGCTGTTATTTTCAATGACTACTAAAAATTAAAATAAAACTGTAACTTATGCAGATTTTAACACTGATTACAACTGTGTAATCATATTTAGCGTGATATAAAATTATGACTATATTCTGAATGACTAATATTCATAATGGTTGAATTGATTTTGTTGTCTAAAAAACGTTGCCAAGTTGCTGATGACTTGATTGCAGTATTTCAAATCATATGACTAAATGCTATAGAGTTCAAACACAAACATGATTTATATTTTAACGACCTTTCAAAAAGGTGTTCTAAAAATTCTCGGACCTGGGTCATACTTTGATGGCTGTTTTAATAACTAATTTTTAAATGAGGATTTGTTAATAAGAATGAACATGGTGACTCACTGTAGGCAAACAACTAAACCACACTGATTTGTTTGTATTGTGTCTATCGGCCTATATTAAAGCAGGCTTAAATTAATTTTGCTGCCTATTGGGTATTGAGCAATGTTGATTATTAACGAGTTTCCATTGGGAAATGAGTTATTGAAGCGAATATCATGTAAAACCCAGATCTACGATCATGATATGAGCACTAATCGTAAACAGAATAAATTTTTAAGACTGTTAGAAATTTGCGTTTTTAAAATATATATATATTGATAATATAAAATATTGATAAGTTTTTATCAATATATAAACTTATTGGCTATCTTGATATGAACATCGCTTGATATATTACTTGTATGAACATCGCTTTTTCGGTGAAATTTTAAAAATGTGTAAGAAAAAAGTAGTTTTTTTAAAGATTGTTAAATAAGTTTGTAAAACACACATTGACAACATTAGGCAAAATTTGATCAAAACCATTAAAACCGATCTAAAAAAAATCAAATTTTTAATTTTTAAAAGCTACATGTCCATGACAAATTTCATCAAAATCAGTCAGTTCGTTTAACCTCTAATGATATAAACAAACACGTACAGACTCATACCTAATTAAAAAACCACTTTTTTACTCTGGGATCCCAAAGCGGATATGTCCATTCATATTAAGATCAAATTTTTATATGATCACCTATATATTCTTTGTGCAGTCAGAAATCAAAATAATTAAGCAAGTAATGTAAATGTTACAGTGTCATCATGCCGAAAGTGAAGTCCGATAAACGTAGTGAAAAAGAAGCAGAGGCAAAAGAAGTTAAAGAATTAGAGAAAGGAAATGAAAAAGAAAAATCAAGCGGATGGGGCCAAGGAGGTAAACTGTTTGGAACGGAGACAACCGAAAACACATTTCAGGGAGCTGGATTCAAGGACAAAGAGAAGGCGCAGGAGACACTTCGCTTGCTGGATGGTCGAGACATCTCGTATCAATTCCAAATTATCAATTCAATGTACAACCGCGCTAAAGTCATCTATAAAAGAACCACAGATAAAGAGAAGAGACAGAATTTAAACGATGCAATCGAGGTATTTGAGTCATGGATTGACGACTACAAAGCGAACAGTCGATCAAAGGAGAATTTCAGTTATTTACCTTTGGAGATCATTGAAGGTTACAAGCCTCTAGCCGACCATTACGGATTGGAAGATTATGGGTTTTTAGATGTATTCAAAGAAACTGATGGCGACTTGAAGAAGCTGAGGAATAAGAAAGTACCGGATGAAAGTATAACGTGGGATATACATAGGAACAATAACTTGAAACCGGTTGCAAAAAAAATAAAGGACGAATATATTCAGCTTTACGAAACCGACGAACCACTACGAGGGCTTCCGACGAAAGAACATGTACAGCTAATTATGTGGGGTTATAGCAGCGAACCTACAAAAATAAAAAAAGCTATTCCATTAATTGCTGAAAAAGTCAAATAATTTGAAATTTTTTATTAAAAATAATCAAGAAATGTTTTCCTAGCTTGATTGTTTGTTTTTTTACACTATGTGTAGCCTATTAATACTATTAATGGTGGATGTACAAACTAATTTTTTATCTTACTTATTATAAGTTCAGGTATAATTAATATTATTTGTAACGTTATTGTAAAGTTCATTGAATAGGCCAATTAACAGAAATTAATTTAAGAAAATATGTCTGATGTTTTACTCATGTCAATTAATTGTTCTTGTAAACAAAATGTTTAACTTGCAAAACCTTATTATTAAAGTGTTTATTATTTTGTAATTATTTTCTTATGAAAACCTTAAACATTTTTATCACGAAATTCATGTACTTATTTTTAGTTTTTTTAGGGTATTTAAAATTTTAATTTGTTACCACTTGCTTATGAATAAGTGTTTTTACACTTAATATTGAAATGATCTGAACACTTTTTTATTTTACTTGAGAACTGATTGTGGACACCGTCATTTTCTGCTTTATAAGTATTGGTGTAAATGTTGGAGAAAGTTTTTACAATATGCAAATTAACCCATTTTTACATCCTTAGGAGGTGAAATTTTAAAAAAATATTTTTTATTTGCTCCTACTATGAGCAATTAAAATGGCCTCTAGCCAATGGTCTATACAATATTCTGCAGACATTAGCTGTAACAGTAGATTTCTGCACAAATTAAGGCAAATATTTTCTGCCATTTTGATATTCTGTTTTTTCATATATATATATATATATATATATATATATATATATATATATATATATATATATATATATATATAATAGGCCTGGCTAGTAATAAAATTTAACCTGAAATGGTTACATAGGCTGAAAATCTGGCTGAAATAGTATGGTAGGCTAACAGATTTTTGTTGAAAATTGAAAATATGTTTTTAAAATATTAGTACTGCTACAAGAAATCAAGAAACCTATAATGTAATTACAAACAGCCTGTTTAGCTTATTAATAAATAGTATACTAAAATTATTACACTACAAATACTTTTCCCAGATAGAAATTCTGTTCTAACTCTCCATTATGGGCTTCTATAATAGGCCTATAATATGGAATCTGTCGATCAGTTAATATACAAAAATTATTTTTCAATAAAAAATCATTTAACACTATAACAATTTAATAATAGCCTTAACATAATTAAATGCTATATTTAAACAAATAGCTAAAATATATTGTGAAATGGCCTAGAGCAATCCTTGTAAATAATATAATATAAAAAGAGACATTAAACTTTTTTTAAACCTAATTTGCAAACCTACAGAAACCTGTAAAATGTTTGTCTAAAAATCAGTGCAAAACTCTAGGAGTTCATTATTTATGTTATTATATAACCATATTCTAGATATGGTTTATGAATTTTTAATTTGTGACATTAACCAAACCAATGTGTGGTGATTATTACATCTGCTAGGTTGGTCCCCCCTCCCGGCAAAAAACTGTGCAGGACCTCTCCTAGGTTGGTAGCATACCACTTGGATACACAGTGTCCTTTAGTTGGTACAACTGATAAACTACCTCAAGACTCACTGACAGTAGGAATATAGTTTGTAATAAGTCTACAGTGTAAAATTCCTAGGCTTATTAGTTCTGGTAGGTTTCTGAACTGTGCACTTCAAAGCCCTTAGTTGGAACCACATTTACTCCTGTTGCCTTAACCTTATCATTAACGCAGATTTCTCGTCTCATTAGTCTGTCACAAAGTATGATTAAAAACAGAACTAGTCGGTGTGTTTGTAGAGTAATCTCTACTTTATCACTTAATGAATACAATATTTTTTTAATTGAAAATACTGAATTATATGTTTTCCGGGAATAATAATGATGAAAGTTTTTGAAAGAAATTGTTGTTAATCAGCATATTCTAAAAAATGGTACATTTTTAATATATATATATATATATTTCTCCAATACTGATAGTCTGGCCTAAATCCCAAAGGGATTTTTTTAGGCCTAGTCATTAGGTAAAAAGAACTCTTACGTAAAATATCCACTATCGAAGCCTCATTAAGAACAAGCACTTCCAGATCTGTCATCCTATGGATGTGTGGATGCATTATAACAGCTGACCTACAGAGGAAAATATGTGAAGAATAATAAAATGTAAGAAAAAAAGTAAATTTTTAAGCAAGACTATTTTACACGATAGTATTTATAACAAATTTAACTAAAAATGTTGAGTAGAATATGTATATTTACTTAGAAATAAAAGTTATGGTAACAAAAATGTTTTCATTATTAATAAATTGTACCATAAAAACTTCTGAAAAGTAAATAACATACTTTACTTATTTGTTTTATATGAATTCAAGTGAAGGCTCAAATGCTCATTTTGCTGTTTATTAATTTCACTGTAATAATCAACAAAAGAGTTTCTTCATTGTTCAAACTGACTAAAATCAGTCTTTTTTTTTGAAAAACAAAAACACTTTTCCTTCCATAGCTCAAACACAAACATGATTTAAACCAATCCCAATTTATCATAACTTTTGTATTATTGAATCCAGTAAGGCAAGCAGAGCCCTAGCCAAGTATTCTAAGATCCCTCTACCAACCTGCATTGAATAAAACAAACATCTTGCACTAACCTAAAATTAGCCAACTTTTTGCCACGAAAAAGCAGGAAAGATATTGGGTTTGATACAGGTGAATGGGGTTGTTACTAAAATATGGTAGGGACCCCATTATGTGTAAGAGTTTTAAAAAATAGTTCTGCACACTTTTCTAAATAGAAGTGCCAGTGAATCATTCAGTCTGTGTACTTTGAATTTTATGTAACAATATAACATACTGTTTTTATTTAGCATTGCAATTTATTTAAATATGGCAATATTTAAATAATTTTACTTAACAAGAATTATGATAGAGAAAAGGATAAAATGCTTATAAATTTATATAATCTAATATACTTTTTGTTTTTTTTATTTTAAGGTTAGGCTTTCTCTTGTATTTATTCTTTGTAAAATGATATCACAATACTGTAAAACGTTTTCTGAATATGTTTTTAACATGTAATGTAAGTACTGAATAGTAAGTCAGGAAGTGAGGTTAGTTTATCACAGTTAAAAGGTAAAAACAAAAATGACACAATTGTGAACAATAGATAAACAATGCTATGGCATTAAATATTATTAAACATTTATACATTAGACATCTTACCTGTAATCTGGTCTTAATTGTCCTAAATTTCTTTTTTTTCTGTAATTCCCTTTAAAACCTCACTACACTACACACTTTTAAACTCAACCATTGTTAAAATACTGCAAGGACCAATGCCATTCCTAATTAGTCATTATTCATAATCAGCTGATTGTAATGGATATTTTAATTTATAAATATTAGTCTATTGGACTGTAATAATAATAATAATGCATGCCTAATTTTACTAAACAATAATTACTGCAAGGGCAAATAAAAATAGTCACTAAGACAATAGTTTCTTATAAAAATAGCATTAGTTATATGGTATTTTATAATACTGTTATGGAGCTACTGTTATTTTTACAAGATCAGCCTATTACAAACTTAAATATTTTCTGTGCTAGGTTAATGTTGTTTCTGCAAAACTCTTAAATTGAATTGCCTATCTACATACTTCACAAATATTTTGATAATTTGTTAATTAATTTTTATCATTTTACTATAATTACATTTTATTTGTTTAAGTCACTATATTTTTACCATTAATTTTTTAAGCCAAAATTGAAAACAATTGTTTAGACCTCCTCTAGACTATTATTAATTAATAGAAAAATAATAATAAAAGCAAAAAATAATTAAAACTTTTGTTCATGAACTTTTAAGTTATGTTCCTTAATTAAGGAAACTTTGAGTTTGACTCGCTTATAATCCAAGTTTTGTATTATTGAAGGTCAACAAAGCCTTAAAAATGTTTACATGGAATATTTGTCTGACAAAGTCCCAGAAAACATATCAATACTACCTTAAGATTTTTTCATTTTAGTAAAAAAAGAGCTAATTTTAATTACCTATAAAACCAAATACACTATGAATAAATTGGCTTATAATGGCTCATTTTTTCAATAAGAATTTGGACGATAGGCTACATATTTTTCTAGTTTGAACAGGGTTCTCATCCTGGCAAGTCCATAATAAGTACATATTTCATTAAAAAAATTTGAAAATGTTACCTTTACTGATCATCACAATGAATGTTAAAAAAAAAAACAGTACAAGTAACAAAACATGTTCTTTAACAAATACTTGGAATAGACATTGCAGAGTTTCCATAGACTAATGTAATGTACAGTAATGTTTTACAATATTTTAAAACAAAATAAAATGTTTTAAAGTCGTTTTAGGTAGTTTTTTTTTTAATTTTCTGGGCAACAATCTTGAAATTTTTCATCGCCCAAGTTGTTTTAGGATTGTATGTTATAATGTTCATTTTACATGTTGTAACTTTTGGCATAATGATCAGTAAATGTATTGTTTTGGTGATTTGTATTAGGTCTATTTAAAAAATGAGTTATAGCTCCAAAACTGTTCATGGACTGATCAAAAATTAAAAAAATATTTGACTATCAAGAATAAGAATTATGGACAAAGGACATAATATTTCTATTCTAAAAGAGTAAAATTTTAAAACTTTGGTCATTCAAAATGATATGTTTTTATGAAACATCAGTTTTTGCTAATTCATTGCCATTACAAACTGGGACGAAGGTAATTTTCCGAAAAAAGTCAGGCAAATTTTGTATCCTCTAAACAGGACAATCCCGATTTATCATAACTTTTGTATTATCATTTCCATACATACTTTTGCAACATTAAATTTAAAAATTTATAGGTTTGTCTACATTCAAGCAAAACTTTTCTATATGTCCTGCCTACCATACTCATAAATAAACAATAAAATAGTACAAAGTACTTGGAAATTAAGCAACAAATTTACGTCGGATTTTGTTAATTTACGAAAAAAATAGTTAATTGTTTTCTGTTTTATATGATTGGCTGGAAGGTGACAGTTTGTAAGACATACTGCTGTTGCGGTAAGTTTTATTTTGGTGTAGACTATATTTAATGTTATAAAGCAGGTTGAAGGTCATCTCTACCATCATACGTGATTATGTAACTACTATTTTAATGTACTAAAAAAAATGATTCACATGTAGAGACTTGGCAACACCTTATCTGAAAATCAACGAACATAATTAAATAAATACAAAAATAATTTTTTTCTTAACTTCGATACTTTTATATCAGTTAGACTAATGAGGATGAGGAACTGTTAATGAAAAGGGTTGCACTTGTAGCAGTAACTATAAGTCATACATATCCATTACCTTAAGCAATTCAGAGACATATCAGATTGACTAGTGTCATAACCACATCAACCATCCAGCTTCTAATTAATATTTATTTATATTAAAAGATGTATGAGAAAAAATAATATAAATTTCTACATGGAAGATAAAAACATTTATTTGTTGAATGGAATCAGATATTATACAGTCACTTCACAGAAACACAATATTAACACAATTTCAAAATTTGAGATTTAAATTTTGTTCAATGAAAATCAGTCAGAACATTTTTTTTACATTTACAAATTAAATACACCTTTAAGAATGGTACATTAAAACACTTTTAAGAGTAGACCTATGACTTAAAAACTAAAATATGTACACACATTCAACGATTTCATTCATCAATTGGTTTTCAATTCATACAATTCATTAAGACCTAAAAAATCACATAAATCACAGTATTTGAACAAAAAATTTATCCAAGAAAAATTTCAAATCTAAATACTTTATTAGTAGAAAGGTTTCGTCGAACAGAAAAAATAAAATAGTGAAGTTTCGTTAAATAGTGGAACAGTGGAAACTCAAGTTTTTAAATTAGAAAATATTGTGTATATATTACAGCAATCATAATAAATAAATAACTACAATATACAAAATTTTAGTTCCTTCTGATAAAAATAAGCTTCAATAAGACTCTTGTTATTTTTTCGCAGGAACTAATGAAGGGCATTTCTTAAAAGTGATTCATAAAACCTATACTGCACTAATTAACTTCAATTGGAAAAAGAATTATTAGCAAATAAAAGTAAATTATAGATGCCACCAGTTTTAAAAAGACTTATTTGAGTATTGAATTTGTCTAAGGAATAGACATAACCAACTTATTATTATTAATATTTGTGTAGAATTTGATTTTTTTTTTTTTTTGGTGTTTAACGTCCGACTATTGTGCACACTTGGGCTAATGCAGACGATGGGATAATTTATAGCGTATGAAAATTCCAAGCCCTGGCCGGAAATCGAACCCGGGTCCTCGGGGTGAGAAAGCCCAGTATGCTATCAACTAGGCCACCGAGGCGGCTTGTAGAATTTGATAACAGCTGTGTGCCATATAATATGATTTTCATGGGTTTTCATATGCATTGTGTTAATACGACATCACTGTATTAAATGACAACTTTTACACATGTAGTAACGTTTTATCACTAGTTGTGCAGTTTCTTTCACCATTGTTTGCTCTTACAAATAAAAGTGGCATTGTCTCACAAGCATAAATAAACATGAAATTTAGGAAACACAAGTTAAAAATAAAGAAAAGTTTTTTAAAACAAGAGAATCATTCTCGCTTGGTTTTAATAACAGAAGGACTAAGCTGAATCGTATTCAATCAAATAATTCCCTAAAACTACTTTGTACATATACTGGGTTTTTTTACAAATAAACATTCAGTGAACGGATATAAACTTACATGCTATTTTATTTTTAAGTATGATAAACCTATTTTGTTTATAATAATATTTATATTTTTAACCCTAGAAGTGATTTGCTAGCTTTTGATTACAGTATATGGGGATTTATTTCAAAATATTAAAACTATAAAAAGCCTTAATAAATCAATATAAAATGAATTTTAAAAAATCCAAAATCGGAAATTATTGAATTTAACCCTACCAAAGAAATAACATTTTAAAAAACAAAATAATAGTAAAAAATGTTACTGCCTTTGTAATAGTCCGACTTGGATGACATTCATTTTTCCTGCTGAACAGAACTTAAATTATTTAGCTGTGATTAGTCAGAAAGATCCATGCTGCAAGTCTGAAAGTGAACAGAGTTGGTGTGCGAAGTGGACAGAGTTGGTGCGCGAATTGGACATAGGTGTTCACTAGTTAGTAATAAAACATATTTACACATTCTACCATGAACACATAACCACACAATAGCCAACACAAAAGGACAAAGAAATGAATCTTCATTTTTCTATGATAATCAATCTGAACAGAACAAATTGTATTTCCACAGATTGTCAGGAGTGACTCATTTATGATGATTTTACCACTTCTAGGATCAATTTACTACAACAAAATTTGATCAGTTTTTAACAATATTATTAACAAATACAATTTATGAGATAATAAAGATAAATTGAAGAATTTCAAAAATGTTTTTGAGAAAATGCTTATTTGGTATGCACTTCGTTTATGTTTCACTACTACAAACATGGTACATAACTACAGAACATCTGCAGACATCTTAGCAAAAATATTGGAATGTCGTGTTATTCAGTCATTTCACGCTTTTAAATTTCCTAGAAATTCTGTTAAAACATTTCTTTGACTGGTTTATATTATACAAAGTCTAAATAATAAAAATGTTAACATAATTTTTCAATTAACGAATTCACAACATACAAGTTATGCATATTTAGGTATTATAAATATTTAGAAAAATACAATAACATCAGAGTTAAGCAAATCTAGATTATACAATGAAAAATCAAGTTTTAATTGAAAAAGCTTCTAAATTTCAAAGTTGATCAGTACTTGAACCTTTGAGTCAAATTTAATGAAAATCAAAACACTATTTATTAGAAAATTTACATTTCTTCTATGTTTTACTAGAAAAATTACTTCATACTTCACTGGTTGATCTTTCTTCTAAATGTTATTATTATATATAACTATGTAACTAATTATAACTATTTTATTTCTTGTTCAATTTAGCCATCATATTTCAAAATATTCTAACTTTAAAACCATCTAAAAGCATCCATAAATCTAATCACTTTATCCAGGTATAAACAATATGACTAGGAATTTCCGTTAATTCATTCACATAAAATTGCACAACTTAGTTGCAAACATTAAAAAAAAAAAATATATAACACAAACTTATCAAATATTAAAAAACTTTCTTTTTTTATAAAACAATTTATACAACTGAAAATTAAATTGATATTTAATATTTCAAAAGGTTGTGTTTTTAAAAAAACTCAATACTGAACAGCATACCCTGTATTGTCAATTTTGGTGAAAACTGTTTCCAAATATCTACATTTCTGAAATGTAAGTAACCAGTACAAAGTACAATATTGTCAGAAGAAGAATTTCTAAGAAGACATACAACTTTATACAAAACTTCTTCATGGCTATTTTACGTATACTTACAACAAAATAGTCTTGTTAATTGTAAGGAATGTACAATAATTACAAACATAACACTATAACATATAAACATATTCATAAATGTAATATCAAGTGTACATTTCTGGGGTACAAAAATTGGTCTAACGCTGTCGCTACTTGACATGAGCACGGAATGTATGTTGAGGTGGGCCTATCGTAGGCTAGGATCAGCTACTGTTATGTCACACCTGATAAAAGCATCATTGCCAACAATATTAAGCATGATGTAGTCGGTGTGATTACAGATCCTCGGCAGACAAGTCGATCTCGATGGTACGAGATAGACAAGGGAGGTTCTGAATCAGGCTTGCACCGATCTCCAATTTCTTCAAATTCATCCTGCAAAAAAAGTAGCAGTACTTTGTATTAATGTACTTGCATGTTCACTTTACATGGATTTACTCGTACATTTCTTTTGTGTGATACATTTGCTTCACTAGATTACTACGCACTTTATAATAAATCATTTATTATTAGGATAGTCTTTGTTTTCAAAACATTGCTAAAAAAAAATGGCTGCCGTTAATTGTGAACTTTGCAATTTGCCTGTTTTTGTTAGTTTAAGTTAGGATTATGATTGTTGTTGATTTTCTTATGAATAATTTTTAAAAAAATGTATTCTTTCTTGAATTTGATACGCTTTCTAATAGCTAATTCACCCATCTTATTGTTAACTACTTTGTTATCTTGGTTGATTTTATGACTGGTGCACACACAAATACAATCAAAAGACACTGGCATGAAAATTCGGCCCACAATCCTATGATTTAGCATTAAAAAAAATACTTTGTTGGATTTTTGCTGAATTTCAATTTTAATACAAATATGGCAATTATAAGCAAAGGATTCACATTTTTACAAAGCTGCGGCAGCTTTATCCACCTAACAGATCACTACTTACAAAGGTTTGTACTTTTTTAGGAATACTACTTATATAAGTAACAAATAAATTAAACGCTGAACAGTCACGTCCAGTTATGTTATGTATAGGTTATGTTCTTTTTTAAAAAAGAAAAAATATATATCTTTTCATTGAAAATGAAACAACTGAGTTGAGTTAGGTTAACCACATAACAGCCAATTCGAGTTAGGTTAAACATGCAACAGACGAGTCGTTAGGTTATGGAGTTCTTTTTTTTAAATTATATTTCTTTTATTATTAATAACACACATTTATTTATTAATAATACAAATGAAATTTACCATTTTCACTATTAAAAACATATTTCTTACTTTCGCATTGTAGTTATTTTAATATTGTTTACCACAAAAAATGTTGCCAAAAAAAATTTTCACTTTTGTAACTTTACATTATATTTTGGATTATTATTATTGGGCATAATTTGAAGCATTTCAGTGCAAAAATTACCAAAATCGACAAAAGTCCCTAAAGTACAACTTTTTACCAATTTCCTGTTTAAAAGGCAGATTTTATGGCCAAAAGGACCATTGTGTGGCCCTTAGAAGAAGAACTATGATTACAGTAGGCTAGCAATAATCCCACCTAATGTGGCAATTGGTTGGGCCAAATTTAAAGAAAAAGCTGAACTAGATAGACATTTATTAAGATAGCGTGAAATATTTTTTTGTGCGTCTTATTAATAAAATAATTTTAAACTGATAAAAGCTTTTAAATTTAAAAAAATGCAGCACAATGTACTGTAATTTACTAGAATGTATTTTTAGTAAGTGTTGTATCCCCATCCATAAGAAAAACTGACAACCAATAATATTTTTTTCCTTTTGCATTCTCCTGCATCTTGTCAATCATCATTCCTCATTTACAATTGTGAAAAAAACAAACGCAATCTGTAGGTTGAATAAAGATAAAAAATAAACAAACCGCCTTCCACTTTCAATTTAGTAGTTATCTTATCTATGTAATAGTAGTTTTTTCTTCTTTAAAGGACATTCTTATCTATGTAATAGTAGTTTTCTCTCCTTCAAAGGACATTAAGCCACTGGAACAAAAATGGGAATTGGCAGCAGTGTTTTTTTACTTGCTAAAGAAGAATAAACTATGGAAAAGTAAAAAAATTATGTCACACATAATATATGTATGTATGTACTGCAGCTGTACAGTAATTTTATGTGTTAATTAAAAATGCTTCTGCTTGAAAGGTATATTTGAATAGTACTATACATTTGTAAAATTTAATTTTTGTACTAGCATTTATGTGAATATGAGACTAACAAGAATGTGTTGTCAATAACAGTGTGCACAATAGTCAGACGTTAAACACCAAAAAAAAAAAAAAAAAAAAAAAAAAAAAAAAATTGTCAATAACTAATGTACAGTATCTATTATTTTGTTTGAAACTGAAACAACCATTAAAATACTTTTTTTTACCAAGCCAAGCTAGACAAAAAGTTCCAAACTACAAAATGCTAGACTGCTGCTAACCCAGCAGTATATGTACTTATACTACAGAATACTGTATATGTACAGAATACATTTTTTCCTATATAGGCTGTAAAATATTGAAGAAGTTTGGAAAAAAGTATTCATGAAATTTTCATGATAATTACATATTTGAGGAGGCACACGATCGATTGGACTGATTATCTTAGGCAATAAAGATGGTCACTGTTTATTTAATGTTTGCTAAAGATTTCACTGACCTGGCAAAGTTCATCACATGGAGGACAAACTAAAGCTCCTTTATGTAACCAACCATTTGCTAAAATTTGAATGGACAACTCTTGCCCAGAGCTATAACATGTGTACGAATGATTTCCTACCTGAAAATAAATTATAGGTATCATATTTATGAACAAGAATTGTTTTTTAAATGAGGCCATTTTGAATATACACACTAAACTATGTAGTCAATATTTTTAATAAACTTGCTTATTTTCAGATTCTGCAAACATATTTTTCTTTTTCTTTGTAGTTTCCATGTTTGTTTAACATGGTTCATATCATAGAATCAGTTTTTCCTTTCCGATTTCTTTCTTTCTGGTTTCTTGTTGATTTAAGGCTTCTTTTTATAGATTACATATACTTCCAAGATTAATCATCTTACTTAAAGATGCTTTTTTATTTATTTTATACTTTTTTTATATTCTAAAAAAATCACATCCAAATTTATTAATACAAATTTACAGCTTAAAAATACCAAAAATAATCAATTTGTATGGTTAAGCAAAGTAATTTAGTAAAACTCTCTTCAGTATCTGTTTTTAAATAAAAAAAGCTTTTCTTTCAATTTGCAATACCAAGAAAAGCCATTGTTTGATTGTACTGTAGCCTATATTAGAAAGGAAAATGAATTTCTAAAATCTTATGTACATAAATAATAATAGCTAAAAAAATGATAATCTGAAACAATCTTTTTAAAGACTTGTACTTTTGTTATTGTTGTACAGGGTCCGCCAGTGAAACAGGATGATTAAATAAATTGATTGTTGAAAAAAAAACTTTGTTTAATATTTTTTTTTAGTAAATAATTGAAAGTACAAGAGTCATAATTCATTATGGGTCCAATATGAAAAAATATTATTTTCTGAACACTACGTCTACCAAGTGTCCTCCATTGCAGTTAAGGCATTCCTGGAGCCTGGCTTGGAAGTTTTGCATGACATCTCGCAGCATGTTGAGAGCTCGCAATCTCGTCTACAATTCGTTGTTTGAGGGCTTGAATGGGTGTGGGTGGATCTGCTTAAAACACTTTTGTTTTTAGATATCCCCATAAAACAAAAACAGGTATCCCCCCTCCAGATGTGTCACTTATTCCAATGCGAATAAGTTGTTTGGCTGATCTGCGAGGACTTCTAACCATAGCCTGTGAACACCTGCAATGTTGAAAAGTTTTTACACTCCTACTTCATTTTTAAGACTTAATCCCGTTTGTTCAAGGTTATTTATACATGTTCGAATTGCATTATCTGACGGAACAGGCTGGTTACGCGGTATGTTAAAATGACGTCAGATAGCACATCTAGTTTGCAAAAACCTTTCGCCATTTTGATAATATGCTTTCACTGCGTAGTCACGTTGTTCACCCGTCCAAGAATCCATTGCAACTAAATAGTAGATTGTGCAGGTGGTGACGCGTCATTAACCATCCCCCCACTACCTGCCAACTTTGTCTCAAGGCCACCTACAATCATCCGGTTTCATTGGCGGACCCAGTACTTCTCACTGTTGAGATGTGATCAAAACCAAGTTTCTTGTCTAAAATGTTCTAGCAATAAGTTAATCTAATAAGTCACATATGTAAAAAAAACATAAATTAAACAGCTGAACACGATAAATATTTTGTCTCTCTATTTAGGTTGTGAAAAGTTTTTTTTTATCAACTCTGTTAAAAAATATACTTGCTTTGGTTATTATTTCAATTAAAATTATATTTTAATTATATTTATAAATTGCATAATAATGTGTACAGTAGAGTTTGCAAAAACATTTACATGATTTTTAATATTGGTAAAAACATACATCACCAATCACATTACAGATGTTTAGAAACAAAAATAAAAATGGTAAAATTAATTGAAAACAAACCAATATAAAAAGTTTGCAAAAACATTTACATGATTTTTAATATTGGTAAAAACATACATCACCAATCACATTACAGATGTTTAGAAACAAAAATAAAAATGGTAAAATTAATTGAAAACAAACCAATATATGAAGACGACCTCCGTAGCAGCGAAACTGGTAGCAACCTGAGCCCCAGTGCTGCCACTGCCTTACTTGTTTACACGATCTTTCCTCCCACATTTGGTTTGTGTGATCGAAGCATCTTGAATCTTCAGCATATGATTCCAATGCAAAGTTCTTATCTTGATCTGTAGAGAAAAATATAATTTTTTTCTAAATTATGATGATAATAATGATCATCAAAACTCAGAAACTACAATATATAAATTATAACTTATGTAAAGAGCTGGTAACATTATAACAGATTAATGACATTATAAAAATATCTTAAAGGAATCTGAGTACAAACAAATCAAAACAGGTATTAACCACTAATACTGAATGTTACCTATTGATAATATGAGTTTTGGTTGAAAAGCACAATTCATATCATTGCAACAATTCCCCTAGCAGTCGTAACTTCCATTACTACAAAGACAACAAGACAATGAAAAATTTGACACTTGAAGCTTAAAGAGCAAAATAAACTTAGGCAGTGCGGGACTGGCCGACAAAAGTGACTACTTATTTTGGCATGCCTGACTGTATATTTTTTCACTATTATAATTTAATTATATTTATAAAAATTTAAGATGCACGTAGGAAAGGGAAATTCTTTAAAATTATTTTTGTATGAAATTTTGCGCTTGTGTGTGTAGGTACACATCTTAAAAATTAAATGAAATCATATATATACGAGGTACGTCTAGAAAGTAAGTTCTGTTTCAATTTCTCTACGCTGCAGCGCTATGATCGTAGTTCCGCACATGAGCGGTAGATGCTCTGTATCAAGGAGAAGAAACGTGCGCCATTTTGAGATCGCTGTCAGCCACGTACACTTTGTTGTGCTTGTTTACAATGTCGGTATTGATTGAAAATCCCGCCGCTTGTGAAATCAAATCTGTGATTCATTTTCTGAAAGTTAGGAAAGTGAAACCAATTGAAATTTATCGACAAATTTGCAAAGTTTACAGACAAAATGCGATGAGTGATTCAATGGTGAGAAGAGGGGTCCGACAGTTCAATGAAGGACGTAGTGAAGTGCACGATGAAGAACGAAGTGGGCGTCCATCTTTGGTTACAGAAGAACTGGTTCACACAATTGATGACAAGATCCAGGAAAACTGCAAGTTTACAATTAGTGCTCTCGCTATGGAATTTCCCCAAATCTCACGATCACTAATTCATGAAATTGTTACCGAAAAATTGAAATTTCGTAAACTTTGCTCATATTGGGTACCAAAGATTCTTACTGAGCAACACAAAACAAACCGGATGGGTAGTGCACTTCAGTTTTTGACCCATTATGATGAAGGCGGCGAAGAATTTCTGACACAGATAGTCACAGGAGACGGAACTTGGGTTTCTTACGACACCCCTGAAAGTAAGTGGCAATCAATGGAATGGAGGCACACTTCATCCCCAGCAAAGGTTAAGCAGAACAAATCTTGACACATCGAAAAATGATGTGCAGAGTGTTCTGGGACTGGAAAGGCATCTTACTCATTGATTTCTTATCGTGTGGTCAAACAATCAAAGCAGATGTTTATTGCGAGACACTTATTGCCACACAATACAGAATAAGCGCCGAGGATTGCTGTCAAAAGGTGTTGTTTTTCTTCATGACCACACTACAAATGTGACGAAAAACCTCCTAAAGGGATTTGGCTGGGACGTGTTTGACCATCCTCCGTACAGCCCTGACCTCACTCCTAGCGACTTTCATCTGTTCTTACATCTCAAGTCTTTCCTTGGCGGTCAACACTTCAACAATGACGAAGAGCTGAAAGAAAATGTTTCCAACTGGTTGAAGATACAGGCGGCAAACTTCTATGAAGAAGGTATACAAAAACTTGTTGCCACACTATGACAAATGCCTGCAAAATTTCGGCAGTTATGTGAAAAAGTAGTTTAAGAGTTGTAGAATTTTGTGCAATAAATAATTTTTCTGTATCTGTACACAATTTAATTTTATTACCAAACGGAACTTACTTTCTGGATGTACCTCGTATATATGATATAAGAAAATCTTACATTCTAAGAAATAAAACTGATGCATAAAAAAGTACTCATACATATTTTTTTAAATGCTGATCTTTGTAAATGTTGAGTCATTATGAGTTAAAAAAAAGTTTCAATTACTTACGAGGATTGTTTTCTGGGAATTGGCAATGACTTCCTCTGACCACAACATTTTTTGATCTCCACGTGAACTCTTGAATATAAGGACAATAATCAGCCAAACTGACAGAGCCTCCATAAAAACCTTCCTGTCCTGGATTCACATGTGGAATTGCATCAAAGTTCTAAAACAGTATGTAATGTTAGCAAATGTAATTAGCATTCATTTTTTAAGTTCAAAAAAGATAGCCAATGTAATTAGTATGTGTAAATATTTAAGCTACAAAATCGAGTATAAGATCATTTTACAAACTTAGAAATAAAAAAAAATTATGGTTTGGGAACAAATTGAAAAAGAAACTCACAGAGTGGTCAGCGTTTCTGTTGATTTTTCAATTTGGCCTCAAACCATACATTTGTTTTATTTCAATGTGACATACTGACTTAGATTATGAATCTTCATGCATAACCAAAATTTTATTACAACAAAATCTAAGAAATGAATTTGGAAAATAAAATCTTTAAATTTTCACTATTTCGCTTTATTATTGATTCCATTTGAAACAAAATTTTCAGTGAGGTGCAACCCTTGTTTTGTGTTAAAAGTTTTCATTTTACTAGTTCTAATTAAATAATTAAAGTCGATGTGAGAAACTTTGTGCGAATTTTACAATATAGTAGAACCTCAATTATCGAGGGTTGAATTAACCAGGCAGCAGCTTAACTGGATGGAGTCAGACTTTTATTAATCCTCCATAACTGTCCATAAATAATGACATAAATTTGATAATTCAAAAATTTCATCTATGGTTAATAAGAAGAAACATGTGTTTAATATTTGTAAAATACAGTACATATTAATAATGTACATTCCTCACTACAGTTACAGAAATTTTGCCTATCCTATTGTCAGCGCCATGTCCTTCCTCCCCTTAATTACCATAGATAATTGAGGTTCTACTGTGGTATTTGTCTTTTCATCAAATTTAGTTCTTTTTCAAAAATTCTAGAACTGTTCTTAAGATATGTTTTATAAAATTGTATAACTATTCTCAATCATTAATTCTGGTATAATATGTAATATTGACTTTAACATTATTGACAATAAACAATATTTTATTGTCAATAATTTATTTGACAATACTGAAATGAAAAAATTAATTAAATCATTAATGAACAAAATGAATGTGCCACTGTATTATAAGAGCTACAATTAATTGTATGGCCTATTCTACAACAAATCTATCACAGTTTTGGAAAAATAAAGCAAAGGTGTGGACGGTTTTTAAATAATCTATTTTTTGTTTTTCTAAAACGAATCTGGAAAACAGTCACCTGATAAAATCGTGAAAGTGTTGTTGTGTGTTCAACCAGATTACAAAGTGCCACAGAACTGCGATCGTCTGTACATTCCGTCTCCAGAGGGTCTCTTTTTACCTTATCACAAAAGGGATGAATACTTTTTCCTCTGATAAACAAATAAACACAGCAAATTAAATGTATAAAATAGAAGAAAGGCAACCCCTGATATAACGGAGTATACACTTATATGAAAGAAACTTGTTAAAACCAAATGACCTCTAAAAAGGATTTTATGTAAAAGGATACTATGTTATATACTATACACGATGCAATTGGTTATACATGCTGCTTTTAATGCATGCTACTGGAATTGAGATTGTGGTAAGACTCAGTTTTAGGAGCATAAACACCAATTCTGAACTCTAGATCACTTTTACTGTTTATAATTTCGGCCCAATTTGATAAAAAAAAAATTGTTATAACTTGGTTAACTTTGTTACCAAGCAAAATTCATTCAACCACTTCAAAATTACAGCCTTTACAAATCGTAAAAAAATGTATAACTTTTTCATCTTTAAATCTTATTATATCATGTAATCAGTAGTAAAATCTTTATTAATTAGCATAAATTTTCATTAAAAAATACAAAAATGGAAAACACTAACTCATAGAATTATACATTGAACTAAATATGTCCCATATTGATTTATAGGACATTTAATTTTGAACATTATTTTACTTTTTTCAAGTTGATTTTTAATTTGTTTTTTAACTTTACCATTCATTTAAATTTTAAATATAATAAGATCATTAAAATCACTAAAAAATATATAACAAAACATGTTCATAAATATTTACTGCGCTCTCTTCGTGTCCATCCACTGTTTACAGCTGGACTTTACGAAGTCGCACCCCAAATTGCGACCCCACGACAGATGCTGCGCCATACTGTAGTTAGCTGTATACCAGCCAGTGTCTTCCATAAGCGCCAGAGTTAGCCTAGAGTACACAGGGTTTTGTGTGTGCGTCCCAGTCATTGCTTCGTTCTGTTAAAATTAAATTGAGGTTAGTTCCTGTTCATTATTTAGGTTAACTCTTTGTTATTTTGCCACTTGAGTGCCAAACATTAAATCAATATTATGGAAAAATTACTATGCCTTCTAGATTAGTTATTTGAAGAAATATTAACTTTATTTCATATTTCTTGCCTTATGGTTAGTAATTCGTACATTCTGTAGTAATTACGATGAAATTAAATTTGATGAAAATAATGGAAAAATATCTTAAAATTTATAGTAAAATAAAGTAAAAACAACAGATAATAAAATGCATCTATAAATACAAAATATCACAATCATCATAAAAAAAGGTTATGTAATATTTCTTAGGCACGTAAAATATGCTTGTGCATGTGTAGCATCATTTATTTATTGTAACTGATGTAATACAAAATAAATTAAAACGTTGACTGTAAAATATGTGCATGAAATCATATGACAAAACATTACGAGTGTTTACTAATCAAAACAACTTTATTTGATTTATGTAAAAACTTTACGTAATTTTTATGTTCAAGTAAATTTTTAAGTTTATGTTTTAAGTAGTTTGGGTAAGTCACGCTTTTTATTCTGTAATTATAGGTTTTGTTGTTATACTATAATTGATTAGACTGGTTTTATTTAAAATTTAGTACTGTAATAGGCCCATTGTAAATAAATACAATGACTAAATTTGCGTATATAATCAACTAATCAATAACTTATGCATCAACTCTAACACAATAAATCTGTTTTCACAAAAAGCCAATATTTTTGTACAATTAAAATTTTTCAATTGACTTTAAGCTCACATAAATTCTCTTTCTTATGGATTCTTATTTACGTAAAAAAATTCAATCTCTAAATATTGCTTATTCCTATAATTAAAATTACTGTACTCAAACATTAAAAATACAACAAGCAAAAAGTTTTGTACTATTGTACTATGTAATTTTAGTAAAAAAATTTTTTTTAGGCAATAGGAGAGGTTGAACAAAATTTATGAAGAACACATGAGGAACCCATTTCGATATTTGGGGGGAGGGTGTCAAGCATCGCCAAACTATACAGAGAAGAGAAGGGAAAGAGAGATGATACCCACAAGGAACTCAAAGATGAAGACACTGTTGAGACTGTTGAACAAAGTTGAGATGGATAACCTGGGGAGACAGTGTGCAGTGATGGAGAATTTGGGCCGCAAAGAAAGCTGCTAAGAGACACCCTAGGACTCAACAGCAAGTGATTGCTTCTTAAGTGATACCACACTCATACTAAAATGAAATAATTTATTAATACCTCAAAAACTCTTTTCTCCCAATGTGTCAGGGCAGTTCCTTCCTCGCCTTGGTCTTCTAGTTCAGCACCTTCTAAAGTCGGACAATTAAAATGCTTACGCACTTCTTCTACAACTCGCGGAGTTACCATCAACTGTACTTCTCTATCAACAGAGCCTCCGTGCACTGTCCAATTCTTACGTACAATCGTTTTAATAACCTTGTTACTCCATTGCCGAGCTTGTAACCTACATAAAAATCAGGAAATAAGACACAAGCAAAGGACTTATACAACTCAAAGTGATCTTATATTCAGTAAACGATTTAAATTTAAATTCTGGCATAGTGAACACTCTATAGTTCAACAAACTCTCAATAATCTGACCTATGTGGATGAGCAGGATTTGAAAAAATTATATTAAATGGATGTGAATGATGAAGTCAGTCATGCATTTTATGTATTACTCTTCAATAGAGTTTCTAAAGAGAGAAAGGTAATGGTGTTATTTATAGGCTCTTTCTCTCATTTTGCAGTTATATGTTCAGACAATGAGTACAAATGTAGTGGAATTATAAGTAAAGTCCAATTACTTGGACTTTAGCTGCTAATTAGAGCATATAATTTATAATGGTGGCTGTCCTTCTAGTTCGTTTGTATTCAATAGTTTAGAACACCACTGGATCGAATAACTTCAATGATTTTTCTTCACCTCCCATCCATCTTCAAGTACTGAGCTGTTGTCCTTCAAACTACTTTGTCGATTCCTTCCAAGTTTTTTTTACTGAATACAATTACAATAAAAACGTCTATCAGTGAAATATTATTTGTTATTAGTGAATTTCTATTGAAAAATAAAAAAATTGAGTGGGCCATCTTGCTAATACCTAAAACATGAAATGTTCAAATAATCGTTACTTTCAGAGCAAGTTTTTAGAGGTTGTAAAATTATAAATGAGTTATAATAAAAATTATAAAAAATAGTTATAATAAAAAATTATAACATAGAGGACATGACAGAGACGATAAGGAAGAGAAGACTGCAATTTTTGGACATATGTACAGGGTGAATGATTCAAGATTAGCGAAAAGGATACTCAAGTACCTATGGGATAAAAAGTCAACAACTAGTTGGATTCAAGAAGTAAGGAAAGATTTAGAAAGAAATAATATTAAAGAAGAAGAAACTCTGAACAGAGAGATTTTTAGAAATAGGATATTGAGTATGGAGGGATTCCAGGGAAGATTGCAGAGGAAACCTGGTGCGAAGTGGTCTGAAGACAGAAAGAAGCTGCATAGTGAAAGGATGAGGGAGTATTGGAGGGAACGGAAGAGAAAACAGCTAAGTGTGAAGAATTTAAATTGTCACGTGGTCCCTAGCAGGCCTCATCAAAAGAAGAAGAAAAAAAATTATAAATTTATAAATAAATTAAAATTATAAATAAATAAAACTGTGTCTTCGCCCACCATTTTAAATGTAAGGTTTCAATATAAAATGAGGTTCATTTCTCACGATTTCTCAGAACTGTACATAACAAAATAAAAAAATAATAACAAATAAATTTTAATAGTTTAAAAAGAGTAACAAATTGTAAGTACCTTGGACTTATGGGTACTTATGACCATTTCATGATCATAATATGAAATGGAACCTGCTTGTACAGAATAAATAATAAGACAAAATAATTAGTACATGTTTTTTATAGACTGCTAATTTTTATCAAAAAATCAGCTGTTACAAATATATTATGGGTTGTTTCATGGCACTGCAGTTTATGGTATTATTGGCTGGAGGTGGTCTTTATAATGTGACCCTTAAGCCACTTCTCAAACTTCAGAACAAATTGTTGAAAATAACAGGAATTAATGAACAAGATACGGATAGACCACTTGATCTCAAAAAGGTTTTCCTACTGCGAGCACTAATGTATCAATATGATAAATTAAAAGAAGACTTTAGTAGTATCTCAAGAAATACATGTTACAAAAATATTCAACTTCCAAAACACTCTTTGACAATTGGTCAAAGGAGTTTCACATACTATGCAATAAAGTATTATAATAAATTTTTGAATGGAACTTAAAAGTTTAGAAGTTAGTGCTAAAGTGTTGCAAAATAAATTAAAGAACAAAATCAGACTTAAACGTAACAGACTGAATGAAATGCATATCTAATAATTTATTTATTATTTTTCTATATTCTTTTTGTTATATGTAATATAATTTCTGAGGTTTGTTTCACTCCTGATTATGTCCATGAATATATGTATGTGCAGGACTAACCTATGTATGGGCATTCTAAGCCCCCTGTAGGTCCTTCTATGTAACTAAATGTTTGTACGGAGGAAAAATTGGTAATAAATAAATAAATAAAAATTACAAAACTTCTGGATAAATTACATTTTTTGTTTGATCACTCGATAAAATGAATTGAATTATTCATTCTTGAAAGTGCTACATATAACTGGTCGTGTGAAAAACATTCTTGAATATAGATCTATTCCTAAATATTTAAAAGTTTGTCTTGGAGACTCATTCATTATAATTGCAAATAAAACTGAGATAGGACACTATAGACACTTTAATTGAAAAAGTAAGTACACAGATACCATAGAAATTCTAGGAATGAATACAAGTTCACACACACACACACACACACACACACAAACACACACACACATACACACACAAACACACACACACACACAACACACACACACACACACACACACACACACACACACACACACACACACACACACACAAACACACACACACAAGGAAAGGATGAGGCTGGAAACATATCTGCGAGACAGCATTGCACCGGAAAGTCTGGTTGCAACTATGATGGCTTCAGAGGCCAACTGGAGGGCCATTGCGGGATTCGCTGCAGTGGTCATGAAGAAGTTGAAGGCTGAGGATCGAGAAAGGAGAGCCAACGCTGTAGAAGAGTAGGCGTTCAGCCAGTCCACCTTCCCATGAAGTAATGCCTGGCAGCGGTTCCGTGGGGAGGTTTACAGGAGAGGAATGCTTTGGTGGTTTTTTAGTGGGTAACAATATCGTATCTTAATTTGAGTTTGAACTCAATTTGAGTCCCACACTCTGGGGTAGTGCGTACTCTACCCCAGGTAGTCTATAAAAGATTTTTTCCACCTTTTTTGGCATCACAAACACACACACACACACACACACACACACACACACACACACACACACACACACACACACACACACACACAGTACAACAAAATAGAAAGCATATAGAACATGTAATTGTATTGAATTAGATATTTCTGACACTTTTGTACTTTGCAAGGAAAAATGACTGAACTGTTAATTTTATGCAGTACTATATACAGTAGTAAATGTGAATATACATTACTTTTCATTAAGCAGAGGTTTCCCATTGTCCTCACGAGGAGTTAGGGGGTTGCCCTCAGAGTCTCTGTAAAAGGCAAACAAACTGACAGAAAACCCCAGAGCATGAAGAATTTCATGCTTAACCGTTGACAATAAGATCTCCAATTCTTGAGGTTTCGTGCTGATGCTGTCAGGACAGAGGTTGGCATGCCCGGCAATCGGCCTGCAACAAAACAAAAAATGCAAAAACTTTCTATTACATAGAATACTTAAATGGTTAGCAGAAATACAGCCCTTAAAGAAATGGATATTATTATTAGTGAATTTCTGTTGTTAAATGAGTTATTGGTATGTCATTTTAAACCATCATGGAACCATCATAGCAAGACTCAGTATCATAAAATGGGCCTCGAACATCTAGATTCTAGAACATGTTTATTGGTGGGGTGAAAGTCTTTACTTTAGGCTGCCAATCAGAAAAGCCAATAATAGTTCTAGTAAATTAAGAAGAAAAAATTGATAACTTGGACGAGTCCATTACTTGGAATTCGGATGTTTAAATGTTCCCCAAAACAATTAACTAGAATTTTTGAATATACTGAGATTTAATGTTTAAATTTGTATCTGTAAAATAAGCATTTTTTTAATATACTGCCCCACAGGGATGCAGACTAGCTGCACCTATTAAGAGGATTTAGACGTCCCTTGCGTTACCCGAGTCTAACACACACTTACACTTATGACTTTAACACGTTACTCTCACACTTACATTTAGTGAGGTGATAATAGCCTCAATGTGCTTTCTGCCATAAAAAAATTACTATATTGTAGTTTAACTGCTTAAAACTTTAAGAAAATAATCAAGCATTATCTCACTGAAGTGATGAAAATGAATTTTCAAAAAGTAAAATTATCACAATAATTTTGTGTCTTACACTTTTTAAAAAATTTATTTCACTGTTGTAATTCTGTAATTAATAAAATCTTCATAAATTAGCACTGCAAACTTTCAAATTGCACTGAAAAATTAAAATGTTAATTTATGCTCATTACAATAGTGAAATCAGATTTTCAGAATAAAGTAAGATAGAAAAAGTTATGATATTTTTTACTAAAGTAATCAACATAATCAGTAAGTAATTCAAATCAGCAAAAATTAGCTCTAAACTCCAATAAAAAATATGAAAATAAACCATAGTAAAGGTTAGGCTTCGTGTTTGTATTTTCAATATAATTTGAAAAATTAAAATGTTAATATGTGCAGATTATAATGGTTAACAAGAAAAGAAATTCATTTCTATCAAGTCAGAAAGTCTGTCACATAAAAAATCATAACTAAAGTTAAATCATTAAATTTGAAATAACCACAGCACACAGCTCTCTCGTTTACACGGTTGAAGCGAATTTCCAAAAGCATTTACCTTTATCTTATCCTTTTTTGAAATTCTGGTTTAACTACCATAATCAGCATTGAAATCTACATATTTTATCATTGTAAACTTTTTATTCTATTGAAAATACGGAAATGAACCATGACCGGCATCAAATTAACTTTCATAAGTTTAAACGATTTTGACAATTCAAAAAAACCAAATCTACATAGCTTTTAAAGCTGATTGCACTATTGATATTGGATTTTCAAAACAATTGCAGACAAAAAAGTTATGATTTTTTTAATTTTTGGAATGGCTGCCATTTTGAAACTGTTGTGTGGATTTTGATAGCTAACAAACTTGTTACTCTATTACCAAAATCGATTTTTGTGAACAATATGAACCCAAAAATGTGAAACGGAGAGCTAAAACATGACACTCTCTCTCTCTCTCTCTCTCTCTCTATCTATCTATCTCTCTCTCTATCTATCTATCTATCTATCTATCTATCTATCTATCTATCTATCTATCTATCTATCTATCTATATATATATATATATATATATATATATATATATATATATATATATATATATATATATATATATATATATATAACTTACATGTAAATAAATATACATAAAACTTTTAACAACTTCAAAAAGTGATTTAGAGATGAAGATCGGTGCTTGTTTTAAGGTCTGAAGTCATTTTTTTACCATGACGGCACCTCCAAAAACTATTAATTACATTTTTTGTTTTTCTTAAAAGCATATATTAACGATAAAATGCTTCAAAGTACGGACACAAAGATATTATTTAAGCCAGTAATATTTAATCTATTATTTTAATTCACCAATTCACCTGTCCAGAGCAGCCTCTTGCTGACAATGAGCCGCATAAGCAACAGTCAAGCCTTTATGGCAGCGTTCTGTCTCCATCGCGCTCACGTAAAACACAAAATCTGCATCTTCTATACCTTCCCCTACTGTAGAGTTCACGACTCCACAATCCATCCCAGTAGCATTGCACGTCCTACACACCTATATAACAAAATTTAAGAAATTCACGAAATTACTGTTACACGAAAGATTGTGCTGTGACCGTATAAAAAACTGAAGACACTTCTTTTTATATTCTTCTTATTTTCTGCTAGGATTATCATCACTATGTTCAGTATAATGATCTGCCTTCCCTAGCTTGGTCAATTCTACTTTCGTTGATGCGTTTGGGAGAACCTCCATCTTCAAAAACTATATCTATACTCAAAGTATAGATATAGAGAAGTATAGATATAGTTTTTGAAGATGGAGGTTCTCTGAAATGCGTCAATGAAAATAGAATTGACGAAGCTAGGGAAGGCAGATTATTATACTGAACATAACTGAAGACACGTTGAGACTTGTTCGAGTTGGAGTTATTCGATCGAGGTTGTATCATGACTGGTTCACTTGAAGATACAGTTGTTATTCGTCTGTATTTCCCTGGATGTACTAAATAACGCATCTGTCTCGCTGGTGTAATGGAAGCAAATTTTCAAGAACATTTATCTTACCTTTTTTTGAAATTCTGGTTTTATTATCACAAACACTTTAAAATCTGCATACATTAGAATTTTAAACTTGCAAACTCAATTTAAATAAGAAAAAAACCTGACCAATGTCAGATTCATTATCATATTTTTTATATTTAAGAAAGTCAACCCTTCTGATGACTCCATTCACACAGGAATTATGTTCAGTGAGCTTGTAGAAGAAAAACACAGACAGATTTACCCAACAGAAAGAATGGTCACTTGTGTTAGTTGCTTTTTGTACAAACTTAGTAGACATTTTTTTTTTTTTGGCAAACATGGATATGAGCAGGGTTAGCAAATCATTAGCAAATTGATTAGCAAATCAAGACAGATTGAATCAGGCAACTGTTTACTTCAAATGGTTGGAGGACTCCATTTGGTCCATTGGAGAGATGTGTACAACTCCTTCTAAGATTGTGGTCTTGGTAGTGTACACACATAAATAGGGTTAGGATTACTGTTAAGCCTAGCAGGAACAAATGAATTTATAGGTTTACTATTACATTGCAATTTCTGTAAATCAACTGTGCTTCCTTTCTATATATAAGATGCTGTTATGGCGCCTTTTCCACTCCTAGTCCCTTCATAATGACTAGGATGTGAAGAGGATTCAATGTGGGCAGCTCCATCCCTCACTTCTAACTGGTGTGACTTTCCAGTTCCTTATTGAGGTGCTTGCTCTGCTGATTCCCTTTCCATTTTCTTTCTCTTGACCCTTATTAAGGAGGTTTTTCTCCATTTGGCTAAACTTCTAAGTGAATATAAGTGAAATCCCTCTCATTATATTTTATATTTTACTCATGGGAACACTCACAAGTATATAAGAAAATGAGGTTCGCCTATGCAAGATAAGGCTCAGGTACGCTCGGAGGTCACCAAGTTTCCCAGGACCAAGTTTGATATACCACTAGGCCAGTGTAATTCACTCTGTAATCACGGGTTGCTTTATATTTTAGAATTAGACCAGTAGTGAATGTACGTGTGCGTCTTGAATAGATGAGTGAGAGTAGTATGAGCCGAAGTACGATGGGCTTGATAAGCTCATCAGCTGCCTCCAAAGTATAGTGTTACAGAATGTGTAAACTGTTGCTTGAGAAAGAGAGGTTATGAAAATAACCTCTCACACATTAATTGTACTCACTGTATTATATCAAATATCACTGTACGAGGTGTGTTCAGAAAGTAACGAGAATTTTTAAATTTCGCATGCTTGGAGAATCCGATTGTCAAACATTTTTTTTATTATGTTGGTATACATGTTCTTGAAGTATGATAAAACTTTTAGCTGTTTTCATTGTTGACTTTGTTATCACTAAGGTTAGACATGTTTTTATGAGCTCGGCGATTTTCGTTTGTTAAAAGAAATGGATCAAAGAATTTGTGTCAAATTTTGCGTAAAAAATTGAATAAAGTGTAACAAAGTGTGTGAAATGTTAACAAAGGCCTATGATCAGTCTGCTATGAGAAAAGCAAGAGTTTGCGAGTGGTATAAGAGTTTCCAAGAAGGAAGTGAAGACGTTGAAGATGACGAACGCCCTGGACGCCCCAGCACATCAACAACCGATGAAAACACGAAAAAAGTGAAAGAAATGGTTAAGAACAATCTTCGAATCACAATTAGAGAGGTCGCTGATGATGTTGGCATATCGACTGGATCATGTCATGACATTATTTCCAATGTTTTGTGTATGAAACGCGTGGCAGCAAAATTCGTTCCAAAATTGTTGAATTTTGAACAAAAACAGCGGCGAATGGATGTTGCTCAGGAGTCACTAAATGAAGTCAACGACGATGCAGAATTATTGAAACGTATTATAACAGATGACGAAACATGGGTTTACGGATATGACGTCGAAACTAAGGCTCAATCATCCCAGTGGAGGCATTCTAGCTCACCAAGACTGAAAAAGGCTAGACAAATGCGGTCGAACATGAAGGTTATGTTCACTGTATTCTTCGATATCAATGGCATAATGCATCATGAATTTATAATAAATTATAAATTTTTAAGAAGTTCATGACCTTTTGTTTATGTCCTTTTTAAAGATAATAAATATTCATTGTTAATTTCAGAAAGTAAGATATTTGAAATCCCTTTATTCTATTACTCCTAATTAGACAAAGTATAAAAAAAGATTGATCAAGAAAAAAAATGATTTTTAAATTTTTATGGATCTATTTTCAGATCCCTTCAGTTTAAAGACGTGGATGTTTGTCAATCTATGTGTATTTCTTAATTAAAAAAAATGTTTCAAAGCCATTTATAGCTAAAACAAAATAACAAAAGTCAGATTTCCAAAAGTCAGCATTGTTTTTTGTCATTTTGCAAAAACAGACCTTAAGTATACAGGCGGAAAGGAGTACCAGAAGAAATGAGAAGATGCAACTCATGAATTAGACAGGGTTAAAATATTTCTGAGATATGTATCTAAACCCTGTTGTTTTTTTAACAGGCTGCACATAAAACTCCTTGGTTATACCTCCAAGTGTTCCTCAGGAACTTGCACCTCTCCACACATGGTCTTCTCTTCGCAGGCATTCTTGCAGTAAGAGTGAGGGTCTCCTTTTCTGTAGAATACTTGATTATTTTCACATTTTCTGTAATTATAAATCATTCATGATTACTTTTTTTAAAGTAATAATTGTTAAGGTTATTGAACACATTTCATACTATAGCTGATATATTAAGTTATAAATTTTAAATATAATAATATTTTTCAAATCAACAATAGATTCAAATAAAACATTTTTATAAGGTATAAAGAGTGTAATTACAGAGTAAACACTGGGTCAATGTTGTGTCAACTAGCAGGGCCAACATGGAACCGACTAAGAGATTATATTACATGAATTACGAAACAACTTAGCAAGTATATAAAGTATTGGTCATATATATGATAAACCGCTAGGTCTACATAGTCATCACAAGGCCAACATATCATACACGTCAGTATACAAAGTGTATTCATAATCAACAAAGAGTCAATTAAGGACCAACATAAGATGTATCATATAGAGTCAACACATATTAAATATAGAATCAACAAAAAGTGTGTACGAGGTGTGTTCAGAAAGTAACGAGAATTTTAATTTTTTGAACAAAATATGTATTTATTCTTCTAAATTGATGTTGTCGCCTTCAAAATAGTCCCCACTGGAGATTATGCACTTGTGCCAGCGCTTCTTCCAATCCTAGAAACACTTCTCAAACTCGATCTTTGAGATAGCGTTTAGTTCTTTCAGCGATGCGCTTTTAATGTCATCTACGGCTGTAAAACGACGGCCCTTTAAGGTTCTCTTTAATTTTTGGAAATAGGAAAAAGTCACACGGAGCCATTTCTGGCGAATATGGAGGCTGCGGCATCATTACAGTACTGTTTTTTGCCAAAAATTCACGAACAAGTAATAAAGTGTGAGCTAGTGCATTATCGTGGTACAAAAGCCATGAATTGTTTTTCCACAGATCCGGGCGTTTTTTTCGGATTGCTTCACATAAACAGCGTTGAACTTTTAGGAAGTACTCCTTATTGATCGTTTCACTGGTTGATTTTTTTTTTTTTTTTTGTTTAACGTCCGACTATTGTGCACACTTGGGCTAATGCAGACGATGGGATGATTTATAGCGTATGAAAATGCCAAGCCCTCGCCGGGAATCGAACCCGGGTCCTCGGGGTGAAAGCCTAGTACGCTATCCACTAGGCCACCGAGGCGCCTTCACCTGGTGGAAGGAATTCATGATACAATATGCCATTAATATCCACGAACACAGTGAACATAACCTTCACTTTCGACCGCACTTGTCGAGCCTTTTTCGGTCTTGGCGAGCCAGAATGCCTCCACTAGGATGATTGAGTCTTAGTTTCGACGTCATGTCCGTAAACCCATGTTTCGTCACCTGTTATAATACGTTTCAGTAATTCTGAATCGTCGTTGACTTCATTTAATGACTCCTGAGCAACTACCATTCGCCGCTGTTTTTGTTTAAAATTCAACAATTTTGGAACGAATTTTGCTGCCACGCGTTTCATACACAAAACATTGGAAATAATGTCATGACATGATCCAATCGATATGCCAACATCATCAGCGACCTCTCTAATTGTGATTCGGCGATTGTTCATAACCATTTCTTTCACTTTTTCAACGTTTTCACCGGTTGTTGATGTGATGGGGCGTCCAGGGCGTTCGTCATCTTCAACGTCTTCACGGCCTTCTTGGAAACGCTTATACCACTCGTAAACTCTTGCTTTATGCATAGCAGACTCACCATAGGCTTTTGTTAACATTTCACATACTTTGTTACACTTTATTCTTTTTTTACGCAAAATTTTATACAAATTCTTTGATCTATTTCTTTTAACAAACGAAAATCGCCGAGCTCATAAAAACACGTCTAACATTAGTGGCTGTCACAGACAAAGTCAACAATGAAAACCGCTGAAAGTTGTATCATACTTCAAGGGCATGTATACCAACATAATAAAAAAAAATGTTTGACAATCGGACTCTCCAAGCCCGCGAAATTTAAAAATTCTCGTTACTTTCTGAAAACACCTCGTATACAGTAAAAACACGAACAACATAAAGTCAACGTAGGATGTAACAGAATCAGCTCAAGGCAAACAAAAGAACAATATAAAAGTCAAATCACGGTGAATACTTATATCACCTTAATCAACCTTAGTTGATTATATTCACTTATAATATTAAGGTTATATTATTAAGTTTATATATAACCTTAATATATGAAGGTGAATATTAAGGTTATATTCACCTTAATCAACCTTAGTCAATGTTAGGTATGATCGTATTAACTATACTGAATTCCAGCTAATTTAACAGGAATTTAAAGACTAATAAAAAGCTAATAAATAAAAGCTAATAAAAAGACAATTTACACAATACTATTATACAAATTTTGAAATATTTATTTCAATATTTTATCTTTTAATTTGCTTCTACGTTGATATAGGCTTATAGAATTTGTGGTTTGTATGTTAAAGTTATGTAAAAGTTTTAAAAACTAGGCATCTATAAAAGTTATAGATTTTTTTCTAAAATAGAGTACATTTGTATATTTATTTTATAACAGTTTTACGTCTGATAACAGCTCAACAGTGCAAGTTTTTAAAGGTAATATTTCAAAAATTTTCATCCCTCAGGGAGGCCCTCCTGTACGTTGAATCATCCAACCGACCCACTCGCACAATTGCATTAATCCCTCAATGTGTTGCAATAAATTCACACCATTGTACTCTGAGCTGATACAATGTTACACTAATAAATAACGCTATCAACATCACACCCAACTTTCGAACAAAAAAACCTGTTGTGTAAAGGTGTTAGTCCAAGCAATAAAAGCAATTCTGAAAACAAACCTTACCACCTAGCCTACACCCTGTATGGAGGACCGATCTGATAGTACAGATATTAATTTTGATCAGTCAAAATCTTACAGACTAGCTGACCTATCTGGCAAGATGTCCGAAATGTCCTGCGTACTGACCAATCGCTGCGGTCAGGAAGGTCACTGTAACTAAACTACAGACTTTGACTGATGGAAACTCTTAGAATGGACTGGTAAAAAGGACACGTGTTTTAATTTGCACCGAACTGGTTGTTCGGACACTGTGGTCGCTGGTGGTAATAGTTGAACAGTTGCGGAATTCAACTACACGCTAGCACTGTGGTCGCTGGTGGTAATAGTTGAACAGTTGCGGAATTCAACTACACGCTAGCACTGTGGTCGCTGGTGGTAATAGTTGAACAGTTGCGGAATTCAACTACACGCTAGCACTGTGGTCGCTGGTGGTAATAGTTGAACAGTTTCGGAATTCAACTACACGCTAGCACTGTGGTCGCTGGTGGTAATAGTTGAACAGTTGCGGAATTCAACTACACGCTAGCACTGTGGTCGCTGGTGGTAATAGTTGAACAGTTGCGGAATTCAACTACACGCTAGCACTGTGGTCGCTGGTGGTAATAGTTGAACAGTTGCGGAATTCAACTACACGCTAGCACTGTGGTCGCTGGTGGTAATAGTTGAACAGTTTCGGAATTCAACTACACGCTAGCACTGTGGTCACTGGTGGTAATAGTTGGAAAAAAAGATAACATTAACTGCACGCGGACACTTGTGATCGCTGGCGGTGCGAGTTGGAAAGTGAATTTCAACTGCACGCAGACACTTGCGGTCGCTAACGGTGAGAGTTGGAAAATGAACTTCAACTGCACGCGGACACTTGCGGTCGCTAACAGTGAGAGTTGGAAAGTGAATTTCAACTGTACGCGGACACTTGCGGTCGCTAACAGTGAGAGTTGGAAAGTGAATTTCAACTGCGCGCGGACACTTGCGGTCGTTAACGCTGAGAGTTGGAAAATGAATTTCAACAGTACGCGGACACTTGCGGTCGCTAACGGTGAGAGTTGGAAAATGAACTTCAACTGCACGCGGACACTTGCGGTCGCTAACGGTGAGAGTTGGAAAGTGAATTTCAACTGTACGCGGACACTTGCGGTCGCTAACAGTGAGAGTTGGAAAGTGAATTTCAACTGCGCGCGGACACTTGCGGTCGTTAACGCTGACAGTTGGAAAGTGAATTTCAACTGTACGCGGACACTTGCGGTCCCTAACAGTGAGAGTTGGAAAGTGAATTTCAACTGCACGCGGAGACTTGCGGTCGCTAACGGTGAGAGTTGGAAAGTGAATTTCAACTGTACGCGGACACTTGCGGTCGCTAACAGTGAGAGTTGGAAAGTGAACTTCAACTGTACGCGGACACTTGCGGTCGCTAACGGTGAGAGTTGGAAAGTGAATTTCAACTGTACGCGGACACTTGCGGTCGCTAACGGTGAGAGTTGGAAAGTGAATTTCAACTGTACGCGGCAACATGTGGTCGCTAACGGTACGAGTTGGAAAATGAATTTCAACAGTACGCGGACACTTGCGGTCCCTAACAGTGAGAGTTGGAAAGTGAATTTCAACTGCACGCGGAGACTTGCGGTCGCTAACGGTGAGAGTTGGAAAGTGAATTTCAACTGTACGCGGCAACATGTGGTCGCTAACGGTACGAGTTGGAAAATGAATTTCAACAGTACGCGGACACTTGCGGTCGCTAACGGTGAGAGTTGGAAAGTGAATTTCAACTGTACGCGGCTACATGTGGTCGCTAACAGTGAGAGTTGGAAAGTGAATTTCAACTGTACGCGGCTACATGTGGTCGCTAACAGTGAGAGTTGAAAAGTGAACTTCAACTGTACAAGGCAACATGTGGTCGCTAACGGTGCGAGATGGAAATAGAATTTCAACTGTACGCGGTCACTTGCGGTCGCTAACAGTGAGAGTTGGGAAGTGAATTTCAACTGCACGCGGACACTTGCGGTCGTTAACGGTGAGAGTTGGAAAGTGAATTTCAACTGTACACGGACACTTGTGGTCGCTAACAGTGAGAGTTGGAAAGTGAATTTCAACTGCACGCGGACACTTGTGGTCGCTAACAGTGAGAGTTGGAAAGTGAATTTCAACTGCACGCTGACACTTGCGGTCGCTAGCGTAGCTAGTTTGAAACAACCAGGTGGTCAGTACAAGCAGACCCTTATAACCAACCTGGCTGCTTTACATGTTCATCTTGGATGTTTGTTTAGTTAACAAGTTACTTGGCGTTAGAAAGCAGTTTATGAAAAAACCAATGCATACAACGTACCATACCCCGCAGTGGGTGTGCAGACTGACTGCACCTATTGAGAGGATTTAGACGTCTCTCGCAGTACCCGATTCTAACACACACTTACCCTTACAACACAACAATTTAAACACTCACACTTACATCTAGGGAGGCGATAATAGCTTTAATGTGCTTTTCGCCTTAAAATAAAAATAAAAAATAAATAAATAAATAAAAATAAACGACTAGAGTGTCCCCCTTATAAAAAGTGAGTGTTCCCTGCTGGTGGCATCTTGCGGCACAGTGTTCATCTACAGTTAAATAAGTAGTACTGTCTATTTTCTCAAACATATTCCCCATGTTCTAGTAGCTTGCAGAGTTCGTAGCGGCAGATAGTCCAATTACTTGGACTTTAGTAGCTAAAATCGAGTACACTTCTTATAACGGTGGCTGTACTACTAGTACCTTTATATTCAATGGTAAAACTCTTATCAAAATTGAACAACTTACCGATTCAGTCGAATCACACTTTCAGTCTTCCTCACCATGAGGGCTTGCTCCCAAAAATGGACCGCCTCCGGTAACACAGTATTCTGTAACATAATTTCACAAAAACTTTAAAATTTTTGTTCGTACCGTTACACTTATTTAAGCAAAGGGGGAATTATTATGTATAGATAATAATTCACATGGCGAAAGGCTAAATGTAGAATGGAGCTTCCAAACAAAAATTGAAATTTGGCAAATATACAGGGTGTTTCTAAAAAAACGCCAAGCTTCCAAAGCGGGTACTTCAAGCTAAAGTAATCACGACACAGCTATCTCATTGAAGTCATAGAAGCAAATTTCCAAAAAAAAAAAAAATTGTATCTTTTGTGAAATTCTGATTTTACCTACATAATCAGCTACTTAGGTAGCACTTTAAACATTCAAATTACATTGAAAATACGAAAATTAACCCCCCAACAAAATGTTCTTAACTTCCATGAATTTCGAAAATTCAAAATACTAATTTATGCAGTTTGTAACGCTGATTACGAATTTTGTTTCTCTCTCGGCAAAAACCCATAAAGGCTACCATCGCCGTGACGCGAAATTGAAATATTTACAATAAAACAGTACAAAAAATAAAATAAATAAATAAAAGGTATTACAGAAAGAAAAAATTTAAAAAAATTAAGATAAATACACAAACAACATACAATTACAAATATGAATAGTTACAAAAACCTAGCCAAGAGTATTATATATCTCAAAAATACAATACAAACAAAAAAAACTAACAGCACTAAATATTTACCTAAAACTAGTTACACATTATCATGTATGTATGTATATATATATATATATATATATATATATATATATATATATAATAATTTTATTATTATTATTTGCGTATAGACCTTGATGGATCACGCAAAGCACTCTGATTCATGTCGTGTTCCTTCTAATCCTCCACACCTCCCTCATCCTGTCCCCATGGATCCTCCTCCGCTCCTCCGTGCATTTTAACCCCGCTCCCTTTGGGATTTCATTCTCTGGCATTTTCCACCCGAGCATCTTTCTTCTGTATGCGTTTCCTGTCTTCAATGTCTGTTCAGTCTATTTCTATGTCATGTAGGTCTATTCTGACTTGTGTGATCCACGACGTTGTTGATTTGACTCCTTGTAGATACTTATATATATATACAAGCCGCCTCGGTGGTCTAGTGGATAGCGTACTAGGCTTTCACCCCGAGGACCCGGGTTCGATTCCCGGCGAGGGCTTGGCATTTTCATATGCTATAAATCATCCCATCGTCTCCATTAGCCCAAGTGTGAACAATAGTCGGACGTTAAACACAAATATATATATATATATATATATATATATATATATAAAAATAACAAATTGTATATATATATACAATACAAATATATATATACAATAAGAAATATATTTGAAATATATAAGAAATATATATTTGTTGTAAATATATATATATACAATAAGAAATGTATGTTGACGCACACAAAAATCAGATACTACAACACAGTCATAAAACCGGAGGCATTATTCGCAAGCGAGACGCTAGCACTCCACACAAAAGGTACCATGGAAGACATTTTGAAGGACGAACGCAAAATCTTGAGGAAGATCCTTCGCCGAAGATTGACAGAAGACGGATACAGGTTGCACTCCCGGAAGACCACAGAGAACCTGGCAGCAGATATCAGAAGAAGGAGGCTTCAATTCTACAGACACATCAGTAGACTCCCAACAACGAGACTGGCCAACAGAATCCTTAAGTATATACAAAGAGTCAAATTAACAACGTTGTGGATCACACATGTCAGAATAGACCTGCATGACGTAAAAATAGACTCAACAGACATTGGAGACAGGCACGTATACAGGAGAAAGATGCTAGGTTGGAAGGTCCCAGAGAATGAAATCCCAAAGAGAGCAGGGATAAAATGGACGGAGGAGCGGAGGAGGATCCATGGGGACAGGATGAGGGAGGTGTGGAGGATTAGAAGGAACAAGACATGAGTCGGAGTGCTTTGCGTGATCCAACAGGATCTATACGCAAATAAATATATATATATATATATATATATATATATATATATATATATATATATATATATATTATTTATTAGTTATTGGTGTTTAACGTCCGACTGCTGTGCACACTTGGGCTAATGCAGACGATGGGATGATTTCTAGCGTATGAAAATGCCAAGCCCTGGCCGGGAATCGAACCCGGGTCCTCGGGGTGAAAGCCTAGTACGCTATCAACTAGGCCTCCGATATATATATATATATATATATATATATATATATATATATATATATATATATATATATATATATATATATGTGTGTGTGTGTGTGTGTGTGTGTGTGTGTGTGTGTGTGTCTTAAAATCGTAAAAAATATATAAAAATGTAACGTAAAGCTATAAATTGACCTTACAAAAATAACAAATTTAAACTGTAAGTTTGCAAAAGAAAACAAATAAATAACCAAACAAACAAACTGTTGCAGGATGCCGGACTGTAAAGAGGCTCCACAACGATAACAAATTATAAATTAAATTTTATAAAAAAAATTCAGACGATGAAGAAGTCTAGGTTTCGGTCAACGATCGAGGCACTATCTCCCAACATCGTCTGCAGACACTACACATAACACGCACATTTTGGTAACCGTCACAGACGTGCAGTATACGAAGGTGAAATTGGATTTTCAAGAATATTTCAGGCAAAAAAGTTACGAATTTTGAAAGACTGGAATATTTTTGGAGAACTGTTGAACGAATTTTGCTGGTTAACACACTTGTTCAAGCTACTACCATAATCGATTTTTGTGCCAATTTTGAACCAAATCGGACCAACAATGTGCCATAGCATCGATGGCACGCCGCCGCCAAGTGCTGAGATTGATACTGTTGAACTAGTGATAAGTGATTTGCAAACCTGTGATTCAGTCACTGATATTTAGAAATCACAGTTCATAGCAGGTCTTAAGTATATTTCCCAGGCTGATTCGTGGCACTAATCAATCGGCAACAAGGAAAACTAAATAATGTTACAGTTAGTGTAATTGTGATTTGACCCCCCCCCCCGCAGGGGGTGCAGGACTTAGACGTCCCTCGCGGTACCCGAGTCATAACACACACTTACACTTACAACACTACACTTACGACTTTAACACGTTACACTCACACTTACATTTAGGGAGGCGATAATAATGTGCTCTTCGCCTTAAAATATAAAAAAAATGGATTTGACCCATTTAAACAAGTTTCACATTCACATTTTAAGCTGTGCAGTGGTATTACAAATTGTGATCACGTGACTACGTTTTTTTAAATATTTTGTATGTGTGATTGATCGCCTGTCTTGCTGTTCTGACATTATTTCTTTAGTTTCTGTTAACATATATTTTATCTAGGCTAATAATTACTTATTATAGCTTTAGTAGGTCCTAATTTTATTTATAAAAGTGAGTGATAGATCTAACACAAAGGGTGGAGACAGGAGAAATAGAATATGCTATGGAATATTGCTTTGCCCTTAAACAACGGAATATTATAAAAAAATCGCTGCTTTTTAATTTTAAAAAAAATCATGTTCTTTAAGGTGAACACTGTTGATGTTTCACCCATTGTGTGTAATTTTATATTTCTGTATTTTGCAATAAATGTATTCTTTGACTAATTATCACTTGCTTAAATTCTGATTGGATTTTTAAAGTTATAGTCTAAATATTTATTCAAACAAAAAACATTTGAGGGATTAGGTAAAATTAAATTTTAGGTTGTGCATGTAAAGTGTGATTAATTTAATCATATTTCACTTCTATAGTTAGCAGCTACTACCTGCAACTACGGGAGCGATAAAGCTTTAGCCGTCAATCACAATCACAGTAAATTACAGGTTAAAATCACAGCGTTTCCTTAGTAGCGAGCACAGAGGTGAAATATTGCTACACGTGAAAACTAATACTGCTACTTTTCAATATCTGTTAAATTAAACTGTGAATAACTGTGAGCTGGTATATAATGTCTTGGCTGATCTGTTACGTAGCTAATGCTTCTTCATACAGGTTAATATAAATCATAAAAAAAACAAAACCCGCTGTATTGATGGTATCTATTCATCTAAACAAATACACAGTTCTACAAAAAACCTACTTGTACAAAAACATTCGCTATTCTGTGGAAATTTCACATTTCACAGTTAGTGTGGTATATGTTGTGTTAAAACAGATTGGTAAGTACCAAACTGTGAACCCATTACGCATGCGCAGGGCAAAGCGACACGATCCTAGCGGAAATGAAAGAAACTAGGGGCACGGATTGGTTGAACAGATTCCGGAGATTTCAGTTCACAGTTCACAGTAGAGAGTCTCTGCTATTTTAACAAAACGTCAACAAACTGATTGTTGAGGAAAAGAGCTGCTTTTTAAAACAGTTGGAAAAAACAGGTTTAGAAAACTGAAACTCAAAGTTGTATTAGCAGCTAAAACATAAAGCACATACGTTCAGTTTTCTAAGACTTTTTCATTCCCAATGTCACCATGTCCTTAACTGTTTTGTGGTATAAAGCATTTAGAAAGGATACAAATAATCCTTATAAGTGTAGTAATAATTAAATTATATTCTCAAAACGTAATAGTTATGTAAGCCATTTTATATTTACAAAATGCAATGAATTTCTAATAGAAGCATTCTTTTTTTTACTTAAAAATTAAATAGTCCTTTGCATATTTTCCAAAATGCAAACGATTTAGAATATTTTTAGTTGATTAAAAAATATTGATGATTGATAATAAATATAAAAAATATGTTTAAATAAAATTAGGCTCTGTATCTACAAAATGTGCGAGGTTGTTACTACAACTCGCAACAAAAATAGAGATAAACGTTGACATTGACCAAACAGTTATTACTTCACTACAAGCAACAAGCAACTTTGGAATAAAGGGAAAAAGCATAAAAGCAGTTAGCAGGAAAACAGTTTTAGCGCTTGCGGCAACGTTCGAATAGAACGTGGGTGTGGTAGTAGGGAAGTCCTTTCCTTGTTTAACAAATCATAAATCAGTCCAAATCCAACTGCTTGTTTCCGTTTGAGAAAGCAATTTGTTTTTTTTATAGGAAAACAGTTTTTTTTAACAGTTTGGTGTTTTCTGCTCCACCACTAGTTCACAGTTAGTAACAGTTAAACTCATAAACTAATTTGTAATTCACTGTTAGATAAATATGTGAAATCAGACTATCTGTGAAAAAGTAGCAGTTCTGTGATATCGTTAACACCTCTAAATCACAGTTCGTACTGTGGAAGTAAAATCACTGTTACTCACATCACTGAGTGAACTGTGTAAACAGGTGACTGGTTCTTGGCGGAATTCGCGAGTACTTTAAACAGCCAACTCTTGGTATTACGCAACTAACAATGATGCAAAGGATGATGTAACCAAACAATGAGTTACTTAGCTGACTGTCAACGACATCTTTGTGTGGTTATGCAACGGTTAATTTAGCCCCAGTCAGGTGCGTTAATTGTAAGGCTCTCGAGGACGCAGATGCTGCGGAAAACGTGATCATCCAAGGACACGTTAAGGTCGTTGTACAAGGTTACAGATATAATGACGGCACAAATTTACATTTATTTAGTCAATTTTCGTTTGTCTTTACTTTTTAAAATAATTGCAGAACGCAGCTATTTCGTTGACGTGATAGAAGCGAAATTTTAACGATTTTTTTATGTGACTACTTTTTATCGTGAGGTATGGGTGTATGTTTTGCACGGGGAAAAATTCAGTTTGCCGTCATGAAACGCTCTACCGTCACGGAACGCTCTAACACATCCATACGCGCACTCTAGTGAACATTATTATTCGAAACATTATTACAACACATTGTTATTTTTTTCTTGTTTAGTGATTAATAAAATGTATTTTTGAAGTGAAAACTTGTATGATCAAGGTTGACAAAACATTTGCTTTCATGTCACGCTTGAAATCGTAATGCATACCTCATAGCATATATTGTTCTTGTATATATCTAGACTGGAAGTGACTACTTCTAAACAGCTGATTTCACACAATAGCTTCAATATAATTTCAATTGAGGTTATGTTTATTGATCTTGTTAATTTTTAAAATGTGTATTTTCTAAATTTGTGTAGTTAAATCATTTAATGTATATGACCTACCATTTTGTGAATGCCAGAATCACAAATATTATATTTATTATTATACCTAGACAGTATAACTATCAAGTATAACTGTAAAAAGTAGGGTTATAAACTGATTAATTATTAAATTCTCTTATATTATATTGTATAAGTATACAATTATTGTACCTACACAATATAATATAAGGGAATTTAATAATTAATCAGTTTATAACCCTCCTTTTTACAGTTATACTTAGTTATACTGTCTAAGTATACACGCGAAATTTAATACGAAAATAATTTCCAAGAGTTGTCCTTTCCTGCATGTATCTAAATTAAAAGTATACAGTCAGGCGTGCCTAAAGAAGTAGTCACTTCTGTCGGCAAGTCGAACAGTCTACATTTTTTATCTTAGCATCCACTGAAAATCTGATTTCACGTTCTTAACATTAAGATATCTGATAAGTATTTCGAACTTTAAAAATACATTGAAAATACGAAATTTAACCCTTACAAACGTTAAAATCTTTGTCATAATTTCAAAGCATTTTTGAAAGTTTTAAATGCTGATTTATGCAGCTTTTTAACGCTGATTACGATAATTAAATAAGAGTTCAACGAAAATTTATAAGATAATGATATAATTATTTCAAAAATATGAAGTGTTTGCCATTTTAAAATTGCCGAACGCATTTTGCTGGTTAACGAATTTGACCACGCTACTATCAAAATCGATTTTTGTACCAGGTTTGAATAAAATTGAACTAAAATTACAAATATGAGAGTGCAAAGATACACACACACACACACACACACACACACACACACACACACACACACACACACACACACACACACACACACACACAAAAAAAACACACACAAGCACACACACACACAAACACACACACACACACACACACACACACACACACACACACACACACACACACACACACGCACACACACACACACACACAAGCGCGCGCGCACACACACACACACACAAGCGCGCGCACACACACACACAGATACTTCTTTGTAAAAAACACTTTTTTATTTCAAAAGCATACACTCAAAATCTTAAAATCGATTATTTAAAACTTACAAAACAAACGCTTTATAATAATTATTGGCTAACTTCAATGAACAAACACTATTGGAGCGGTTAACGTGGTAGACCCAGATCCAGGACTTTGAAATAACTGTTTGATTGCACTAATATTTATTAAACAATTAATAATTATTAAACAATTGGGGGGTTGATACACTCCCCAATTGGTTCACACCTTCATTACTTTAACATGAGGAGGTCTCGCCAAACGGCCCAGTATTTTCGTAGATACATTTTTAAAGTTTTTTAGTTAAGTTATCTTACGATTCAAGCGGAAAGCAAATGGTTGATCATAACCTTTTAATTCAACATTAAAATTTACTTGTTTTCCGGTATGCAGATTGACAACCGTCCATTCCGAGAACCTCCGCAGATAAGGAAGTCTTAGGTTATATTAAACCACTCACAAAGTTTCAGGGAGTAATAATTTGAAACAAGGGGTTCTGTGGGCTAATAGTTCCTCTTAATAACACCGGAAACCTCCAGGCTAAATTCCCGAACTTTTCGCCCGGCTTTCAAACAGCCTACGTCTGCGAACCAAATTCACAATTCTCGCGTAGACCTACGTGAATCTGACTGGTTTGCAGTGTTCAACTATCTGGGATATAACGTAACTATGCTAGCCTATCACATTTCTGCGGAACATAGTATCACATCTCCGTACATTCTAACTTTAGTCTGATTGGTCCGTTCTTCCGCTATTTTAAGTATAGATTATTATTCCGCTCTACGAAATTATGGTTCCCGCATAACTTCGAGTATAAATACAGCAGAAGATCGAGGGGAATCACCTATTACAGAGTAACTACAAGATAGCCTACTGACACTACAGACTGCACCTGCTCGGGTGGAAATAGGAGGAAGCCAACCAACTTAAAGTACAAACTTCTTGTCACTATACCAGCCAAATCGGTAAAGTCCTGGATGAGTATTTCTAATCTCTAGTCCAGCCACTTAGTAAACGGCCTGCGCGCATGTAAGCGAATTCCCCTCCAGCTGGAATTCCCCTTCCAACAGTCCAATGACACAAAGTATGCCAATCCTAGTCTACAAACTGTTACTACTCAGCGACAGTGAAGGAAAAGGAGGGAGCTGTGGTGAGAGAGTGGAGATTCGACTTCTCTCTCGCACATTTTCTCTTTCTGTCCCACAGGTGCTCTTAGGAGGCCATTTGCTAAGCGGCTGACCTATAGACACAACATATGATCTCAGAAAGTTTATGCAGCGACCAGGTCAGAGATGGACGCCGGTATGATGGTTCACAATAAATCACTACGCAACGATAACGATCTCTGCATTGTTGCGCCTTTCACCCGTCAGCGATATCTGATCTTTCCGTGACGTCATCTCTTTGAACATCCAAATCTAAACAGCAGTGTGTATTCGTGATGGGCAAAAGCGCTGATTTTATTTTAGCTACCTGTTAATGCTAATTAGCATTATCAGTTAGAAATAACAGATACAACTGCTAATTTTGTAGACTGCTAACATAATGCTCTTAGCGGGACAAGCACAGCTCAAATAATATTGTTACATTACTTTAATTTTCATTCCTTAGACAGCTGAATGGAATTCGGTGGTTGATGTGCCTAAAGCACCTGTCAGCTCTTAACAGCAGTCACTCCCGTTGCTTTCCACCCCTTACCTTTGCGTTAAAAAACAACAATGATGGTGGCTTGTTTTGTCCTAGCCTACCTACATTCTTAATCTATACAATTTGTTAATACACCTTTGACAATAACGGAAAATACAATTAACAGGTTAATTTAAAAAATCCAATTAATTATGTTTGGTTTGTTTGGATGCACTGTCAAGCAATGTGGAATGAAGTATTTTATAACTTGTTATTCCAATTTTTAAGGCACCCACCACATGATTTAAATTACTTTTATTTATTCATGTTCTTAATTAATTAAGATATTATTTTAAAAATACACTGTATTTTAATACATGTGAGCTATCTATAGACCTATCCTTTTTAGGCTTTTTTTGTATTATTTATAGGCTGTCATATATCTGATAATATTTATGATAAATTTATTATAAATGATAATATTTATTTTTTCATAGTAACATATTTTAAAAATAGTACAGTCATTGGGACTGTCGGCTGAAGCCTTAGCTTCTTATATATATATATATATATATATATATATATATATATATATATATATATATATATATATATATATAAAACGTCTCGAGAATATAGAAAATATAAATATAAGATATTTAACGTCTCAAGAATATAAGAAAAATAAAATCAAACGTCGTGTTATTTATAAACCGTATACCATTGAACTGTTGCTGCTGGCAATATACACAATGTACACAATATCATTACATGCGCGCGTGACGAGAACATGAGAAGAAGAAAAGTGGAGAGAGAGAGAGAGAGAGAGAGAGAAAACAAAGAGGTAGAGAGAAGCATGCACGTTGTATGGCATACAGGCACAAAACATACATACACGCGCGACCAACTCAGTCGGAACAGGCAGACGAAAGAAAGGAAAAGAGCTGAGAACTGGAGGGGTCTGTGTAATACTTCCCCTACTCGCGTTACTTACGCTTCGTAAGCTATTCGATGTAACCGAATACAAAGTGCACAACGCGGTATAAGAAGCTAACGCTTCAAAACAGTATTGTCAGTTATATATTATTTTATTGTAACTATAATTGCATGTAAAATAGTAAAATCAGTGTTTGTGTGTCAAATAATTACCTGTTATAAGCCAAACAGCCAACACTCAATGCAAATAAACAAACAATGTTTAGCAGTTAGATTAGCAGCTTGAACGTTTAACTGAGTTTAACAGTTAGCAGTTACCACCATAGCAGAATGCTATGACCCTGGTAATTAACAGTTAGCAGTTCAACTTTATTATCTGTTATTTTTAATTGTGATTAGCATTCTGATAATGTTAAAACCATTTTACAGCTAAAAAAATAACATATTGCAAACTAACATATTGCATACTATCACTAGTGTATCCAGTCCACTGGTTCGTTACTACGGTGAACGGATCGTTTCGACGTGGAAACTAATCAATTTCAATGCGTAATTTCGTATGTCCGTAGCTATCAAGGATCGCTGTTTTGCAAGGCGTCAACCAATAATAGATTAACGTTTGCAACTATTATATTGTGAAGTATTTCTAGGAGACGCCGTCAGAAATATTTTCTAGAAAACATAATTATTTATTGACGAGACAAACAAGTCATTTGGAAAACGAAAACGGTGAAATGTGTTGTCAAAAATAAACATCTTAACCACGCAGTTGAGTTCGAATTATATAATCCGTTCCGAAACCAAAACAGGATGGCCAACACTAAGTGGGGGGCAGCCACTGGTTATTTAAACACACACACACACACACACACACACACACACACACACACACACACACACACACACACACACACACTAGCGCAAGCGAAGTGCTGAGCAGCGGTATAGTCATACAATGGCAATTACAGAGGAGTGAAATCAGATCCTGGAGACATGGCGACAGAGGGACGAATCAACAAAGGGACGATAGAAATACCAATTCGTAGGTTATATCCAGGATTGGTGCAACAGGGATCATGGGGAGGTGGATTTCTATCTCACACAGATTCGCACTAGGCACGGTTGCTTCCGAGCTTACTTGTTCCGTTTCAGACTGGAAACAGACTCGGCTTGTCCCCTCTGTCTTTCAGCAGTGGAAGAAGATGCGGAGCATGTGTTTTTCCGGTGTCGGAGATTCGACGAGGAAATGATGAGGCTGCAAACATATCTGCGAGATAGGATTACACCGGAAAGTCTGGTTGCGACAATGATGGCTTCAGAGGCCAACTGGAGGGCCATTGCGGGATTCGCTGCAGTGGTCATGAAGAAGTTGAGGGCCGAGGATCGAGAAAGGAGAGCCAACGCTATAGAAGAGCGTTAGCCAGTCCACCTTTCCACGAAATAATACCTGGCGGCGGTTCCGTGGGGGGGGGGTTAAAGAAGAGGAATGCTTTTGGTGGTTTTTTTAGTGGGTAACATTATATCTTAACTTGAGTCCCACACTCTGGGGTAGTGCGTACCCTACCCCAGGTAGTCTATAAAAGATTTTGTCCACCTTTTTTGGCATCGCAAACACACACACACAATTTTAAGGACCCCTCAAAAAGTGATCAAGAGATCAAGATTGGAAATGTCCTGGATCCGGTTGTTACCAGGATGACTGCCCTAATTGCTCATTTTTCCAATAGAAATTCGAAAATTATCAATATTCTTTGAATAATTAATTCATAACTTTAAAACAGAACTTGCTTTAATGAAATATGCAGAACAGTCCTCCCAACAGATTAAACCAATATATCGAAAAACGTGTATAATTTTTCGAAGACATACTTATTCATACACGCTTAATGCTTAATCGTAAGGAATGCTCGTAATTTAAAAATTAAATACGGAATAAGGTGTTATTAAAATTTCTAACAATGGAAAATTGCACGTGTTAAGGTTTATGAATTGTTAAACTTCCTCGTTATATCCCATGGTGATCGTAAATATGTATATAACTATGATTTTATTTTGAGCACTAGATTGCGAGTTCTTATTTGAAGTAATTTATTAACTCATAATTTATACTATTAACTGTTAAAAAACTGTCTTGCCGTCACACAAGGAAATTGCATTTTCCTAATAATGTTTATACTAAGACTAGTTTTATGTGTAAACATTGTGTACGTGATTGTTTGAAGTGAACAAAATTATTCATAAGGACGTTGTTTAAAAAATTTCAATTTTTTATGTTCAAACTCTTTAAAGCAAGTCTCTAGAAAGTATAAATTACATTTAGGTGTCAACTAAAGAAATTACAAGTTGCTACTGAAATGCAATAATTGATTTTTTTCAATTTAATGTTTATATATATATATATACACATATATATATATATATATATATATATATATATATATATATATATATATATATATATATATATATATATATATATATATATATATATATATATATATATATATATATATATATATATATATATATATATATATATATATATATATATATATATATATATATATATATATATATATATATATATATATATATATATATATATATATATATATATATATATATATATATATATATATATATATATATATATATATATATATATATATATATGTCCTGATTATATATGTCCCGATTGGTACTCATTTCAAGGGCCCGGCTCTGGATCTTACCATGATGGTTCCAACAGCTCATTTTTCCAATTAAAATTATCTAATAATTTTTATCTAATTTAATTACCTAATAATTGGAAGGTGTTCCAAGAAGACGTACACGTTTTTGATTTGTTAGTCATTGTTTATTCCTCAACCAATTCTCGAATTTTACAAAATATTTAGGCCTAACAAAGTTACCAAAAATATAGTGTGAAAATTTCAACACACTGGTGTTTATAGAAACGAAATGGCAGCAGCGAAAAACAACTTCTTTAGTTGTTACTGTTGCGATATTGATGGGGTTACATTAAACAAAATAATTTATAGTCTTATTTTCATTGTTTTGTAAAACAAATAATTAGTTTTTATTTTGTTTTAAAAGAAAATTGTTTTTTTTATCGAAGTAAGTTAGAAGCAATTTTTTCCAAAAGTAACAAAAGCTTTTGAAGTGACTACTTCTTATGGCGGGGTATGGATGTGTTTTGCACGTGAAAAAAATTCAGTTTGCCGTCACGCATCACGCTCTTATATATATTTTTGTTTTAAAATGCATTTTTGAAGTGAAAACTTGTATGTTCGCGCCATTATATTACTTACCCAGTCCAACTTAATTATTTAGTTTTATGATAAGTGTTAACTGTGAAACAGTGACGTTTTATACGTTTATTATATATTGGTAGGTGTGAATAATAAATATTTAAATTATTTTAAACGCCATTATACTACTTACCCAGTCCAACTTTATTTTAGTTTTATGACAAGTGTTAACTGTGTAACAGTGACGTTTTTTACGTTATTATATATTGGTAGGTGTTAATATTAAATATTTAAATTATTTTAAACGCCATTATACTACTTACCCAGTCCAACTATATTTAGTTTTATGACAAGTGTTAACTGTGTAACAGTGACGTTTTATACGTTATTATATATTGGTAGGTGTGAATAATAAATATTTAAATGCCATTATACTACTTACCCAGTGCAACTGAATTATTTAGTATTCAGTTTTGTGATATATGTTAACTGTAGGCTACAACTGTGACGTTTTAATAATATTTTATAATTCCTAATATAATATTTTAAATTTGGAAGTTTATGTGTGTGTTTTTGTTTGTTATTCAATCACACATTAACTACTGGACCGATCGATATGAAATTTAAAATGAACATGGTTTAGGTACCTGAGATGAACACAGATGTATTCCCGATTAAAAATCTGAATCCGTGTTATTTATTATAAAATTATTGTTTATAAGCTTACGTTTGCAATGATTTTAATTGAAACAATCTTATAATTCCAAACAACCTGCCTTTTCAAATTAAAATATTGCAGTTTCCATTGAAGTTGGCATTTACAATGACAATTAATAAGTCACAGGGTCAGATACAAGAGTAGCAGGAATACATTTGGGACTCCGTGCTTCTCCCGTGGTCAGTTATAGCCTATTCTAGTGTCGAGTAGCAAAAATCTGTCTTGGCAAAAAACCATAAAAACATATAATATTGTATTTAGAAATATATTTAACTGAAATGAACGTACTCATGATTTTGAAAATCGACTATAAATTTTATTTTGTGGTGTAAAATATATAGCCATAACCCGTGATAAGTAGTCACTTATGTCGGCAGTCATGCTACTGCCACCTTTTTCCTTTTGAATTTAACAAAGCTCTAGATATCCTTTACGTAAAAGTTTGTTAAAAATGTTCTTGCAACAAAGAAAACATTTCAAGTAACTTTAAAGTCACTTTGCGTAACGAGATATTAAATATTGCCCGGATGTTCTTGCAACCGGGAGTAATTTTTGCACATTTTAACGCCGTTTACGATAGTGTTTAAGATAAAGAAACTGTTCTAATACTGTTACTTCTTTTTATTTCAAAGGCTGTTTTCGCCGCCATTTTGTTTCTCACATACAACGTATCTTTAACAAGTAAAATGTGTGTACAATTTCAAAAGAATCGGTTGATGAATAAGCAATTAATACAAAATCAGGGTGAAAAGGAAATGCGTGTTTCCCACGAGTGTGTACAACCTTTTAGATCGAAAAAAAAATGAAAAAGTGAAAGTTTGTGCAACGTTTTTAGAGCATCTGTTTCGATTGCATAAGCGCAGGAAAGTCACGACTAGCCTACTGGCCGGCCGTAACAGACGGTAAAATAAATGTGTTTACAGTGTATTCAGGGGATATGATAATCGTGATTCAGATGACATAGAATAGGCTACAAACACAATTCAGGTGGCTTAGGAACACTAAAGCAATGTTTAATTAACGTCACAATCGTTGACCGTTGCTATGCAGCAGTTGGTAACACTGGAAACGTGTTCTTTGTAATCCCACACAGTGGAGTTCCCACACGGACGCCTGGGGTAATGCAATATCGAGGCACTCAGTTGCTTCGCTGACATGATGGAAGCTAAATACGAAAAAAATACGAAATTTAAAATTAATAAACGAAAAACGTTATACTTTTCACGTCATTAGGTTCGTTTTTGTATTCACATTGAAATTTTAAAATTAAAAAAGCTAACTTATGTATATTATAATTCTGTTACCCGGTGAAGTCATATTATCAAAAATGTGTAAGGTAAAATTGGTTACATACACACAGGCACACGCGCACACTTCCCCGTACATAAAGTAGTCGATACTCCCATAAACTTTACATTTTTATTTTTGTACATCCAGATTCAAAAGACGTAGTTAGCTGAAATTTGGAATACAGGTTTACTCAGACTTTGGAGGCGCACAAAAAACGTTTTCCAAAATTCCAGCTCAAGGATTAAAATGGGGTAAATTTTAAATATTTAAAGGCGGGCGTGTAAGTAATCCTGTATGATCCTAGATAATTGCAAATAAACTGTTTCTTATTTGAATCCCTTACTAAAAAATTTTCTTGAAACAATCCCCTTTAAAAACTAAGGGGATGACGTGAGGGTTGAAGTGTACAAGCGTAAAACTCCATTAATCTTGTGATCTGTTAAACTGTTGAACGTTAGAAGCTGATTTTGTTTTAATTTGTCCTTCATCCCGGGTGGCCAATAAATGCGGAGCGGAGCGAACTACGCATTCAAAACATAACCAATTGTTTTAATGTAAGTTTAGCCACTGAAAGCGTAACAGAGCTGAGCGGAGTTAAGCTTTGATTCTCTACTTCGGTTTTGAAGCTAACTCCGCTTCCCCCACCACGCTGGCCACGCCTCCAAACGTATTATTTCTTGTTACCTAGGTTACCGGTGCGTAGATTACGTTTTTTAAACACAGTAGTTTCTTAGAAGCAGTTACAGTGGGCCTATTTAGAGTTAAAGGATACAAACGCGTCCTTTAAACTGACTGAACTCCTCTCTGAATCTGGAGTCTTGCGAACCTTTTCAGATCGATAGTTCTCTCTAGAGCTACCCAGATAAATCGCTTGTCAGACAGAATTGTTTGCTACGGCAGAAACCTGGGCGCTGAAATTTAGGGCCTACTGATCGGTTAAGAGTGTTTAAAAGGAAGATTCTAAGGCGTATTTTTGGACCGATTTGTTTCCAGGGTGCATTAGAAATAATCAGGAACTGGAAAATTTAATAAAGATGAGAACATATTGCGTTTCAAAAAAAAAAACACGAAGAATCAGCTGGGGGCCGCCTCGGTGGCCTAGTTGATAGAATGCTAGGCTTTCATCCCGAGGACCTGGGTTCGATTCCCCCGGCCAGGGATTGGCATTTTCATACGCTATAAATCATCCCATCGTATGCATTAGCCCAAGTGTGCACAATAGTCAGACGTTAAACACAAAAAAAAAAGAATCAGCTGGTTTGGACAAGTGTAGATATGGAATATTGTAGGATGAGAAAGTACATAATGGGAGATAACTTGTCGGTGAGAAGAAAAAGAGGGCGATGGCTGGATGACCTAGACGAGGATCTGGCAAGGGTTGGAATAACTGGATGGAAGCAGCTAGCGCTGGATCGGGATGCATGGAACAGAATTGTATGGAGTTAAAAGTCCACCTGACTGTAGTGCCCACAAAAGAAAAGATGAAAGAAGATTGGTGGTAGGTCCATTTGCAGCTGAAAGACCTTGTGGTTGTTAGTTTTTCCCCGGCGAAAAACCTTTAAGGTTATCATCGCCGAGGCGCGACATTACTTACCTAATATAGTTTTTGAAAACAAGCAAACAAGTCAGACAAAAATTAAAAATATAAAAACAACAAACCAAAAAATAATAAGACAAAATAAAATAATAACTAGAAATAGTTTCCGAAAACTAGTTAGCAATAATATAAATATTAAAAACAACAACATACACACACATTATTGTAGGGCTGTAAATTGGCCCTACAACAATAATAAAATAAAACAAATATAACAAAAACAACTTAAAAATAAACTAATAAATAGCAAATATAAACAAACTTTTAAGGGCAGTAAAGGGGCCCTACAACAAACAATAACAAATGTGATTGTTAGTAGCTAAACTGACGGTGGATGCTAACTGTGACGGAACGACGCACGTTGACAGACGGGAAATCAACTTGTTGAGTCCGTGCCTGTCTTGTCGTGACTGGTTTCAATCAGATGAAGGTAGCATATGAAGGAAACAGACGCTACTGTAGGCCGAATCTTCCAACGTCTGAAGCGACTGAACTGGCTTAGTGTGAGAGCCACCCTTAAGGTGTTTAAAGTCAACAAATGGTTACTAAAATTTCACTCACTGGTGGAACAGTGACGGGAGTACTGTAAATCTTACGTTAAGCGATAACAGCACATTTTAAAGTTGTGTACAATTGAACCTAGTCATTCTAATATACAGTTCTATGGAAAATCAAACGCAATTGCTTATGAAATAATCAACAGCTTTGTTTGTATGGATCGCTAACAATCTCCACATAAGCGATGCCGTGCACGTACTGAAGTCCTACGTGACATTATTAAATACAGGGTGTTTCAAGGATCAGCACACAATTTAATACATACATTATTTTCTCACTATACGAAGACGGTAATAAAATTCTAAAACGCTCTAGGAGATGAACTCTTCACAGTCTGTAGTACACGTCCAATCGCATCTTCCGTCGACTTTCCTTTTCTAAAACCGTACTGTCCTTCTGACAACCAATTGCCCTTCTCCAATATCTCGCTCAGCCTGGAAGCCATCAGCCTATCCAATCCTTTTCCCAGGTGCGATAATAGGCATATTGGCCTATACGACCTCGGATCCATGGGGTCTTTCGTCTCATTCTTTAGGAATATACACAGCCGACCCTCTTTCCACCTTCTGGGAAAGGTTACCTCTTCTAGGCATCTGTTATACAAGCCAGTCAGCAGTTCCGGATACACCTCCCAAATTCTCTTTACTACCTCCACTTCCACAAGATCTGGTCCAGGCACCTTAGCATTCTTCATCATCTTTATGGCTTTACCGACTTCTTCGGTGCTAAACTTAGTCATATCTTCTAGACCAGTCACTGTTCTTGCATTTTCTCTTGTTTCCCTATGTGTATCTCCATCCGTCTGCTCATCATCATCGGGTAGCAGCTCGCTCAGCAGTGTTCTAGCTATCCGAACACTGTTTGGGACAGGAAGGGGTTACTGTTGTGCGAATTCATGGATACTGGCACAACAACCAATGCTGATCGTTACTGTGAGACGTTAAAGAACCTTCGCCGCGTGATTCAAAACAAGAGGAGAGACATGCTCACGAAGGGAGTTTGTTTCCATCAAGACAACGCTTGTATGCACACCGCACGTGTAACAACCGATCTCATCAACCAATTTGGATGGGATGCTGTCACACATCCGCCCTACAACCCGGTCATAACCCCAGGTGACTACCATCTCTTCCATAATTTCAAGAAATACGTAGTTGGAACGCATTTCAGTACCAGAGAGGAGCTGAAAGAAGTAGTTTTAAGCTACTTTCGCGGCGCGGCGGGAGAGTTTTTCGACTCAGGCATACAAACGATGGTTAAAAGTATGCAAAAATGCATTAATCTCAACGGCGATTATGTCGAAAAATAGAAAAAATTGTAAGCTTTCCAAAAATGTATTATTCAATGCAAATAAACATGTTTTTCATTGTGAAAAATTATTGGGAACCTTATTTTACGGACAACCCTCGTATATAAACAATTTGAATAAGTAATTAAATTAACGCAGTTGTACTACATACCCAACCAATCGAACACAAAACTCTTTAGTGGGTTTATAGTTAATATATCTGCAAACTGTATATAAATTGGTTCATTAATAAATATTTTAATTATTAATGAATGTCGTTGTACTACATGCTCAGTCAAGCCATGTATTATTAAAATATTAACAGTTGGATATATTGTACAAGATTGACGTTTTATATTTGTATCCATTTTTTTAAATACCAGTTTTGTATAATTTCAATTTAACAATAAGATTAGTAATATAACTGAACCAATACATTGCAACATTGAACTCTGATTATTCCAACTTTTTAAACTGTCACTTCTGTCTCCCAGCTGACTCATATTTTGTATTTTATTTTTGAACAGCTCATGAACCAGATTTTTGAAGAAATAATTGAATGCAAGAAATTATGAGTTAAGTTTTTATTCCTATTTTCTTTAGAATCGTTATTTTTTTATTTAAAAAAAAGTCCACTGACGTGATCAAAATTTTAAGTGATTATTTTAATAAATTACGACACTATCGTGTTTTTGTCGTTAGATTCTGAATCGAGCCGCCTAGTTGATAGCGTACTGGGCATTTATCCCGAGGACCCGGGTTCGATTCCCGGCCAGAGCTTGGCATTTTCATACGCTATAAATCATCCCATCGTCTGCATTAGCCCAAGTGTGCACAATAGTCGGACATTAAACACACAAAAAAAAGATTCTGAATCGGATTTTTCGAAAAATAATTGTATGTAAAAAAATTTCTGTACCATTTACTCACCGAGCGAAGAGAGGTGTGAGTTCTAACTGGCATTTGATGTGTTTGTTTGTTACGCAGTTTTTCCAAACACACTGACCGATTGTTTTGAAACTTAGTACAAAAGTACCTCACACAAAGCCCAAACGACGCATGCGTAAGATTTTTACCCATTCATTTCCGTTTCAAGATGGCGGCTTCTGATTCAACAATACAAGCGTAGTTGCTGACTATTTCTTATACCATTAAACGACAAATCCTATAATAATTTTGACCGCTTCATGGAGGAAGTGCATAAAATTTCCAATAAACTTACCCACTAACTAACTTACCCTAAATATTACTGTTATCGGTTACACTGGCTAAGAAGGTTACGAGCGCGTCAGAGTGCAGTTGTGAAGCGGTGGTCAGGCAATTAATTAAAAATACACTGCGAGGTCTACAGTTCTTTGAATATGCATACCGTATTTATACAATCAGTGAAATGATGATTAGAAAGGGAAAGGTTAGACTAAGTAATACAGACGTGTATCCAAATTGCCTACTCTGCGCCTGCTAAATTGAACTTTATGATTATGTACAGTACAATTGTACAATAACGACACTGTATTTTTAGCGAATTTCTATTGGAAAAATGACCTATTGGAGGAGCCATCATGGTACGACCCAGACCTGGGACATTAAATGAGCACCGATCCGATTTCTAGATCATTATTTTGAGCTGTCGTTAAAATATAACGTATAGTATTACGTGTTAGCAAACTGATGTTTGCGATTTGATTTCGAACTTTGTTGGACAGGTCCGTTAACCAGCGAAAATCGTTCATTTTCAAAATTGCGACCATTTCAAATCTTTAAAAATGTCTTTTTGTCTTAAACGTTTTTGAAAATCCTATTTCACTGTCGCAATCTGCGTTAGAAACCGCGTAATAGCATTTTGAGCTTTCAAAGTACGTTGAAATTGGCAAATTTAATTTAACTATTATTATTGTTTATATTATATTTATTATTTAATTATATAATAAATATTCAAAACTCTTTTCATACAAACTTAAACTATTTAAACTATCAATCAAGATCATAAACGTATTTTATACACCCAGATCTAAGTCTTACCGTGATATCTTTTAAGAATAAAATTTTCCAGAGCCTAAAAAAAATAATGTTGTTACAAAAACAATTTTAATTTCGTTCAAAATACAAATATCCCGGGTGCGGTAATAGTTCTACGTAACTGAGTTGAAATAAAAATTTGGCAACGATATATTTAACGGTTTTTGAGATATCTGACGTCTAAACTTTAAAAAAGTATTTTTTGAGAAAATTAAAAAAACTAAAATAAAATCATTATTAAACTATAAAACTTATACTTCGTACCCAGCACTATTACTAGGTTTGTGTCACTCTTACTTTCTTCAGTATCCGAAGACGCTTTTTTTCATTTTTGACTACGGTTTATATCGAGGTGTTTTATTGCTTCAATCATGTTATTCTCACTTTGAGCCCTAAATGTTCAATAATTTTGACTTGCGTCCAATAGCCCTCAATGTATGACAACACTGAATAGAAAACACAAAATTTTAATATTTCTGTGATAAAAATTGTAATTTTTGGTATGCGCGATCACATTACGTTGTTCAATGATTCATTGCAATTTTGTGATTCTCCTTTCAAACAATTTCTCAAAAGATTAGAACCGACCAGTTGTTGAAAAATGGGTTTATTTCTTGCACTATATCTGGTAAATGAAAACGTTTATGTAAGGAGCTGGTAATTATGGTGTCTAATACAATTATGAAAGCAGTATCTACATCAAGGCGCCAAAAATATGATATTAACACACTACAAGATTCTAGAAAACATTTTTTAGCACAGTAAAACATATACTAACTACCAAATATATCATTTTAAAGAGAATATTCCATAGAATAATAAATAACCAAAACCTAAAAAAAACAATTAGGCAGGGTGGAACTGGCCGACAGAATTACTTTTGGCATGTCTGACTGTATACTTTTTCACTATTATGATTTAATTATTTTTATAAAATATTATATGCAGGCAGGAAATGGCAACTCTTGAAAATTATTTTCGTATTAAATCTCGCGCGTGTGTAGGTACACAACTTAAAAATTAATTGAAACTGTCACAAAATATGAATTTTCGTATCTTAGGCTACAAAAGGGACTTTAATAATCAGTTTATAACTCTACTTTTGACAGATATACTGTTTAAGTATAATAATAGACATAATATTTGTAATTCTGACATTAAAAAATTGGTATAGGTCATACACATAAATTATTTAACTACATAAATTTAAAAAAACACATTTTTAAAATTAACAAGAACAATAAACATAACCTCAACTGAAATGATATTGAAGCTGCTGTGTGAAATCAGCTGTTTAGAAGTAGTCGCTTCCAGTCTAGATATATACAAGAATATATATACACGATATATATGCTGTGAAGAATGCATTACGGATTCAAGCGTGACGCGAAAGAAAATCTCTATACCCATGTTTTGTCAACCGCGACCACATTCGTTTTCACTTAAAAAATACATTTCATTAATCACTAAACAAAAATTAGACCGTTGCGTGACGGCAAACTGGATTTTTTACCGTGCAAAACATACAACCATACCACACGATAAGAAGTGGTCACTTCAACACTTCACTTAGAGCGTTCCGTGACGGAAAAGTGAATTTTTCCACGTGCAAAACATACAACCATATCCCGCGATTTTTTCGTGACGACAAACTGAATTTTTTCCGTGCAAAACATACACCCATATCCCGCGGTCGTTCCGTGACGACAAACTGAATTTTTTCCGTGCAAAACATACACCCATATCCCGCGGTCGTTTCGTGACGACAAACTGAATTTTTTCCGTGCAAAACATACACCCATATCCCGCGGTCGTTCCGTGACGACAAACTGAATTTTTTCCGTGCAAAACATACACCCATATCCCGCGGTCGTTCCGTGACGACAAACTGAATTTTTTCCGTGCAAAACATACACCCATATCCCGCGGTCGTTCCGTGACGACAAACTGAATTTTTCCGTGCAAAACATACACCCATATCCCGCGGTCGTTCCGTGACGACAAACTGAATTTTTCCGTGCAAAACATACACCCATATCCCGCGGTCGTTCCGTGACGACAAACTGAATTTTTTCCGTGCAAAACATACACCCATATCCCGCGGTCGTTCCGTGACGACAAACTGAATTTTTTCCGTGCAAAACATACACCCATATCCCGCGGTCGTTCCGTGACGACAAACTGAATTTTTCCGTGCAAAACATACACCCATATCCCGCGGTCGTTCCGTGACGACAAACTGAATTTTTCCGTGCAAAACATACACCCATATCCCGCGGTCGTTCCGTGACGACAAACTGAATTTTTTCCGTGCAAAACATACACCCATATCCCGCGGTCGTTCCGTGACGACAAACTGAATTTTTTCCGTGCAAAACATACACCCATATCCCGCGGTCGTTCCGTGACGACAAACTGAATTTTTTCCGTGCAAAACATACACCCATATCCCGCGGTCGTTCCGTGACGACAAATGGAATTTTTTCCCCGTGCAAAACATACAGTCACACTAATAAAATAATGAAATCACTTCAAAAACGTTAAAACATTATTTTTTCTCGGTCAGACTGTTCTTGGTGATTACTTCCCTAGCAACTCATTTGCGAATAACATTATTGAAATGTTTAAAACGTGACCCATTATATTCAGTTCTCGTTTGAATAAACAATTTACTTTAAATCAAATCACAATAGAAATAAGCGAACTGTTTCAGTGGAGCGGAAACTTCGTGCACAAACTTTTACATTGTTTTTTTAACAAACAAACTGTCAGGTGCATTTACGCTGCAATATGTGGTAATATAAAATTGAAAGGAACGAAACATTTCCATGAATAATAGAAAATTCTTATCAATGGAGAGAAAGATACAATCGAGGCTGCCAGCTGTCTCCAACGTGTGAAATTGCATAAAATAACGTAATATAAACATCCGTTTTTAATATGCGGAAACTTCTGCATTTTATAACAAAAATAAACTTTAACCTCCGTGAAGATTCGAAACGTTTAATTTTTACCTTTTCTGAATTTCGCTTAACCACAGTAATCAGCCGTGAATGCTGCGAAAATTACCATTTTAATTTTAACTTTTTTTGAATAATCGTCAACGATAAAATCGGATTTTCTAAAACGTGTAAGATAAAAAAAAATTAATGCTATATTTAAGATTCACAATAACCGCCATTTTGAAAAGGTTGTAAGAATTTGGCTGGGTAACGAATTTGTCCCACATATTGTTTTAATTCCTAACAATGTATATTCACGGTTAGGAATTGATGAAGTTCCATAGCGAAGCTAGTTATTTAAGGAGTAACCATGGCAATGTCATAAACATTTGCCTCTAAAACATGTTTTCGGGAATAAATATAAAACCTTTATCCTATTCAATTAAATTAATCGCATACATAACATTTGCGGCATGCGATTACTTGAAGACGTGATGGAAGCAAATTTCTAAAAAATAATATATTTTTTTGTGTTTAACATCCGACTATTGTGCACATTTGGGCTAATGCAGACGATGGGATGATTTATAGCTTATGAAAATGCCAAGCCCTCGCCGGAAATCGAACCCGGGTCCTCGGGGTGAAACCTAGTACGCTATCCACTAGGCCACCGAGGCGGCAGGGAGTATATGGAGTATTTTGATTGTAAAATTTATTCGTTCGTTACTTACGTTAATCAACTGGAACTTCTCCTCATCCAATCTGGAACAGAAAAAATGTTTAGAAATATAATTCGTTCACACAATGGTTAAACTAAGTGAACAAATGAACGTTAAAGATAACATTGAATTTGTTCGGAAAAATGTCTCATAATTAATTAACAAATTTTATATTAGCAGTTATGGAACACATTCCTTTAAAAAAACAATGTTTTTAACATTACGCAAAATTCGAACATGCCGTTATATTTTCCCAAAAACGTTCGGGGAAACAGGTTAGAAATACAGTTCGGGGGATAAATCGAGAAACAAAACAAACCCACCGGTGGTCAGGATTTACTCCTGAATCGATAAAATGAACGATTTTTACGAAAAACGTTTAAAAGTATTTATTAGCTACATTTGAGCGAAATTTGATCAAAATCGTTAAAGCCGATTTTGAGAAAATATCGTTTTTTTAACAGTTTTTGATCGAAAAGTGGCTTCAAAAACTATTTTTGCAAAATTAAATAAAAGGGTCCGACTTATGGACAAACCAGATCAACATGTCAAATTTTGAGAAAAGTCTTCTGCGATGTACACACACGCACACGCACGCGCGCGCGCGCGCGCACACACACACACACACACATCAGAATTCGTAATTGTTTAATATGTGGTCACATTTGTTTTATATTTAATCATTTCACATATTTATTTTAATTGGTATCAATTATTTAAAATTAATATTGGTTACATTTTTTTTATTTTATAAAACACGATGCTTATTATATTCAGCGTTTGGACCTTTGACCAATTAGTCCTTCGACATTAGTCCTTTGCAAATCCAAACTGTTTTCTCTGCTACTTATAAAGTATTCATCAGTTTAACTTACGTACATAACTTCTCATTAAAAAACTCTATTTACTTTACTAAAATCGATTTTACAAAAATCGGCAACTGAGATGGGTCTATTTTGTTCCTTCACAATACACAATTAAAAACCTTTTTTGGACTAAGAGGAGCTTAATCAAAATATTATGATCGTTTTTGTTTCACGCGTCAAACTTTTTTATGCTTCACTCCTTTAGAACATGGATTTTTTTCAGTACTAAGTAAAACTTATCTAGTAGTTACAATTGCAAATACCCCGCAGGGGGTGCACCTATTGAGAGGATTTAGACGTCCCTCGCGGTACCCGAGTCTAACACACACTTACACTTACAACACTACACTTACGACTTTAACACTTTACACTCACGCTTACATTTAGGGAGGCAATAATAGCCCTAATGTGCTTTTCGCCTTAAAAAAAAAAAAAAAAAAATTAAAATATGTCACTGTCACGGTATTAGTTAAATAATTCCTATGAATGACTCCGAACACTCTCATACGGTAACATATAATCACTGCACCAAGTCTTCTGGTCTTGTCCTCTTCAGTCTCCGCTCCACATTCCTGCCCGCACTGCGGTGTTAACATGATTGTGGTCTACGTTCATGCTTCATAGCACTTCCCTTCCTGTGTCCATCTTCTTTATGTATATTATCATTCTTAATATACCATGATGATGCACCAACAACCTCACGCAGCACCTTATTTTGAAAAGATTGTATTATATTAAGGTGAGTTTTCTTGGTGCAACCCTAAAGTTGCAACCCGTACATCCAGATTGGTCTCAAAACCTGCTTGTATAAGAGCAGTTTGACAAATCCAGTTTAGACTGATGCCCAAGTAGCCAATACATTAGTTTATATTTCAAATCTATTTGACTTTTTTTCATTTTGACGTGCGCTTTCCAATTCAACATGGCGTCTGAAGTCATTCCAAAGTATTTTGCGTCCAGTTCAGACGGAACCATTTGTCAGTTTACATATACGGGTGCATTTATTATAGTCCTCTTTGTAACATTAACATCAGTATATTTAGTTTCACTTAACTCGATACGCTAATTTTTTGACCAAGAACAAATGTTATCCAAGGAGCTCATCCTTTATAGTGTCCCCAACAGCTAACACAGCGTTATCGTCCGCAAAAGTGGCCATTGTTGTCTCTTCATTTAAAGAAATAATACGGAAAATGTGAAAAAATAATAAATGATTTGATTTACAAAATTGCAATAAAACCTTATTAAACTATCACTGTACTCTTTCTACTACATTTTACACTGATTAGAAAATAAAAGCAATTACATAACACTTGCTTGATCGCGTATTTACGCTCACACCGCTATGTTGGCAACACTGGTGAACGTATTTTGGAGGTCATTCATGAGTAACAGAACAAGTGAGTGAAAGTCGACCTGACCTTTAGACCACTTTCTGTGGCGTTAAGTTGGCAACACGACTCTGCAATATGGTATTAAGTTGAATGCGTCTGCATGCGCCATGACTTCGCCAAACGATTGTACTCAGGCACGCTTTGTATGCCCGGCAGTGTTGCTGGATGTAGGGAAATTTCCCGCAACGGAGGGTAGTTTTTAGGTAGCATATTGGGAGGAAAATGGCGGGACGTTTTTTGGTATACAGTACGAAATATTTAAACTGTCTTAACGAGTATCAGGTATAAACAGGAATTCAACAGCTGCACAAATTTTTAGGAGGGTTTCGATTGGATCTCTATGACAGTAAGACCCGCGCCTCAAAATAGCTTGAAGACCACTGTTCCATATGTACGACTGTAAAGGGTGATTCCTGCTATATGTAGGACACGTAGTATTGGAAGAGTCCTAGGGCAAGATTAAACAACCCCACGTCACGTGGACATGTAAGCTGTGTTCAATCGGGCAACGGTGATTACACAAGTTTTAATGTAATTGCAAGCAACCCAGCTGTTCGCTAATTAATATAGAGTATTTGTGGCACCAGACTGTTTCGCTGACTGGGAAACAGTCACACCGCAAAAAGTAAAGTTAGTAAAAAACAGTTTTTTAAAATAAATTATAGTAATTATTTCTCCATTTAAAAATAGCTGTAGTTAATTTTTTTTTAATTACTATTCACAGGTTTATATGTTAAAATTTTTAAAAAGAGTGAGTTTACCAACTTAATCACTATTAAAAAATCTGCATAAATTAGTGCCTAATTAAAATGCCATTGAAGAGGCGAAAATGAACTTTTATTACTGTCGTTTATATTGTATTACTAGATGCACCTATTGAGAGGATTTAGACGTCCCTCGCGGTACCCGAGTCTAACACACACACTTACACTTACGACTTTAACACTTAACACTCACACTTACATTTAGGGAGACGATAATAGCCTTAATGTGCTTTTCGCCTTAAAAAAATTATAATAATAATAAAATAAAATATTTTGTATTTCGTTCATATAAAAAAGCCATTTACGACAGTGAAATCAAATTTTCAAAAAGTGCAAAATAAAAACGTTAAGTTTTTTTTAGATTTTGAATGATCGCTACTTCAAAATGGTTAACGGAATTCGCAGTATAACCAACCTCTTCAAGATATAAACTTACAAACACCTTCAATAGTCCCGAGTCTGGGTCGTACCACGATGTACATCATTTTGTAGTTAGATTCGCTAACAAAACACACTTTTTTTAAAAAGATAAGCCTTATCATATTTTTACAAAATGCTCGTAATCTACACATTATTAGTATATTTTTATTCTTTTGTTTTATTTCTGTTTAAATTTTACTATATTTTTATTCTAATCTACACATATTCTAATCTATTATTTCAAATTGTTGCTTAATGATGAAATATTCACGTTTATATTCGAAAATCTGCGTCATTTGTGTATGCACAATCAATACCATAATGAGGATAGAGTTTCCTTTTCAAGACATAAAACGTGAAGACTAGAAACATGAACTTGCCGACAAACGTTTCTTTAGAAATAAAACTAAAAAACAAATGATGAAAGCTTTTGAGAAGTAAAAATTACAGAATAAGACTTGCATGTGATTAGAGAAAACACAAGGAAAAAAACTGACAATTTTTGACAAATATCGTACCGGAATTGGGGTCTGGTTGTATACCGCGAATGGGGGTGCAGACTGGCTGCACCTATTGAGAGGATTTAGACGTCCCTCGTGGTACCCGAGTGTAAGACACACATACACTTCCAACACTACACTTTAAAACGTTACACTCACACTTACATTTAGGGAGGCGGTAATAGCCTCAATGTGATTTTCGCCTTAAAATAATAACAACAAAAAACTAAAAAAGAAACAAAAAAAAACGTAACTGGAAAGTGTAGCCTTCTGGTAAAAAATTAACAATTTACTGAAGTTCGTCAAGCCAACCATTAGTGGTTAACAGCTGTTATTCCCCTCTCTCTCTCTCTCTCTCTCTCTCTCTCTCTCTCTCTCTCTCTCTCTCTCTCTCTCTCTCTCTCCCTCTTAAAAATTTCTAGCCCGGAGTTAGTAGCTATTAATGATATCATTTTTAAACATTAAAACATTAGCCTTTTTCAATTTATAATTATGTTTATTTAAAACACAAATTAATATTAGCCACAAACGCTAGTTCTACTGATAAGAGTTAGTTATCTTTACGTATGAAAGTTCAATAATTTTTCGTTTATGTTGTTATCCTTTTTTTCGGGCAGAATACGGTTTTAGGAATTTTTTGACACTCCGTTTTGATTTCCTTAATTATTATCAAATTTTCGTTTGAAATAAAGCTATCGTAGAACAGCCATCACGGTAAGATACGATATTTTAAAATAAGCGACGAACATGACTTCTAGATCACTATTTGAGGCAATTTTACTTCGATTCTATTCAAACTTAACTCAGAAATCGATTTTGGTAATTCCTTGACCGTTAAATAGAAAAACCTCGTTCAAAATGGCGGTCATTTCAACTTTTTTTTAAATTCGTAACCTTTCACCTTAGTAATCAGGTGAAAACTGCACAAATTAGCAAGAAATATATAGTTAAAAGGCGGTCAGGGTTTATTTTCGTGTTTTCAATGTAATTTAACAGTTCAAAAAGCTAGTATATAAAGATTTTAATGGTGAAATCAGAATTAAAAATAAAATTAATTTGCTGACATCACGTCAGCGAAACAGCTGCGATCTGTGATTATGTTTTTTATAGCATGTTATTTTTCAACATTATCAGTATTACTTAAGGAATTTCAAGTAGCAGTTATATAGCTAGTGAAATTCCACGCACGAACAGAAAACATCAAGATCGCCAAACAATGGGCTACACGTCTAAAATACCGAAACAAACAAGATGACCTACATCTTGCATGGGTTCCTGCCACACGTCCGGACGTCCTCAGAGTGCACGACGAGGTAATGAAGACCACGTTGTAAAGTGTAAGTACGCTTTGTTGAATCACCGTTAGCCAAAGTGATTGAAAAATATGTTGCAATGTAACCGTGACTTGGTCACGACTCTGATATTCTCGTGAAACACGAGTGGTGATTGGTGTTAACCTTAACGGCGATCTGCGACAGTTGGAACGATTTTTGTAAAACTGGACGCGTTCGACTACAAAGGAACTCGGTTATAAAGTAACCGCAGGGACAAAAATAATAAAAAATAAAATAAATTATAATAACAGTAATTTTATATCCGAATGGCGATATAAGAAGCGTGCTATGAGAAAATCAATTTTAAAATCAAACTAATTTTGCAGACTCCACGCTTGACAAACTATTGCCAAATTTCATTTTTGTGCCACGTTTGAATCAAGTCGGAATCAAAACTATAAACGTAAAGTGTAAAAGACATACGCACCACACACACGCGCAAACACACACACACACACACACACACACACACACACACACACACACACACACACACACACACACACACACACACACACACACACACACACACACACCAAGGCTCATGCCGAATCTGGGAGGTCTAAGACTCCTCTGGGAGACGAATCTGGGAGGCCAGGCGCCGACTCCTGGTTGGGGTAGTAAGCTCAGTGCTCCTTTACGGAGCGCCAATTTGGAGCCTGGCTATGATGGTTGCGAGCTATGCGTGCAAGGTTAATGCGGTGCACCGCCGTGCGTTGCTGCTTGTGAGTGGTTACCGAACAGTTTCCTATGACGCTGCATGCGATGTGGCGGGCGAACCACCAATGGAGCTGATGGCTGATGAAAGAGCGAGGCGTAACCGAAATGCTGAGCCGCGGTATAGTCATACAATGGCAATTAAAGAGGAGTGAAATCGGACCCTGGAGACATGGTAGCGACAGTGGGACGAATCAACAAATGGACGATGGACATACCAACTCATAGGTAACATCCAGGATTGGTGCAACAGGAATTATGGAGAGGTGGATTTCTATCTCACACAGATTCTCACTGGGCACGGTTGCTTCCGGGGTTATTTGTTCCGTTTCGGGCTGGAAACGGACTCGGCTTGTCCCCTCTGTCTTCTAGCAGTGGAGGAAGATGCGGAGCATGTGTTTTTTTGGTGTCGGAGATTCGACGAGGAAAGGATGATGCTGCAAACACATCTGCGAGATAGGATTACACCGGAAAGTCTGGTTGCGACAATGATGGCTTCAGAGGCCAACAGGAGGGCCATTGTGGGATTCGCTGCAGTGGTCATGAAGAAGTTGAGGGCTGAGGATCGAGAAAGGAGAGCCAACGCTGTAGAAGAGTAGGCGGTCAGCCAGTCCACCTTCCCATGACTACGGAACCTGGCGGCGGTTCCGTGGGGAGGTTTACAGAAGAGGAATGCTTTTGGTGGTTTTTTTAGTCGGTCACAATATATTCACTTGAGTTTGAATTCAATTTGAGTCCCACACTCTAGGGTAGTGCGTACCCTACCCCAGGTAGTCTATAAACGATTTTTTTCACCTTTTTTGGCATCGCAAAAAAACAACACTCAACCACACACACATACACACACACACACACACACACACACACACACACACACACACACACACACACACACACACACACACACACACTCACAGACATACGCGCGCACGCGCGTTAGCGAACCCTCAAAAATTGATCTAGTAGTCAGGATCGGTACCCATTGTAAAGTCCACAGGTCTTGGGCTTAATATGATGGCTGCACTAATAGCTCGTTTTCCAATAGAAATTCACCAAAAGCCAAAATTTATTTGACCGTCCCCAGACGAAAATATTTCAAAGCCATTAACGACTTGAGATACTATTTTTCTGTATGAAGGTAAACTAATTTTTTTTAATGTGTTTTCTTTTTTGACTATTATGAAACACTTTTACGTACTAGTTTTACTACTTTATTAAATTTCACTGGTGAATATGTAACTTGTGACTCATGAAAATGGTAACAATTACAAGTATGGAACAGCAAAATTGTAGCTGTGAATTAGTTAAAAGGTACTGGTTATAACAAGTTTTGTGACTATGTTTGTGAAACACTTGTACGTACTAGTTTTGCTAGTCTGTATAAATTCACCGGTGAATATGTAACTTGTAACTCATTAAAATGGTACAAATCACAACAAGTAAGCTAAAGAACAGTAAAACGTTAACAGTGAATTAGTTAAAAATTATTGGCTATAACAAGTTTAGTGACTATGTGAAACACAAGTACGTACTAGTTTTGCTAGTCTGTATAATTTCACCTGTGAATATGTAACTTGTAACTCGTGAAAATGGTACAAATCACAACAAGTAAGCTAAAGAACAGTAAAACGTTAGCAGTGAATTAGTTAAAAATTATTAGTTATAACAAGTTTAGGCTAGTGTTTTTTTTTTCGGCGAAAAACCGTTAAGGTTATCATCGCCGTCATGCAAAATGAAGGTATAAAAAAAAGAAATTAACAAAATTTACTTATATATAAATAAAACTACAGCAAACTATAATAGTAAAAATAAATTAAACAAAATTTAAATAACAGGTATAACTATATCAATAATAAATACTTAAGAACTAAATAACATTTAATAATAAATAAGATTTAATAACAATTCGTAAAGGTATATATAAACATAACAGAAATAAAGTTATTTAGATAAAATAAATAAATAATATAACACAAGAAATAACAACTATATAAATTAAATTTTATTTAAAACATTCAGACGATGAAGGAAGTCTAGAACCCGGTCAACGGCCGAGGCACTATCTCCCAACATCGTCTGCAAACAGTTGCTCAGACCACACATAACACGCACATTTTGAAAACCATCACAATCGAGCAGTATATGTTTAATTGTGATGGTTTCCCTACAGAATTCGCATTCAGGTGGGTCCCCGCGTTCCATCAGAAATCCATGCGTTAACATGGAGTGACCAATGCGAAGGCGGGTGATTACCACCTCTTCTCTGCGACTTGCACGTATTGACGACCCCCAAGGACGAACAGTATTTTTAATTACCCTCAATTTGTTACTGCTTGTAGCTACCCATTCATTTTCCCACTGTAGAAGAATTAAATGTTTTACGTGACAAAGAAAGTCAGACACGATTACACGTTGAGTGCATGGCGGAAGAAAAGTTGCTTCCTTTGCCGCATTATCCGCTACAGTGTTTCCAAATATTTCACAGTAACCAGGAATCCAGATAAATGATACTCTTGCACCTCGTAGTTCAAGTCTATGGACAGAGCACAGAATATCTTGAACCAGAGGGTTTACCGAATACATATCCCGGATTGCCTGGTTTTTTGTGACTATGTGAAACGCAAGTACGTACTAGTTTTGCTAGTCTGTATAATTTCACCTGTGAATATGTAACTTGTAACTCGTGAAAATGGTACAAATCACAAGTAGGCTAAAGAACAGTAAAACGTTAGCAGTGAATTAGTTAAAAATTATTAGTTATAACAAGTTTTGTGACTATGTGAAACGCAATTACGTACTAGTTTTGCTAGTCTGTATAATTTCACCTGTGAATATGTAGCTTGTAACTCGTGAAAATGGTACAAATCACAACAAGTAAGCTAAAGAACAGTAAAACGTTAGCAGTGAATTAGTTAAAAATTATTAGTTATAACAAGTTTTGTGACTATGTGAAACGCAAGTACGTACTAGTTTTGCTAGTCTGTATAATTTCACCTGTGAACATGTAGCTTGTAACTCGTGAAAATGGTACAAATCACAACAAGTAAGCTAAAGAACAGTAAAACGTTAGCAGTGAATTAGTTAAAAATTATTAGTTATAACAAGTTTTGTGACTATGTGAAACGCAATTACGTACTAGTTTTGCTAGTCTGTATAATTTCACCTGTGAATATGTAACTTGTAACTCGTGAAAATGGTACAAATCACAACAAGTAAGCTAAAGAACAGTAAAACGTTAGCAGTGAATTAGTTAAAAATTATTAGTTATAACAAGTTTTGTGACTATGTGAAACGCAAGTACGTACTAGTTTTGCTAGTCTGTATAATTTCACCTGTGAATATGTAACTTGTAACTCGTGAAAATGGTACAAATCACAAGTAGGCTAAAGAAAAGTAAAATAATAATCTTTAGCAGTGAGTTACTTAAAGATTCTTGATTATACGTAACAGGTTTTGTGGCTATGTTTGTGAAACACTTATACATACTAGTTTTTCTAGTTAAAAATTATTGGTTATAACAAGTTTTGTGATTTTATGTTTGTGAAACGTTTTTATGTACGTACTAGTTTTTCTAATTTATTAAATTTCACTGGTGAATAAACAACGCGCGACTAGTAAAAATGGTAAAAGTCACAATTAGGCTAAGGAACAGTACAAAGTTAGCTGTGAATTAAGTTAAAAGTTATTGGTTACAACAAGTTTTGTGACTAAGTTCGTTAAACTTCACCGGTGACTATGCGACTTTCGTATAACAATGTATAGGTAGTTAAACGCTTCCAAATATGGGAACAAAATGAAACAGAAAAGGAACTCCGCCACGGGGAAAGTTTCAGAGACCGGCCCACCTGTCGTATCAGAAGCTCCACAGCACTTTATTTGGCACTGACATATTACCTAAGCCAGGAAGCAACTCGGTTGCTTCGCTCATCCAATTAATCTCGCGAAGAGGCCTATTAGTGTTCAGTAAGCAGCCACAGGTTCGGCATTAAATTAATTTCAAGTGTTCAATGAAATATTACTCCCGCATTAAAATTAAGCACGTAATATGAAGGGTTGTGTGGTTTAAGAGTAACGCTACAGTCTTTGTATCGTCTAAGAAATCTGAATCTATACTACTTACTGCCCGCGAGAGTTGAGATGAGCCCTGAGCCCTGGCCTATTATACAAACTGAAGGCTGTATACGTATAACTGCCACGCTACGGTTGATATTTTTAAACTCAATATTGTTATAAATCTATATAAATAAACATACAAAAATCTTCGAAAATTCTTCACCGATTACTTTGGCATTTTGATACAACGTTGCATTCGAATACGCGCATGTTTTATATACCTACTGTTATATAGATGTCACACCTATGATAGGTAAAATACGCTTTATTTTTAAAAGCAGCGCCATCTGTTGGGCATAAAAGCAACACATGCTATACTAAATATTTTACGATTTCAAATAATATTTCCGATTTTCGATTAATTTACGATTTCTAAATTTCCAATTTTACGATTCTATTTCTGAGTCCGATTTACGATTCATTTAGGATTTCAAAATTTCTAATTTTACGATTTTATTTCAATGTTTCCGATTTACGATTAATTTACGATTTCAAAATTTCCAGTTTTATGATTTTATTATAAATGCTTCCGATTTACGATACATTTACGACTTCCAAATTTCCAGTTTTACTATTCTATATCGGAGTGTCAGATTTACCCAATTACGATTTCCAAATTTACAATTTTAAGATTCTATTTCAGTGTTTCCGATTTACGATACATTTACGATTTCCAAATTTCCAGTTTTATGATTCTATTTTAATGTTTCCGATTTACGATTTCCAAATTTCCAGTTTTATGATTCTATTTTAATTTTTCCGATTTACGACTTCCAAATTTCCAGTTTTATGATTCTGTTTTAATATTTCCGATTTACGATTCGTTTACGATTTCCAAATTTCCAGTTTTATGATTCTGTTTTAATATTTCCGATTTACGATTTGTTTACGATTTCCAAATTTCCAGTTTTATGATTCTGTTTTAATGTTTCCGATGTACGATTTCCAAATTTCCAGTTTTATGATTCTGTTTTAATGTTTCCGATGTACGATTTCCAAATTTCCAGTTTTATGATTCTATTTTAATTTTTCCGATTTACGACTTCCAAATTTCCAGTTTTATGATTCTGTTTTAATATTTCCGATTTACGATTCGTTTACGATTTCCAAATTTCCAGTTTTATGATTCTGTTTTAATATTTCCGATTTACGATTTGGTTACAATTTCCAAATTTCCAGTTTTATGATTCTGTTTTAATGTTTCCGATGTACGATTTCCAAATTTCCAGTTTTATGATTCTATTTTAATGTTCCCGATTTACGACTTCCAAATTTCCAGTTTTATGATTCTGTTTTAATGTTTCCGATGTACGATTTCCAAATTTCCAGTTTTATGATTCTGTTTTAATGTTTCCGATGTACGATTTCCAAATTTCCAGTTTTATGATTCTGTTTTAATGTTTCCGATGTACGATTTCCAAATTTCCAGTTTTATGATTCTGTTTTAATGTTTCCGATGTACGACTTCCAAATTTCCAGTTTTATGATTCTGTTTTAATGTTTCCGATGTACGATTTCCAAATTTCCAGTTTTATGATTCTGTTTTAATGTTTCCGATGTATGATTTCCAAATTTCCAGTTTTATGATTCTATTTTAATGTTCCCGATTTACGATTTCCAAATTTCCAGTTTTATGATTCTGTTTTAATATTTCCGATTTGTTTACGATTTCCAAATTTTCAGTTTTATGATTCTGTTTTAATGTTTCCAATGTACGATTCGTTTACGATTTCCAAATTTCCAGTTTTATGATTCTATTTTAATGTTTCCGATTGCTCTTGTTTTATAGGGATACCTATCTGTTTCAAGCAGATCCACGCATAACCATTGAAGTTCTCAAACAACAAATTGTAGACGAGATTGCGGCAATACCTGTCAACATGCTGCGAGAGGTCATGCAAAACCTTCAAGCCAGGCTCCAGGAATGCCTTAACTGCAATGGGGGACATTTGGTAGACATAGTGTTCAGAAAATATTATTTTTTCGTATTGTACACATAATGGCTGTTCTTGTCCTTTCACTTATTTACTAAGAAAATATTAAAGAAAATGTTTTTCAACAACCAAGACTTTTTTTAATCTACCCGTTTCACTTGCAGACCCTGTACAAACCAAACCATTATTTTTGAATCTGCAGATCTAAAAATTCATATTCCATTTTCAACACTATCGCCTGTATTCCTTCCCGTGAGAAAATAAAATGCCTGTTTACAATTGCATAGATATTTTCAGAAAATAAAACTGCTTCAGACATTCCAGTGGACAAACTGTCAGACTGCTGTGAAGGTATGACCTTGTCAAGCCCACACAATGCAGTCTGTAAATAAATAGCACTACATTTATAACATAACAGCTCTTTACTCTCCGATTCAAGTGGGCGAATAACTGTTTGTTGTTTTGCTTTCTATCTAGCCTTTAAATCGGAGTTCTTGATTTTGTAATTACTGTATTGATCGATTGCAGTTGTTTATAGGTAGCAGAAATATTGCAACAAACTTCCCACATTCAATTTATTGATTAAAAAAGTTAGATTAAGGTCTTACTCTCCGATTAAGGCAGCTTAGGTGAGCGCAAGCTGAGGTACTTAGCGATCTAGCTCATATTACTTTCATTCATCTACTCAAGACACAAACAGACATAGCGCGCGCGCACACACACACACACACACACACACACATACAAAACTCCTCATACTCTACTCTGTTCTACCCTATTTTACTCCTACTCGGTTCTACTCCTCCTATATTCTGCTCTACCCTACTCTAATCATACTGAACTCTGTTCTACCCTACCCTACTCTGCTCTATCCTACTCTGCTCTACCGTACTCTATTCCTACTGTACTCTGCTCTACCGTACTCTACTCTTGCTGTACTCTGCTCTAACCTACTCTACTCCTACTGTACTCTGCTCTACCCTACTCTACTCCTACTTTACTCCTACTCTACTCTGCTCTATTTTATTCTACTCTGCTCTACCCTACCCTACTCTACTCCTATTGTACTCTGTTCTACCGTACTCTACTCCTACTGTACTCAGCTCTATCCTACTCTACTTCTACTGTACTCTGTTCTACCGTACTCTACTCCTACTGTACTCTGCTCTACCGTACTCTACTCCTACTGTACTCTGTTCTACCGTACTTTACTCCTACTGTACTCTGCTCTACCGTACTTTACTCCTAATGTACTCTGCTCTACCGTACTCTACTCCTACTGTACTCTGCTCTACCGAACTCTACTCCTACTGTACTCTGCTCTATACTACTCTACTCCTACTGTACTTTGCTCTACCGTACTCTACTCCTACTGTACTCTGCTCTACCGTACTTTACTCCTACTCTACTCTACCGTACTCTACTCTACCGTACTCTACTCCTACTGTACTCTGCTCTACCGTACTTTACTCCTAATGTACTCTGCTCTACCATACTCTACTGCTACTGTACTCTGCTCTACCGAACTCTACTCCTACTGTACTATGCTCTGCCCTACTCTACTCCTGCTTTCTGTCCGTTACACTAAACTAAATTCCATGAAGTTGCGTTTAAAGACAAATCAATGTTTTTGGAAATGCATGTATTTCCCCCCGCGCGCTTTGTCTTTGTCTTCACCCTCAAGGTCACGCGCTAAGCTAAACTACGTGAACTATATACACTTCGATTGTTCTCTTAATAGTGCTAATGGGTGAAGACAGTAAAACTATGAGTATAACAAAATAATTAAACAAACAGCTTTCGATGTATTACTCGTTTGCCTTGAAATTATTTCCGCAACTACTCACTAGATAGACTTGGTCACGCCTTGTCTAGGCAAGTGTTTAAATTAGCATAGTAACACATCCAATAACTCCACGATTTATTAAGCCGAACATGTGCCCTCTGGCATATATTTGCATATATTAAGTAGCTTCATGCCTAGGAGCACTGCAGTCTATTATAGTTCTGTAAGTTGATTTAATGAAGATTTTGGGATTTCGATCACTCTATCCGTTTTCAGATATACGAAATATAGGGTGTTTGAAAAAGAACGCCCTAGTTTTATGTGTAAATTTAATGGTGAAATTAATGAACAACTACATCAACGAGTTCACACAATGAAAGAGAATACCTTCAATTTTTTTTAAATGTTAGTAAACTTCAAAGCGAGATCCATTTGTTGCCCTACACATGTCGAGACGATATTCCACTTCTCGCCAGGTATTCACCAACATAGGCGTAATTGTCTTAACCGCCGCGATGATTCTTTCCCATAAATAGTTCCTATCCCGGATCTTTTCAGCGTATGCAACATTTTTTATTTGTCCCCAAAAGAAAAAGTCAAATGGTGTTAAGTCCGTGCTTCGCGGTGGCCAAGAGATTGGGTTTTGCCTATCCACCTTCTCGGAAAGCGAGTGTCAAGAGCCGCGCGCACGCGCTTACTGTATTGAGGTAATAAAATTACATTGCACTGTTATAACAGACACTCAGTTTGCACAAGCCAAATAACACACTGCGCCTTTTGTTGCGGAGTAGCCATTGCATTGCACTGAACGCCTGAACTGAGCGATGTCGGCCGTTATTCTCAAGGTCACGCAGGACTGCTAACTGCAGGAACAGTATTCTTACATTTACGTGAGCAAAACTTGTACAGTTGATGAATTAAATACCACAAACTAGAATAGTGTATGCCAAGTTGTACAGATTCTAGGGCACATTAAAACTAGGGAGTTTTTTTTTCAAACACCCTCTATAAAGTGGTTCCCAAAAGGTTGTTACTTAAAAGCAGATACGTAGTTAATAATTTAGAAACATGACAAGTTAATTATATTTTTGGTTAAAATGCAAACTAACCTACAATAACTGGTTAGGAAATTTTAAGATATCTGAGAACCTATAGTTGTGAAGAAGCTTTTTCTACCTACTGTTACAAAACAAATATCGTAACAGACTATATTAGATTAGATTCAAACTAGAGGAAGGGATAATACAACCCTAGGAACTGCGATCAACAGAACTATTGTGCAACTAATCCTCTTGAGTACTAGTTTAACAGATTGGTTCCCTTAGTAAGTTTCAACAATCCACTGACTAGCTAATCCTGCTGAAGATCCCTAGGGTCCTGGAAACCAAAAACCGCTAGCCTCCTACCAGCAAGAGCTTCACAATCAAGAATTGCGTCTGCAGTCTCCTCTTTCCTGCACAACCTACACACGGTAGGTCTGCTTAATAACAGTCCTGGCCAACGAGAGAGATCTCTAAAGCCGCTCAGGTCTGATGAACTCCCAGTCCAGCCAGTCGGTCTGTCTCCTCATTACCCTCAACTCCCTTATGCTCCAGAACCCAGTAAATATTTACCCGGTTATCCAGGGACAGAGCGTTGAGGTTCTCAGGACACTCCCAGACCAGCTTGGACAGAATTGTATGACCCGCATTGCTTTTATTGCTGCCTGACTATCGGTATGAATATGAATACAAGGCTTCTAGAAGACCCGTTTTAAGTTCTCCCGAACACAGTCATTAATGGTCATAATTTCAGCCTGGAATACTGTTGCATGCTGTCCCAGGGTGATAACTTTCTTTAACCCCGGTCTCAGGCCGTACACCCCAGCACCAGTGCCTGTCTTTGCATTTGAACCGTCTGTATACCATACTATGTCTCCAGATTTTTTCAACATATGGTTTCCACCCTCTAACGTCAACTTGACATCAAAGGGTTTAGAGACCATGTGTCGTTTGATCATCTGATCAGTCCCCATCATTAAAATTGGATCGTAACAGATTAAATATTCACGGTGATTTCAGATCGAAAATATCAAGCCTATAGCCAACCTTAGGTAATATTAGTTTTTAAAACAAGAAGGAAGATTTCAATCATAACATGTAATACGAAAGTCAGCGTAGTAACTAACTTAAGTGACTATTACAATTTTTTAATAACTATGTTCAGTATAATAATCTGCCTTCCCTAGCTTCGTCAATTCTTAATTCGTTGACGCGTTTCGGAGAACCTCCGTCTTCAAAAACTATTTCTATACTCTGAAATAGTGAGTACAGAAATAGTTTTTGAAGATGGAGGTTCTCCGAAACGCGTCAACGAAAGAAGAATTGACGAAGCTAGGGAAGACAGATTATTATACCGAACATAATGACAATAATCCTAGCAGAAAAGAAGAAGAATATAAAAAGAATGTTTTAATGACTTTAAATGTGTTAAATGTACAAGACTGACACTAATTGAACTTCTGTTTGTGGTGTTACTTTCCTCTATACTTGTTCGATAAATTTGTATCCTTTGTCTTAGTAAAACGTGTTACAATTAAAAGAAGTTATAAAATCAAGAGAATATTTTCTTCGCTTCAACAATTTCAAACGTATACGGCTAGAGAGTTGGGGGCAGGACTTTCATAAGCACATATATAAAAAAAACCACAGTTATATTTTACGTTCAGTTGACAGTCCTTGGATTCAAGTTAGTTGAAAACTACTGCTATAGACTTCAATCAATTTATCCGTTTTCAGGGTGTTTTTTACTTGTATATCCGTGTGTGTTAACCGTTGGAGACCAAACGAATAAACAGATTTTGATAAAATTTTGTATGTAAATCTAGTTTTCGCAAAAAATATCGTTGAAAAGTCATTCTTACCACATCAGCACGAGACAGCCGCGTGATAAGTTAACGTTTCCATTTGTTTTTCTGTTATACTTTATTTCAGTTAGATTAACGAAGACAAATCTACGTACAGGTCCGACCTGTCCGTTGTCCAACCGACTGAGCTACATGCGCCATTCAAAACGTTCTTTCAAAACGTAAATTCTCAGTGCCCGTACAAAAATCGCGCCAATATTTTTCAAAAAACCAAGACAAAAGAGTTACGTATTTTCAATGATGCCATTTTGAAACTGTAACGAATTTTGCTGCTATAAACAAAATCGATTTTTGTGCCAAAACGCGAATAAAATCGATATAAAATTGGTAAAAAAAAACACACACACACACACACACTTTTTTTGTTTAACTTTGTGTCAGTTAGACAAATGAGCGTTAACGGTAAGGGAAAAGCAACGGGAGTAACTGCGGCAAGAACTAAGAACCTTAAGATGCGCAGTTCAGAGACGCAGCAGACTAACCGATGCTTTAGCCACATCGAGCACCAATTTGATCAGGTCATAATCAGCTAAGAATTAAATCACTGATCAGGCTAATTATTTTTGGCCGTTATAACCCTAATTGCACTCAAATTATCCTTCATTCACAAAGAACATTGTGCTAGTTTCCTGGCATCCATTGTGAAAAAGTTTAATTACACATGTATGCATTCTTTTAACGCTGTAAAAAAACGGAACAGTTTCCATAATTAAATTCCGTGCTAATTAAATTTAGTACAAAGTGAAGTTTTATTTTTAAACAGTTTAATTAAAATAATTGAATTCATCATTTTTCAGAAATGTACAAAAAGGGTGAAAAATCGTTGGATTGGCGCATTTATGTTCCGGCTGTTACTGTAATAGCCGCTTCAATAGCTCATTTTCCAATGGATATCACACCAAATCGTGCCTGAATAACACGGACACCCTGTATAAGGTCTCTGTACGTTCTACCTGGACCCTAGTTGTCGCAATGCTTGTATTTTATTCACAAAACCTAGTTCCCTGCTGAAGTAAACAGTTGCGGCAGAAACTTATCCACTGCACCACAATGCCTGGGTCGTGTTTGTATTGCAGGAAACCCCCCCCCAACAAACCCTTGAGAAAAGGGTTTTATCAAATTACTTAAATTTGTTTAAAAATATATGTATGAAAAACAACTCGAACGATATCGTCTATAAAATATAAACAAAGGCTTCAAATATAATATTCGAACTTTTTCAAGTTCAATAATTTCCGAATAAAATCTCTTCGGAAAAGGGTACAGGAAAAAAAAAGGAAAATCTGTTCGTCATATGGTCGTATATGAACAATTATAAATCGAGTCGTACTTGCTTCAGCAGTACATATACTAAAAGTAGTATACAGAGAACGAGAAGTAGTACAAGAATGACACGAAAAATCGTTAGATATTTATTATCTTAGAAAACTAGTTTTAGGCACATATTAAAGCTGTTATTGTATTTCGTTTGTTTAATTTATATATAATTATTTTTTTCTTCAATAGTGCCTCGAAATTAAAAAAAAATTCATATCAATATTGGAGTCACGGCGATGATAACCATGTTGGTTTTTCGCCGACAAAACTTCTTAATATATAAAAGAAGTCCTGACTGACTGACTGATTCATAATCAATGCAGCGCCAAAACTATTTTAGCTAGCAACATGAAATTTTGAGGGTACAATTTGTTACCATATAGGCGTGCATTAAGAAAGGATTTTTCAAAAATTTGATTCTGACGCCATTAAACTACTTCCCCAGTCCAACTTTAATAATCAACGTATATATATCAACATTTAAAATTTTGAAGGTTACCACCACATGTAGGGGTGCACTGAAAAACGATTTTCCAATATTCAACCCCTAAAGAGATAAAAATGAGGTACAACAATTTTTATTGCAAAAAATATGTTTTTCATCTGACCTTAAAATGTAACATAATCACTCTTCAATATAAGTAATGAAACATATTTTTCATAATTTCCCAAAACTCATCCCCTAAAGAGATTGAAAGGGATAGAAAATATAAAAAAGGAGTATACAATTTTGCATTAAAAATATTTTTTTATCATATATTCTAGAAATATATGCTATGAAACACAAATAATGAAACACATATTTCACCATTTTTCCGAATTCATTCCCTAAAAGGACAAAAATGTAAAAAGGGTATCATTAGAGGAAAAAAATGTTTTCATCGGAGAAAAATATTTTTTATCTGATTTTCTTAAAAGTAATAAACAAAATATTCTGAAACACAAATTATGATACACGTAATTCAGTATTTTCCCGCGAATTCATCCCCTAAAAGGACAAAAATACAAAAGAGGTATAAATGTTTGTATTGGAGACAAATATTTTTTTATCAGATTTTCTTAAATTTGAATGGAACACGTTTGAAGGCGAAATTTTTTTAGGGTATCATCACCGATTGAAAACAATCAAGTTATAATATTTTTTCATATTCACTATAAAATAATCACGAATTTAGATAATCACGCTTTTATTAATATATTTTTTATGTTTCTTAATTATTACATTACTGAAACAGTTTAAGTTTCGTGGGCGAAGCCGCGACGGGTAATGCTAGTATATATATATATATATATATATATATATATATATATATACTCTGTTATATATAGCCTATATAACATATATTCTGTTAGTAAATTTCCATCGAAAATATAAGCTATTAGAGAGGCCCTCATGGTAAGACCCAGAACTCAAACCCTGAAATAAGCATCGATCCTAATCTCTAGATCACGTTTTTGTTTTTGATGGGTCGTTCATATAGTAAAACGTCTCTATAGTGGCACTGAAGGGAACGTTAGTTTTCACTGCTATAAAGAGATGTCCACTATAGATTTTTTTTTTTTTTTTTGTATTTTAAGGCGAAAAGCACATGTAGGCTATTATCGCCTCCCTAAATGTAAGTGTGAGTGTAAAGTGTTAAAGTCGTAAGTGTAGTGTTGTAAGAGTAACTGCGTTAGACTCGGGTACCGTGAGGGACATCTAAACCCTCTTAATAGGTGCAGATAGTCTGCACGCCCCTGCGGGATCCACAATAGAGAGAGCTCAACCAAAACATGCATAAAATGTGTTTTTATATGTAAAACGTGTTGAATACTATTTATAATTTAAAGTATTGAGTGCAAAGGTTATTAAAATAAAGCTATATGACGTAAAGTCTTTAAAAAACAATATTTATTAAATAGTACTGTACGAATAAACTGCTGTAATTGTGAGAAAAAAGCAATATTGCCGAAACTACTGCAGAACCGCTTCATCAATTCCTTCAAATGATAGCTTTCGAATTTTCTTGAAGCTATATGGGCCTTCCTTATTTAATTTTTATTTTTCAATATCGTTCCAACAGAAGAACTAATAAAATTAAAATTTCGGCAAATATCTACTTGCTTCACACCTTTCTCTAACTCACGCAAAACTCTAACCTTTACATCTAACGATACAATTTTTCGTTTAGACAACATTATACTGTATTGTAAAAGTATGAAAAAAATAATACACTACTTGTAAAATGTAGGCCTACCGGTCACAGAACACTGGATTCAGTTGACGCCCTACGTACTGCGTAATGGCCTACTGGTCACAGAGCACTGATTCAAAGACGCACTTACGTACGGCCTACCGGTCACAGAGCACTGGATTCAGTTGACGCCTCTACGACGGTCACTGGTCAAAGAGCACTGAATTCAGTTGACGCCCTACAAATGGCCTACCGGTCACAGAGTTACTGGATTCAGTTGACGTTCTACGTACGGGCCACCGGGTCACAGAGCACTGGATTCAGTTGACGCTCCTACGTACGGCCTACCGGTCACAAACACTTAGATTTCAGTTGACGCACCATGTACGGCCTACCGGTCACAGAGCACTGGATTCAGTTGACGCCCTACGTACGGCCTACCGGTCACAGAACACTGGATTCAGTTGACGCACTACGTACGGCCTACCGGTCACAAAACACTGGATTCAGTTGACGCACTACGTACGGCCTACCGGTCACAGAACACTGGATTCAGTTGACGCCCCTACCGGTCACAGAACACTGATCCAGCGATGCCCTACGTACGGCCTACCGGTCAGCAGAACACTGGATTCAGCTGACACACTACGCAATGGCCTATCACCGGTCACAAACACTGATTCGTTGACGCACTACGTACGGCCTACCGGGTCACAGAACACTGGATTCAGTTGACGCCCTGGCCGGTACAGCCTACCGGTCACAAACACTGATTCAGTTAACGCCCTACGTACGGTCGCACACGGTCACAAAACACTGATTCAGTTGACGCACTACTTAATACCTACCGGTCACAAAACACGATTCAGTTGACGCACTACGCACGGCTCATTTTGGCCAAAATAATGGATCCAGCTGACGCACTACGGCCGGCCTACCGGTCACAGAACACTGGATTCAGTTGACGCCCTACGTACGGCCTACCGGTCACAGAGCACTGGATTCAATTGACGCCCTACGTACGGCCTACCGGTCACAAAACACTGATTCGGCTGACGCACCACGCACGGCCTACCGGCCAAAAACACTGATCTTATTGACGCACTACGTACGGCTCACCGGCCGCAGAGCACTGGATTCAGTTGACACCGCGTCGGCCTACCTGTCACAAAACACTGATTCAGTTGACGCACTACGCACACTACCGGTCACAGAACACTGGATTCAGTTGACGCACTACGTACGGCCTACCGGTCACAGAGCACTGGATTCAGTTGACGCCCTACGTACGGCCTACCGGTCACAGAGCACTGGATTCAGTTGACGCCCTACGTACGGCCTACCGGTCACAAAACACTGGATTCAGTTGACGCACTACGTACGGCCTACCGGTCACAGAGCACTGGATTCAGTTGACGCACTACGTACGGCCTAATGGGTCACAGAGCACCGACTTCTCCTCCAGTTGACGCCTACGTACGGCCTACCGGTCAAAGAGCACTGATTCAGTTGACGCCCTACGTACGGGCCTACCGGTCACAGAGCACTGGATTCAGTTGACGTCTTCCTACGTACGGCCTACCGGTCACAAACACTGATTCAGTTGGGACGCACTACGCACGGCCTACCGGTCACAGAGCACTGATTCAGTTGATTTGCACTACGTACGGCCTACCTGTCACAGAGCACTGATTCAGTTGACGCCCTACGTACGGCCTACCGGGTCACAAAACACCGGATCTCAGCCGATCTGACTACGTACGGTTTACCGGTCACAGAATACTGATTTTAGTGATGTTGGAGCATATGCTGACGCTGGTTGGCAGAGCACTTGATTCAGTTGACGCCCTTACGTACGGCCTACCGGTCACAGGAACACTTGATTCAGTTGACGCACTACGTACGGCCTACCGGTCACAAAACACTGGATTCAGTTGACGCATCAGCGTACGGCCTTACCGGTCACAGAACACCGGATTCAGTTGACGCCCTACCGGTCACAGAACACTGATTCAGTTGACGCACCGCAATGGCCTACCGGTCACAAAACACTGGATTCAGTTAACGCCCTACGTACGGCCTACCGGTCACAAAACACTGGATTCAGTTGACGCACTACGTACGGCCTACCGGTCACAAAACACTGGATTCAGTTGACGCACTACGTACGGCCTACCGGTCACAAAAAGACTGATTCAGTTGACGCACTACGCACGGCCTACCGGTCACAGGTGAACACTGGATTTCAGTTGACGCCCTACGTACGGGCTTCCAACACAAGCAGAGCACTGATTCAATTGATGCCCTACGTACGGCCTACCGGTCACAAACACTGATTCGCTGATTTTACCACGTACGGTCACGGTCACAAAACACTGATTCGCCGACGCACTACGTACGGCCTACCGGTCACAGAGCACTGGATTCAGTTGACGCACTACGTACGGCCTACCGGTCACAAAACACTGGATTCAGTTGACGCACTACGTACGGCCTACCGGTCACAGAACACTGGATTCAGTTGACGCACTACGTACGGCCTACCGGTCACAGAGCACTGGATTCAGTTGACGCACTACGTACGGCCTACCGGTCACAGAGCACTGGATTCAGTTGACGCACTACGTACGGCCTACCGGTCACAGAGCACTGATTCAGCTGACGCCCTACGTACGGGCCTACCGGTCAGAAAAAACACTGGATTCAGTTGACGTACTACGTACGGTTTACCGGGTCACAGAGCACTGATTCAGTTGACGCACCACGCACGGCCTACCTGTCACAAAACACTGGATTCAGTTGACGAATTACGTACGGCCTACCGGTCACAGGAATACTGACCAGTTGACGCACTACGCAATGGCCTACCGGTCACAGAGCACTGATCTCGCTGACGCCCTACGTACGGCCTACCGGTCACAGAGCACTGGGATTCAGTTGACGCCCTGCCGTAGCGCCTACCGGTCACAAAACACGGATTCAGCGATTACCATAATGGCCTACCGGTCACAGAGCACTGATTCAGCTGATTTCTTCCGCACTACGTACGCCTACCGGGTCACAGAGCACCGATTCAGTTGACGCCCTACGTAATGGCCTACCGGTCAAAGAGCACTGGATTCAGTTGATCGCCCGCTGGCCGGCCTACCGGTCACAGAGCACTGATTCAGTTGATGCCCTGCACGGCCTACCGTCACAAAACACTGGATTCAGTTGACGCACTACGAACGGCCTACCGGTCACAGGAGCACTGGATTCAGCGTTGACGCACCACGTACGGCCTACCTGTCACAGAGCACTGATTCAGTTGACGCCCCACGTACGGCCTACGGTCACAAAAACATCGGATTCAGTTGACGCACTACGTACGGCCTACCGGTCACAGAACACTGATCAGCTGACGCCCTACGTACGGCCTACCGGTCACAGAGCACCGATTCAGTTGACGCCCTACGTACGGCCTACACTGGTCACAGAACACTGATTCAGTTGACGCACTACGTACGGCCTACCGGTCACAAAACACCGATTCAGTTGATTTCCACCACGACGCCACCGGTCACAGAACACTGGATTCAGTTGATTCTACCGGTCGGCTACAGAACACTGATTCAGTTGACGCCCCGCCGTACGGCCTACCGGTCACAGGAACACTGATTCAGCGACGCACTACGTACGGCCTACCGGTCACAAACACTGGATTCATACGCACTACGTACGGCATACTGCGATAGCTAACGCCCCACTGCATGGTTTACTGCATTATTTAGTATGATTTATAAGGAGCGATGAGCAGAAGATGATTTAGGATGCATTTACGTACGGGCCTACCAACAGAGCACTGATTCAGTTGACGCCTCATACGGCTACCGGCTACAAAACACTGGATTCAGTTGACGCACTACTGCTACCGGTCACAGAACACTGGATACAGCTGGACGCTCTACGTACGGCCTACCGGTCACAGAACACTGGCGCTACGTACGCCCATCATCACAAAACACTGGATTCAGTTGACGCCCCACGTACGGCCTACCGGCCCAGAGCAACTGGATTCATGCGCCGCCTACCGGTCACAAAACACTGGATCAGTTGATGCACTATACGGCCCACCATACTGGATTCTGCATACTACCGGTCACAGAACACTGGATAGTTGACGCATACTGCGGATAGCGACGCATACGTATAGGCATACTGCGAACGGCCTACCGGTCACAGAACACTGGATTCAGCGTTGCACTACGTACGGCCTAAACGTGTTGAATACTATTTATAATTTAAAGTATTGAGTGCAAAGGTTATTAAAATAAAGCTATATGACGTAAAGTCTTTAAAAACAATATTTATTAAATAGTACTGTACGAATAAACTGCTGTAATTGTGAGAAAAAGCAATATTGCCGAAACTACTGCAGAACCGCTTCATCAATTCCTTCAAATGATAGCTTTCGAATTTTCTTGAAGCTATATGGGCCTTCCTTATTTAATTTTTATTTTTCAATATCGTTCCAACAGAAGAACTAATAAAATTAAAATTTCGGCAAATATCTACTTGCTTCACACCTTTCTCTAACTCACGCAAAACTCTAACCTTTACATCTAACGATACAATTTTTCGTTTAGACAACATTATACTGTATTGTAAAAGTAAAAAATAATACACTACTTGTAAAATGTAGGCCTGCCAGTCACAAAACACTGGATTCAGTTGACGCCCTACGTACTGCGTATAGGCATACTGCGAAATAGGGTAGAAGAGTAGGAAGTGTGCACGTATTTCGCCGCTATAGAGAGATTCGTGGAATTTTGTTGGCCTCAATAGAGAAAGGAATACATATTTTTACTTCAGAAAAGGGAAAGAACCGACACATTTTGCCGTTATAGAGATTTACGTTATAAAGAGATTCCGCAATAAAGAGATTCTCCTCTGTGTGTGTGTGCGCGCGCGCTTGTGAAAACTACAAGAACAAGAAGAGAGAAAGAGAGGCAGACAGAGAGACAGAAAGAGATAGAGAGAAGTGTGTGACAATTAAATATTTTATTGCATATGTTTGACAGGAAACGAGAAGTATTGACTGTTAAATATTACGTATGCTTGACGTACTTCCCATTAAAGTCAAAAGCAATTAATTAAGTTTCTCTGCCTGGTGAAGCCTCTTCAATTTCCTTTTTCACGATTTTCAACGAAACTATCTCCGACTTTCATTCAGTTACACCCACTTTGAGAGACGTAAATACTTTTCATCAACCTGTGTTTTGAAATCAGTACAAATACAGGGTCGCCGAAAAAACATGCCCACGTTAAAAAAAATCATAACTCCCAAAAGTATACTAATCTAATACGAGTGAGTTTTTTTATCTGTAACAATGTTTCTCTAATTTCAATATACAGAATCTTTTGACACTGTTGGTTACTTGTTAAAATAAAATTATGCTTGATTTCTCATTTTAAAAGTCTAACGTATAGGAATGAGGTCATATTTTTACATTGTGGATTTAAATTTTGCAATTTTCTTGTACCTTTAAAAGCAAAAAAATTAAAACCAAAATGTAAAAAGTTCTCACATATAAGACATTTAAAATAAGACATCAAATATAACAACAGATTAATCTGTATCGGTAATAAGCATTAGTTTTAATGACAACAGATTTAAAATGGCCGACCGTACAACATACACCGCGCTTTCAGTGGCAGGTTTATTAACTAACGGATCGGTTTATGTTCTGTCCTGCGAGAAATACAGATTCAACTACCACTGGGTTTTCTTCTCCTGTGGTTATGTGCAACACTGGATACTATTAAAAGGGGACTTGTACTGCCGCAGTCGCGTCCGAAATGATTCTGCGCACCTCAAGGTTGTAGGTTCGAGTTACTCTCGTTATTTTACCTTTACGTCAACGCTGATCCCTCGTCCTCATTAGTCTAAATGGCATAAAGTATGGACGTTAAGAGAATAAATAAATACAATACGAGGCAATGTCAAAAAGTTGCAGGAATCGATCAATGAAAATTTATTGAAAGTATGTACATATTAACCTTAATTTGCTTCAAAATACTCTTTTCCTGCGTGAACACAATTCTTCCATCGTTCACACAATTGTTGGAAACACTACTGAAAGGTATTTTTGGAAATTTTGTTCAGCCTCTTCATCACATTTTCCATCACCCCTTGCAAATTTAGCAAAACAATGTCCCTTCAATATAATTGTCAGTCGTGGAAACAAAAACTCCGGTAGTGCAAGGTCGGGAGAATAGAGAGGGTTCCAGAGTGGTAATATTGTGCTGGCAAGGTACTGTTTCACCATCAGCGATCGATGTGGCGGGGCATTGTCATGCAACGAAAACCAATCGTTTCCTGCCCATTTTCAGGACGTTTTCATTTAACTGCATCTCGTAGCCGTTTCAGGATCTCCTTGTACAGTTCTTCGTAGGTGAAAAATACCTACAACATACTTTTTATACTACATTTTTTGTTGCGAATTTCCATGGGTAAATTAACTATTGGAGCCGCCATCACAATAAGACCCAGAACCTTGAAATACCTTGAATGAGTATCGATACCTTGAAATGAGCACCGATACTGATATTTAGATCACTAGATGTGGAGAGAGAGAGAGAGAGAGAGAGAGAGAGAGAGAGAGAGAGAGAGAGAGAGAGAGAGAGAGAGACCTGCGTATTGCAATAATAATTATTACTATTTGCGTATAGACCCTGTTGGATCACGCAAAGCACTCTGACTCATGTCTTGTTCCTTCTAATCCTCCATACCTCCCTCATCTTGTCCCCATGGATCCTCCTCCGCTCTTCCGTCCATTTTACCCTCGCTCTCTTTGGGATTTCATTCTCTGGGATTTTCCACCCGATCATCTTTCTTCTGTATGCGTTCCTGTCTTCAATGTCTGTTGAGTCTATTTCTGCGTCATGTAGGTCTATTCTGACTTTTGTGATCCACGACGTTGTTGATTTGACTCTTTGTATATACTTAAGGATTCTGTTGGCAAGTCTCGTTGTTGGGAGTCTACTGATATGTCTATAGAATTGAAGCCTCCTTCTTCTGATATCTGCTGCCAGGTTCGATATCTTCTCTGTGGTCTTCCGGGAGTGCAACCTGTATCCGTCTTCTGTTATTCTTCGGCGAAGGATCTTCCTCAAGATTTTGCGTTCTTCCTTCAAAATGTCTTCCATGGTAACTTTTGTGTGGAGTGCCAGCGTATAATGCCTCCGGTTTTATGACTGTGTTGTAGTATCTGATTTTTGTGTGCGTCGACATACATTTCTTATTGTAGATATCACGCGTTATACCAAGAGCCCTCTTCATTCTCAGTATAATAATTACATCATAAAATATTTTTCACACATTTTTGTTTTTACACTTCTGAAATACTTTCTCCTCGCGTGTTCCGAATGTAAAAATAAAACTAATCAGCCAGGAATATGACTGTCACATTCCCAACGGTGGTAGAAAGTTACACGTAGAAAGTCACGACCTAATTATGGTGATCAAATTTAAATGTTAGCCAAAACTAATAAGGACCTTGACCTCCGCATTGTGAGGCACCTTGTGGTGTGGCCCAGTTTAACAATAGCGCCTCAGCACGGCAATGGCGTCTGTATTGAATGCCTACCCCCTACAGTTGTACGTTTATAGGTTATGGTCTTATTAAGCAAGCGTGTTACAATTAATTATGTTTTCGTTTAGAGAATAGAACTAATGTAACAAGATGATAAGCGTGAACATTAAAAAAAAGTTTAATTGGAGAGGTTACTGAAAATCTGAGTTCTTTAAAATCGTCCGTCAGGTTTTTGTTACATTTGATTTTAAGAGGGTTGTAATGCACGATTGCGAGATATTTTTACAATCAAGGCAATCGACCATCGTACAACAAAACAATCGAGTCAAAGATCGAATCCCAGTTTACTTGAACAATCGATACGTGTGTGTCATCGCGATGGTTCCTGATTGCTGACTTGGTTTTTAGGGCAATGCTTTCCTTTTCTTTGACTCGACATCACAAATCGTCAAAAACAGTTCTTTTTTTAGTCGATTGTAAGCGCGAATTATTAATAAAAACAGCGCTTTATTGTTACCAAAAATATATAAAACGACAATCGAACATAAATTTTTACAAAATCATCACAAAAAACTTCTTTTACGTGCATTACTTCAGCGTGATCCAAGGGACTATCTTCTGGACTGAAAAGAATTTTTAGTTTTCACCTATACAAATAATACATGCACTGATAATATTAATAAACCACTCATCCAGAATTAAATTAAGAAACACATTTATTTGCTTTTTACTTTAAACTGCAATGTGTAATAAGCAACTGTACATACATACCAAAAACAATGATGACTCATGACTATTCAAAAAAACATACATTTTTAAAGTTAATAACAGTGATCACAGTGACAACGCCCGTTCCGATTGAAAGTTAACGGCTTCACTCGATTGTTTTGTTGATGATTTAGGCCAGGGGTTCTCAAAGCGGCCATGTGACTCATTGGGGGGTCTATTGAACTTCGAAGGGGATCGATTGAATTCGGGGGTCTATTGAGGTCGATGAAATAAATTCCATTTTTAACCCCTTAAGATATCAGAACGTGGTGATTTACGATTAATGTTAACAAATATTTCCCCGGATATAAGTCAGATAATCGGGGGACATCAACCGCAACCATCTCATTAAAATTTTATGTACTTATGTGATTTATATTTTATTTGAATTTCTGTTTCTATAAACATAATTATATCTTTAATGTATATCTAATAATACAAAATACAAATTATTAAAAAGAATGTATTACTGAATTGCACCTAATAAACCCCGCAAGGGCGCGTGTATTTCGTCACGCTGACATAAATCAATAGAAAAACATTAAGAAGAAAAAAAATGTGATAAATAAGCCTGCATTAGAAACGTGCATTAGAAATACCATTTCAGTACTGAAGAGAGAACTCTTATGTCTAGAGTGCCTAGAATGTTCCTAAAATATTCAAACGCAAATGCCGGGAAGACATTTATGTCTCCGACATGATTTGTCGCTGCTTCTGGAAAATTGAACCCAGAATTTCATTTTATTTCCAGTCAGATGAAGCTTATTGTATGTACGGCATGTCAAACTTCCCGAGGAATGTTGTATCTTGCACAACCTTAAGGATAGGCTGCGTTCAGACGTGTAAGAATAGTAAATTTAAAGCGGAACCGCCACAGCAGGTGGTGTCCGCTCGGAAGGATAAAATAATAACCAACTGCACAAACTTTCCGACGATAGATTATTTTAAAGAGATTTAACGAAATGTTCTAACTACGCGAACGAAGATTAGGGTTTATTTTCAGGATTATTCGATTTACACCAGAAACTGCAGGAGGTTGCAGACTAGCTGCACCTATTGAGAAGATTTAGACGCCCCTCGCGGTACACGAGTCTAACACACACTTACACTTACAACACTACACTTTACACTAACACTTACATTCAGTAAGGCGATAATAGCCTTAAAGTGCTTTTCCCCTTAAATAGCTTTATTTGCGGTGATATTTGTACAACACATTGTAAACATATGAGGGTCTACGGAAAAAAAATATTTAGAGGGTCAAATCAAAAAAAGGTTGAGAACCCCTGATTTAGGCCTACTTGAATTGAATAAGTAAACATGCAAGTGTAAGCAACAAGAGGACTCGACGAGTTGGTGAACTAGGATAGAAAAACAATCAAGTGACGACTGACAAGTCCAATACAATCGGGAAGCATCGAGATGTTATTACAATCGAAACAATCGACTAAAACATCTCGTAATCGCGCAACACTGTTTGTGTACGGGTCTTGTATCCTATTTCTAGATTGCATTTCAATTAAAATAAAAGCTTCCGATGGAAAGGCGTACGCGCGAGATGAAGATTTGAACGTGTTCTTGGAAATACTGTAGTTTCAATGTAAAAGATTTCTCGGGAGACTGGCACACAATGTTTGCTGATTTTGTAAGTAGCTCGGCAGGCAAGGCAACCTACGCCCTAGCTTTAGGGCCGTTTTGCAAACGTGGGACTCTTGTAAACACAGCAGTCACATTTTTATTTCAGATCTGCTTACTTTAACTTTCCAATCGTTTCGGGAGAAAAAATGTGTAAAAATAACAGCAGCACACAGCTGTCTCACGTGATAGAAGCGAATTTACAAAAGCAGTCTTTTTATCTTACCCTTTTAGAAATTCTGATTTCACTGTAAAATTTTAAAATTTGTATTTTTAAACTTCAAAAATTACACTGCAAATACGAAAATAAACTATGCCGAATTTTTTTTCGGTATATAACCGGTATATAACAAATTTTGAAAATTCAAAATGCTTATTTATACCGTTTCTAACACCGTTTAAGATTGTTAAAATTAGATTTTCAAAAACATTCTACAGAAAAAAAAGTTTATTTTTAGAGATTTTAAAATGCTGCCATTTTGAAACTGTTAAACGAATTTTGCTGCTTAACAAACTATTACCGAAAATCAATTTTTATTCATATACGAGGTGTTTCAAGAAGAAACGGAAAGAACTGCAGGGCGAGTTCTACCAGTGAAAATGAAGAAAAACGTTCGTTAGCGAGTTACAGCTGGCGAAATATTCCGCCATGGTTCCTGGAAAAAAAGGAAATGTAGCCATACTGAAATACTAGTTCCTAAATAAAGAGTAATAGTTTCTATGGTTTTTGACCTTATAATTTCAATAAAACTGGTCCGAAAGCTGTAAGTCAAGTAGTTTTTGAGAAAACAGGTATAACATTCAGAGCCAAAACAACACCTTTTTTACATTTGACCTAAAATAACGATGTTATTTTCGCAATAAATAAATATTTTTTTAAAATAAAACCTAAGACAATTTAATTCTGACAAAATTATGTAAATAAAACCAACTACAAAAAAAATTACCAAAAAACGAATGTTTATTAACATTAAAATATGTACAACATTGCGGGAAAAAGACAAATTTTCAAACAGAAAGAATAATACCTTTTACATTCGAGAATATCTGGTATAAAACTTTTTTAAATTAATTTTAATTTAATTTTTTTTACATAATTAAGAACAAAATGCAAGTTTTCGTATTTAAAGGTCTTTTGGGTAAAGGAATAAATCGGTATAAGTTTCAGATCTATGAAAATTATGTTTTACAAAAATAATCAAAAGCTCAGAAATTACATAAGACGTATTTCAGCTAGGTTACGATGCCTGAGTCTTGAAAGTAGAAGCTCATTCTGTGAAAGCTAACCGAACAGCTGATTCTGCATTTTGTTGTTCGCAAATAGATTTAATGGGACAGAATATTAGCGAGAAGCCAGCAAGCAATTACTTCGCGAGCGGAGATATTATCCCCGGATTAAAAAAAAAAAAAAAACAAACAACTCTGTGTTTAATTCTGTTTTAATTTGGTGCGGATCGTATGACAAATATTTCCCGAAGGAATTTAATTATCTTTCTGAAGCTACCTGGCACCCCAATAGAAGCCCCTCCGGCGATTCTGTTTATTTCAAATCTCCAACGTTGTTTTCCAGGCTGTTACAAGGAAAAATACGACCAATCGATATTGGATAGGGCATTAATTTAATGAGTTCACCAGAACGATAAACAAACGGCGTGGAAAACGGAATTTTTTGTTCGAAGGCTATTACTAATTAATTATTTAAACTCCGCTTAGCTTAATTATTATAAAGATTTAAAATGATCGTTCGTGTGCGTGTGTGTGTGTGTGCGCGCGCGCGTGTGTGCGTGTGTGTATGTGTTTTACTATTTAAAATGTTCGAAATGTTGATTAGATTTCATTTAAACTTGGCGTGCAACTCTATTTGGCCGACGGAGGCAGATCCCACCATACCAATTTAGTGATCCACCGGGCCACTACTTCATTGTACTATTATTCATTTTTTTAACACACACACACACACACACTCATTACTCTACATAGCTTGGCTATCTCTAAAATGTAGAAAGTGTACTAATGTAGTGAATGACACCGGCCAAATGGTGTATCAAGCGGAGCCCTGTGAGACCTGGAGACCTCAGTGTACCTTTGTCTTATGCAGGGATCTGTATGAGACCTTATTTCCTTAGCTACTTGTGAACGTTTCTATAAAAAGAACATATAATAGAATAAGCGAGATCTCGCCGAACAATAAAAATATTGGCCAAATGGAGGAGGACCTCAGTAACAAGGATCAAGAGAAAGAAAAAATGAAAGGGAATTAGCAGAGCAAGCATCTGCAAGCACGTCAATAAGGAATTGGGAAATCTCTAATTAGGAGTGGGGGGAGAGATACCCACTTTCAGAAATGTTATTTTAAGGCGAAAAGCACATTAAGGGTTCACTATCGTCTCCCTAAATGTAAGTGTGAATGTGAAGTGTTAAAGTCGTCAGTGCAGTGTTGTTAAGTGTAAGTGTGTGTTAGACTCGGGTATCGCGAGGGACGTCTAAATCCTCTCAATAGCTACAGCCAGTATGCACCCCCTGCGGGGATACCCACTTTCAGTCCTCTCGAGATCTATAGATAAAGATACTAGTACTGGAGAAGACACCGTAACTGAGCATTTCAGGAATACAGAAAGGAGGCACAATAGATCAACAAAGGTCGCAGTGCAATAGTAAACCTACAAATGCATTCATTCATTTAACTCTATTTGGTACATGCTTGGACCTGCAAAATCCATTTAACTATTCCAAAATAACTGCCATTTAAATTTTTTAAAAAATCATTAGACTACATTTTCAATCTTACAGTATTTTCAAAATCTGTCAGTCCAGACAAAGGTCACGGTTCATTTTCGTATTTTCAATGTAATTTAAAAAGTAACTTTATGTAGTTTCATTTATGCAAGTTTAACGTTTGTTATGTTGGAGAAATAAATTTTCAAATCGGTGCTAAACGAAAAGTACGTGCCACAGTATTTCGTTTGTGGAAAATGCGCGTACGTCAGCGAAACAGGTGCGATTACTGTTAATTTTAATCAGAAATAACCAATTCACTTTTCCACTTGGCAGTATTAACCGCTTGCCAACCCCTATTCCCTTTTCGAACAACCCTTGCATTGGGAATATGTTACTGGATCTCGGATTCAGTAACGAGGGAAGGCATCATTAAATACGTAAAACTGCAGACGAAATTTGCCGCGTTTACACTTTTACAAGAAAAGCGGACTTTTAAAACGTCACTGTAAAAATACAGGGTGTTCTTGAAGTGAGAGGACATGTTTCAAAAGGGAAACGTTCCTGTAAGCATACGTAAAACACTTTTTTTACCAACTATTTGTCTTTTTTTTATTAATAATTAATATTTTCAGAAATTCATAACCTACTGAGTTTAAATTTTGTACCTAACTCATTAAAGTAAAGGCCTAAGTATATATATATATATATATATATATATATATATATATATATATATATATATATATATATATATATATATATATATATATATATATATATATATATATATATATATATATATATATATATATATATATATATATATATATAAACTTGATGTCCTAATGATCCATTGGAAATCGCAGCCATTTAAAAGTTTTAAATGAAAATAGCTGAAAGACGTTATAGCTGAGAAACTGACTATGGCATGCTTACTTTAATGTCGCCATTCAATCTATGTTTAACGTCAAACAGTAGTTTTATGAAAAAAAAATTAGAAATATTTCTCCAACTTGTCCACTGACGAAATTCGCCACTTGAAAAAAAATAATCGCGACACGCAGCTGTCTCGCTAACCCGATACAAGCGAATTTCCAAAAGTATTTTCGTTTACCCTACCATTTTTGAAATTCTGATATCATAATCAGTACTAAAATTTCTTCTTCTCAACAGATTTTGAAAATTCAAAACAAAATTTATGGCAGTTTTTAACGCCGATTATGACGGTGAAACAGGATTTAAAAAAACAGACAAAAACGTTATTGAATTAAAAAAAATGTAAATAGCCGCCATTTTGTAATCTTTAAACTAATTTTGTTGGCTAACAGCTATTACAGTACCGCAATCGATTTTTACATGAAGACACACACACACACACACACACACACACACACACACACACACACACACACACACACACACACACACACACACACACACACATTTTAACGACTCCACATAAAGTGATCTACATGTCAGGATCGGTGCTTACTTCTAAGTTCAAAGTCTGGATCTTATAGCGCTGCTCCAATAGCTCATTTTTCCATTGAAAATTCGCAAGAAATTCTCGCTTACTCAAAAAAAAAAAATCATTCATTATCTTTTTTAAGTTTTCAAGTTTTAAAGAAATGTTTTAGTTAAATACAACGTCCTTTCTCTACTAACCTAAATTTTGCTTTTTTCTAAAGATAAGTACCCGAATGACTTAGTGATAGTTATCATAATGGACGATGTTTTCTGTTATATTTGATATATCATCCGTTAAAAATTTAAAAAGCTCAAAAATTTACCCATAACTTTTTTATTAAAAAATTGTTTTGAGTAGTTTTCATTTGATTTTTTTAATAGTCGCGATTTTTAAACATAGAATATTATAGGATCAATTTCATTCTTTTTTTTAATCAGTTAGTTATTTAGACGAGTTCGGTAAACATTTTAACTCAATCGGTTATGCCGTTCTTGAAATATAAATTTAATAACCTTTCATATATTATTACGTCCAGTTTTGTACCAAAAATAAGGACCTGCTTTATTAAAACTACATACATAGGGCACTTAGAGGTTGATCAGAACATCAGGGAACTATCACGCCTAATACGTTGCCATTTTAAGGATTTACAATAGAACCGACTTAAAGCCGATAAAATGTCTTTAAACAAAATTCTAGGTGCGGTAGAAAGTGTCCCCGTAAGAGTGCATCACAATACAAGCACAGGTGACAAATAATTGTGTGTACAAAAACGCTGATTGTTATAAAAAAAAACAATGTTGACAGTAATATTTAAATTATTAGGCCTATTCTAATATGTAAGTGTTAAGACTCTGCTTTTAGTAAAAGTAAATACTGCAGCCTAATTTAGGCATGTATATCTGATTATAGTATGTTTCATCTGTAATCATTTCAATAAGGTATAATGTTAAAATTCAGTAAATAATTTTATAGGTTATAGTTTTAAACACGAAAGTAGAACAAAGTAAGGCCTATTGTATTAATAGAACCTAAATATAATGAATGACATTGTTTTTTTAACAGGTCATACAAGTATTAAATATAACGTCTATTTTAACAGAAGAGGTGCTACAACACTGTTTATTTTCTTGCTGTACACTGTTGTACGTTATTCCTTTCTTTTTACCGATAACTGCCAAAGGTCGCACGGGCCCACTAGTATAAATTATTCCGTAAAAAAATTACAAAATGGCTGATAACTGAGTTCATAGAAACTCTTTTCTTTATATTGACCGATAAAAAACATGTATGAATTATGACTTGCAGGACACCCTGTATAGTGAGAAAGTGAGGACACACCTTGTATAAAGAAAGGACACACTGTAATACGGTGAGAAAGTGAAATTTAACGTAATTTACATTCTAATCTACATTCTTGACATCTGATGTAACATCAGCTGTTATCACATTAAGTAGGAAATAACGAAAAAAACAATAGTTTAGCCTTGGAAAGCAATGTGTTTTAACTGCAAAAACAATCGCAGATGCATAATAAGTATGCACACAGATGGAGCTAAACATGCACGGCCATGTGACTGGGCAGTCGACAAGGAAACGTGCTACTTAACTTACTATCTGTAATATGTCGACATTCTGCGATCGTCATAGACACACGTGTGTACCTCTGATTACGCTTCATACTTTATCATTCAATTATTAGCGCATTTCCCGTGAAAAATGAGCTATTAGAGCGGCTATCATAGGACAGGAATCTTGAAATGAGCGCTATAGAACACTTTTTGAGAGATCTTTAAAATGTTGTTGTTGTTGTTGATGTGTGTGTGTGTGTGTGTGTGTGAGAGAGAGAGAGAGAGAGAGTGTGTGTGTGAATGTGTGTGTGAATGTGTGTGTGTGTGTGTGTCTGTGTAAATAAGTGTGTGTGTGTGTAAGTGTGTGTGTGTGTGTGTGTGTCTGTGTAAATAAGTGAGTGTGTGTGTGTGAATGAGTGGATGTGTGTGTGTGTGTGAATGTGTGTGTGTATAAATAAATGAGTGTGTGTGTATATGAATGAGTGTGTGTGTGCGCGCGCGTATGTGTGTGTGTGTGTGTGTGTGTGTGTGTGTGTGTGTGTGTGTGTGTGTGTGTGTGTGTGTGTGTGTGTGTGTGTGTGTGTGTGTGTAACGCTAGCGAGACAGTTTGTGTGCCGCCATTATTTAAGAACCGAGAGAACCCAGCTTAGCTCGATATTCTTTGCTACTGACTGTTCACTCACAACAAAAAGTAACAACATCTGATTGGTTAATCAAAGCATATACAATAATATAACTAGCTCCCTAATGAAATCGCGGTAGGTAGCTTTCTCGCTGACGTGATGGGAGCAAATTTCCAAAAATAAGTCTATTTACCTTAAACTCCTTTGAAAATATGATTTCACCATCGCAGTTGGCCTCAAAACCTGCACGAAAATAACCTTTTAAATTTTAAATTACATCGAAACGCTTAACATCGAGTTTCCCTTTTTTTTATTTTCAAAAGATTTTGAATATTTTTAATGCTAATTTATGCAGATGTTAACGTTGATAATGACGGTAAAATGAGTTTTCTAAAACATGTAATATAAAAATGTTGTTTAGGGTTTACTTAAAGGTTTGAAATGGCTACCATTTTGAAACGAGGGAAAGAATTTTCTTGAAAAACGAACTTGTTCATTGTACTACCAATATATATATGTAATCTAGAATCTTCGAAGTTGTTCTCGCTCTAAGTCTGAAGACAAACTGAAGGAAGCTTTTACCTTGCAAGCTCCTTCTGTCACGCAAATAAAAAAAGTGGGTTGGCTCTAGCTGAAGTAGTCGTCTTTAACGGACATTAATGACGGGTCAATCTACGTGGCAGATGAAAGCGTCCTTCATTTTGTCTTCAAACGTGGAGCGATAACAACCTCGAAGATGCCAGATACGAATGGCGAAATGAGAAAACGTGGAGCGATAACAACCTCGAAGATGCCAGATACGAATGGCGAAATGAGAAAACAATATCCTTCTAGAAAAAAATATGGCGAACGGATGTACAAGAGTATCTGTGAAGGAATATGTATTATTCATTATATATATATATATATATATATATATATATATATATATACATACATAATTTTTAATGACCCCTCATGAATATAATTTTCAAAAAGCGATCATGAAATCAGGGACCTGCACTTATTGGGCATTGCAATATCCCATTTTCCAGTGGAAATTTATTTTAAAAAATATACATGAAACGTAAGCCGGAGTTACAAAAAAAAAATAATATTAGCCACAACGCAAATATTAGCTACAAAAGTTTATGATTGCACCAGCGTTGAAACAAACATACAATCATTAGTCAAAGGCGATAAATTGTCACATACGCGAGTGTATGCTTTTATCAAATACCTTCGTTTGAAATTTATAGAGTAAATACGTTACAGAAAGCAAAACAAAATATATTCAGTTGGGAATTCTGCAATAATTGGCTAGGAAAAAACACACTGTACAAGGGGATTCTTGCTATTTAGTTTGTTATAAAGACTAAACAATTCCTGATGGTAGAGTTTTAAGTTGCAATAAACGAGCAATTTCCAGTATTTTCAGAAATTTTGTTTTAAAGTGAACGTTTCATGTAAAAGTAACTCTAAAGAAAATGTCTTTATTAATAGTAGCAAATTACCATTGGAACCTAGAAGCGTCCAACCTAGGAATATTCTGATTGCATTGTTACCACAACAGTCAGACGTTAAACATAAAAAAAACCAAAAAAAAAAAACTAGGAATATTCACAAGCACAGGCACTAGTGTGTGTGTGCGCGCGCGCTTGTGCCCTCTCTCTCTCTCTCTCTCTCTCTCTCTCTCTCTCTCTCTCTCTCTCTCTCTCTCTGTGTGTGTGTGTGTGTGTGTGTGTGTGTGTGTGTGTGTGTGTGTGTGTGTGTGTGTGTGTGTGTGTGTGTGTGTGTGTGTGTGTGTGTGTGTGTGTGTACCCCCTCTCTCTCTCTCTCTCTCTCTCTCTCTCTCTCTCTCTCTCTCTCTCTCTCTCTCTCTCTCTGTGTGTGTGTGTGTGTGTGTGTGTGTGTGTGTGTGTGTGTTTTACCATGCAACGCTCACATTTATAATTTCGTCCGATCTGGTTCACTCTTGACAAAAAAAATCGATTATAGTAATTAACTTGAACAAGTTCGTTAACCATCAAAATTCGTTCAACACATTCGAAATGGCGACAATATCTAATCTTTACAAAATTCATAACTTCTTTTGTCTTAAACGTTTTTGAAAATCTAATTTCACATTAGATCTAATTCCACTTCTGATAGTCTATAATGACAATCAGCGTTACAAATGCATAAAGTAGCATTTTTCATTTTTCAAAAACTGTTGAAATTAAAAAATTAAATTTAACCGCGGTCACAGTCCGTTTTCGCATTGCAATGAAATTGTGAAGTTTAAAATGTTGTTATACGCGGGTTTTAATGTTGATTATTGTTGTAAAATTAGAATTTCAAAAAAAAGGGCGCAATAAAGAAAACTATTTTTAGGAAATTCGCTTCTGTAAGCGAGACAGTTGCGTTGGTTAGACCGATAGCATTTGGTTGTTGAAATGTGGCTGTAATTTATACGAGCAGGCCCCCGCAGGAGGTGCAGCTATTGAGAGGATGTAGACGTCCCTCGCGATCCCCAGAGACTCTCTTACACTTACAACACTACATTTACGAATTTAACACTTTACACTCACACTTACATTTAGAGAGGCGATAATAACCTCAATATGCTTTTCGACTTAAAATTATATATATATATATAGTATATAAAATTATATATATATTATATATATATATATATAATAATAATATATATATATATATATATATATATATATATATATATATATATATATATATATATATATATATACAACGAGCAGGCCAGCAAAATCCAAAAGTTTACTCTATGGCCTGCCTATCTTACTATATTATCAATCCATCTATGGTATTCACAGATCATTCGATTATGCACTGTTAGTTCGATTTAACATAAACTCAACAATTTCCATTATAACTGAACATAGGCTACTTGTTAAACATCATTCTTACATTTTCCTTGATAAATTATAGTAGCGAAGCACGGGTATTCAGCTAGTTCCACATAAAAGTGATTATTTTGTTCTCAGCAAGTAGTTCGGTTGGTTTATCAGGAAATTTTCACTGGAAAATGTGCTACTAAAGCTACCATCACAGTACAATCTAGACTCAGAACCAATCCAGACTTCCACAACACTCCTATAAACTTTGTACAGCGAAAAATTAATTACTTTTTCTCAACGTAAATTTAAACGCTTTCTCTTGACAGTTTAAACCGCGGAGTAATTTAAAACTTCCTGTTCAGACAGGTCCATCCCAATAGTCGATTCCATTTGCCTAAATCCTTCCATTAGTCCTTCACTTATCCAGGTCAAGCACTGGTCACTCCGCCTCCTGGATCTCCAGGATGGTACTTGTCTGTCAACCCTTTACTTTCCCACGCTAAGCTTCCCCGAGTTATTAAGTGTGCACTCATCACATTGAGAGCATCATGAATCAGCGATTATCATACTCCGAATGCCTGTTACTCTTGTGAGACGAATTTAGACAATATCATAGCAAATGAAAGATATATATCATTGTGTTCAGTATAATGATCTGCCTTCCCTAGCTTCGTCAATTCTACTTTCGTTGACGCGTTTCGGAGAACGTCCATCTTCAAAAACTATATCTATACTCTCTTTTCTGCCAGGATTATTATCACTGTGTTCAGTATAATGATCTGCCTTCCCTATTTTCGTCAATTCTACTTTTGTTGACGCGTTTCGGAGAACCTGTAGCTTCAAAAACCATATCTATACTCAACGCCTACAAAAAATATCTGATTAAGAAACTGTAAAACAAATTTGACAGTAGTCGAAGTATATTTTCATTTTTTGCTTGTTTGTTGTGTGTGTGTGTGTGTGTGTGCCCTGTATTTTTATTTTAAGAGCATGTGAATTTACCCAAAGTTTAAATTATATTTTCTTCAATTTTCTTGTTATGTATCGTTATGTATCTTGTAATGTATCGTTGTATCGTTGTATTGTAATGTTATCGTTATGTATCTTTATATATGAACAAGATCTGATTCACTGATTTTAATAAATTAGATCAATTTCTCCAGTTTTTTCAGTAACTCCTGAACTAGATTAAAGGCTTCCTTAATCTAGAAAAAGAATTTCAAGGATATATATATATATATATATATATATATATATATATATATATATATATATATACATAGTAATTTTTTTCTGTTGCAGATCTCTTTATAACGGAAATCTCTCTATTCGACAAAGTGTATTTATCCCTTCCAATTATTATAGTAAAAATATATATTGTGACTTTCTTTACTGAGATGAACAAAATTCCAGGAATCTCTCTATAGCGACGAAACACGATCCTACTAATAACATAAACTATACCTTCAATGTTGTTATAGAGAGATTTTACTGTTTTATACATACGAGTATTAAAATATTTTTTTTTAATTTATACATATACATGTACGTGTATATACAATTAACTCACAGTATGAAATATCTAGTGTGAAAGTACCGTAGGTACAATTAGCAATGGTATGTAACGTTTACTGTGAAGTACGTACTGTAAGTACAATTAACTGACGGCACGGAACGTCTAGTATGAAGTAAGTACTGTAGGTACAATTAACTGACGGCACGGAACGTCTAGTATGAAGTACGTACTGTAGGTACAATTAACTGACGGCACGGAACGTCTTGTGTGAAGTAAGTACTGTAGGTACAATTAACTGACGGCACGGAACGTCTAGTATGAAGTAAGTACTGTAGGTACAATTAACTGACGGCACCGAACGTCTTGTGTGAAGTAAGTACTGTAGGTACAATTAACTGACGGCACGGAACGTCTAGTATGAAGTACGTACTGTAGGTACAATTAACTGACGGCACGGAACGTCTAGTATGAAGTAAGTACTGTAGGTACAATTAACTGACGGCACGGAACGTCTAGTATGAAGTACGTACTGTAGGTACAATTAACTGACGGCACGGAACGTCTTGTGTGAAGTAAGTACTGTAGGTACAATTAACTGACGGCACGGAACGTCTAGTATGAAGTAAGTACTGTAGGTACAATTAACTGACGGCACCGAACGTCTTGTGTGAAGTAAGTACTGTAGGTACAATTAACTGACGGCACGGAACGTCTAGTATGAAGTACGTACTGTAGGTACAATTAACTGACGGCACGGAACGTCTAGTATGAAGTAAGTACTGTAGGTACAATTAACTGACGGCACGGAACGTCTAGTATGAAGTACGTACTGTAGGTACAATTAACTGACGGCACGGAACGTCTTGTGTGAAGTAAGTACTGTAGGTACAATTAACTGACGGCACGGAACGTCTTGTGTGAAGTAAGTACTGTAGGTACAATTAACTGACGGCACGGAACGTCTAGTATGAAGTAAGTACTGTAGGTACAATTAACTGACGGCACGGAACGTCTTGTGTGAAGTAAGTACTGTAGGTACAATTAACTGACGGCACGGAACGTCTAGTATGAAGTAAGTACTGTAGGTACAATTAACTGACGGCACGGAACGTCTTGTGTGAAGTAAGTACTGTAGGTACAATTAACTGACGGCACGGAACGTCTAGTATGAAGTAAGTACTGTAGGTACAATTAACTGACGGCACGGAACGTCTTGTGTGAAGTAAGTACTGTATTTACTATTAACTGACGGCACGGAACGTCTTGTGTGAAGTAAGTACTGTAGGTACAATTAACTGACGGCACGGAACGTCTAGTATGAAGTAAGTACTGTAGGTACAATTAACTGACGGCACGGAACGTCTAGTATGAAGTACGTACTGTAGGTACAATTAACTGACGGCACGGAACGTCTTGTGTGAAGTAAGTACTGTAGGTACAATTAACTGACGGCACGGAACGTCTAGTATGAAGTAAGTACTGTAGGTACAATTAACTGACGGCACGGAATATCTTGTGTGAAGTAAGTACTGTATTTACTATTAACTGACGGCACGGAACGTCTAGTATGAAGTAAGTACTGTAGGTACAATTAACTGACGGCACGGAACGTCTAGTATGAAGTACGTACTGTAGGTACAATTAACTGACGGCACGGAATGTCTTGTGTGAAGTAAGTACTGTATTTACTATTAACTGACGGCACGGAACGTCTTGTGTGAAGTAAGTACTGTAGGTACAATTAACTGACGGCACGGAACGTCTTGTGTGAAGTACGTACTGTAGGTACAATTAACTGACGGCACAGAACGTCTAGTATGAAGTAAGTACTGTAGGTACAATTAACTGACGGCACGGAACGTCTTGTGTGAAGTAAGTACTGTAGATACAATTAACTGACGGCACGGAACGTCTTGTATGAAGTAAGTACTGAAGGTACAATTAACTGACGGCACGGAACGTCTAGTATGAAGTACGTACTGTAGGTACAATTAACTGACAGCACGGAACGTCTAGTATGAAGTAAGTACTGTAGGTACAATTAACTGACGGCACGGAACGTCTAGTATGAAGTACGTACTGTAGGTACAATTAACTGACAGCACGGAATGTCTTGTATGAAGTAAGTACTGAAGGTACAATTAACTGACGGCACCGAACGTCTTGTGTGAAGTAAGTACTGTAGGTACAATTAACTGACAGCACGGAACGTCTTGTATGAAGAAAGTACTGAAGGTACAATTAACTGACGGCACGGAACGTCTTGTGTGAAGTAAGTACTGTATTTACTATTAACTGACGGCACGGAACGTCTTGTGTGAAGTAAGTACTGTAGGTACAATTAACTGACGGCACGGAACGTCTTGTATGAAGTAAGTACTGAAGGTACAATTAACTGACGGCACGGAACGTCTTGTGTGAAGAAAGTACTGTATTTACTATTAACTGACGGCACGGAACGTCTTGTGTGAAGTAAGTACTGTAGGTACAATTAACTGACGACACGGAACGTCTTGTGTGAAGTAAGTACTGTATTTACTATTAACTGACGGCACGGAACGTCTTGTATGAAGTAAGTACTGAAGGTACAATTAACTGACGGCACGGAACGTCTTGTGTGAAGTAAGTACTGTATTTACTATTAACTGACTTTAACTCACCTATAAACACTTTCGTCGTAGTAAAGGAGTATCCTCAAAGGTTGGTCCACGCTCCTTTTCTTCATTACATGAGCTGGTTCTATGTGAACGTCGTGGATAACCTGAAAACATTAAAAGGTATTCAGAAGTTACGACTAAACGCTTTTCACAAGCAACAAATCAGATCGTCGAATTTAAACCAAATGCAGCCACACGGTAGAGTTTCTAGCCCCATTTTACCGTGCAGTTCTGCGGAATTATGACGGAAAATGTTTTACTCATGTCTTGTCGGAGTTTACTGATTTCTTTAAATTTCGAAAAAAACTCAAATCACGGCGTTGACGTGATAAAAGCGATTTTCCAAATGTATTTTTTTCACCTTTACCCCTTTTTTGACATTTTAATCAGACTTTAAAATCTGTACGTATTACGATTTTAATCTTTAAAATTAAACAGAAAATAAAAAATGAACTTCGACCGCCGTCAAGAAATGTTTTAACTCGAAGAATTTTGAAAATTCCAAATGAAAATTTATGCAGTTTTTAAAGCTGATTAAGTTGGTGAAAAATTTTAGAAAATCAGTACAAGTAAGTTGTATATGTTGAACGAATTTTTCTGATTAACGAACTTGTTTAAAGTATTATCAGTAGCTATTGTTGTGCCAAACTTCAATCAAATCGGACAAAATTCCAGACGGTAGCGTGCTAAAACAAACAAACAAACAAACACACACACACTTATTTGTGTGTGTATATTAATACGCTCAGGATCGCAATTTTAGTTCAATTTGTTTCATTGAAAAAAAAAATTTGTTTACTTGAAACAAAAATCAATTATTGTAATAGCTTGGGCAAGTTCGTTATAACCAGCAAAATTCGTTCAACAGTTTCAAAATGGCGGTCATTTCAAATCTTTAAGAACGCATTTTTTTGTCTTCAATATTGTCTACACTGAGATTTCAACGTCGTTATCAGCTTTAAAAACTATATACATTAGCATTTTGAATTTTCAAAATCCGTTGATTTTAAGAATTTTTTGACGACGGTCAAGGTTCATTTTCGTATTCCACAAGTCAATGAAAACATATACTTACGTAAATTGAATAAATTTTATTTTTCACGATCACCATAATTTCTAAATACTCCGTACATGGAGAAAGTGAACATCGAGTTTAAAAATACCAGTTTGAAACCAGGCAAGGTAAAATGTGTTGGTTAAACTTATAATAAGGACCTCATTAGGTTCAAGTGGCACTTGTGAATGAAGAGTGACACAACACACTACGTGACCCTCGGAGTGTCTCGACTGTAGACGTAGGCGAGGGCACTCTTCGCCAACGTGCTGCCAGTTACTGAAACTATTTCTTCCTAAAACACTTTCTCCAATCTGTAGACGATCGTATGTGTTTCACTAGCGAATTTCCATTGGTCATTATGATAAGATACTGACAACAAATTTTGGTATGAAAACCGATAGTGACCTGTACATTTTATTTTTTTTTAAGTAATTGAAAAATTGTTAATTGAAAAAAGTAATTGATATTGTTTTAAGTAATTATATTCACAGTATTTATATCTGTGTGAAAAATAATGATTCCATATCTGCAAAAATGGAATTATTTAATGCCGTGTTTAGAATAGTGATGTGTTATGCATCTCAAATATGGAGCATTATGTCACTTACGTTTCATTTTCATTCATAAATCTGACACACACGTCATTCAGTGAGCGGTTAGGTTAGGTTACTGTTACTTCCATCCATAAACCTGACACACGTACGTCATTCAGTGAGAGGTTAGGTTACTGTTATTTTCATCCATAAACCTGACACACGTACGTCATTCAGTGAGAGGTTAGGTTACTGTTATTTTCATCCATAAACCTGACACACGTACGTCATTCAGTGAGAGATTAGGTTACTATTATTTTCATCCATAAACCTGACACACGTACGTCATTCAGTGAGAGATTAGGTTACTGTTATTTTCATCCATAAACCTGACACACGTACGTCATTCAGTGAGAGGTTATGTTACTGTTATTTTGATCCATAAACCTGGCACACATACGTCATTCAGGTAAAGCGTTTACCAAACAATACGCGACTCGCATCGAGTGAACACTAACAAAATACTGCGTTATGAAAATATCACTCCCGCCACCGTTTTGTGTGACCCTAAGCACACCCAAACAGCCCCAAGGGAAATCTGTCCCTGTAAGTATGTTAGTAGTTAAGTCCCGAGAATTATTCAGCTTCTAAGGTTTCCGCGAAGCCCTATGTAGTTACACAAAAGCGTTTCATTCCTTGTAGCGTACTTACAATAATCTTCTTTATTAATTAATTACAAACTAAATGAAAATGTTTAGGAAATTATTCCTTGAACGATAGCTTCACTGTATTTTGTATGATACTATAATTGCTATTGTTGGAAAACTTAAGGAAATTCCACGTGTAAATTAATCAATGACGAAATAAATGAAGGTTTTTAGTCCTTGACCATGATTTTTCATTGTATGAATTTTACTTCTGGAAGGTTCATTACCTAGATTACCACATTATGGTATCTGTTCTTATAGTTGATCCGAATTAAATATACATTTATTCATGAAAATTCGGATCAACTATAAGAACAGATACCATAATGTGGTAATATAGGTAATGAACCTTCCAGAAGTAAAATTCATACAATGAAAAATCATGGTCAAGGACTAAAAATATCATAACGTGATATATAATCACTTGAAATATCATAACGTCGAGACCCACATCCATGGCTTTGAAACTGTCAGGATAGGTGCTCATTTCCAGGTTTGGGGCTAAATAATTAAATTGTAATACAAGTGGAAGGAAGTTTGTAGCAAGGTTTTACATTTGAGGTTACTTTGCACATATTACAAAACATAGCAAAGAAATCTTTTTTATATTATTACAAACGCTAAGCATTCCGATCGGATTTGAACAAAAAGTAAGGACCTGCGTTATTAAAACTACATATCTGTATCTACAGGTTCGTCAGAACACCACAAAACACTCAGTTCTCATACTTCCCCATTTTAAGGCTTTACAACAAAATTAAAATTACTTTAAACCGACAAAAATATCTGTAAAGAAAATTCCAGGAGCAGTAGAAAGTGTATCAGTGAGAGTGCAGCACAATGCAAACATAGGTGACCAATAATTGTGCGTGCCAAAACAGCTGATTTCTAAAAAATACTGTTGAAAGTAACATTAATTAACGTTAAATTATTACGGTATGCAAGATTTAAATAATTATTGACATAATCAGTTTTGAAAGTAGAAACGGTAAGACAATCTATACCAGTTATAATATGTAAATAAAAGATAAAGGACTCATCTTTTAGTAAACACTGTAGCCTACTTTAGGTATGTAATGTAAAATTCGATCAAAGTAGTTTTCATTTGTAAATATTTGAATAAGGTACAATATTATAATTCAGTCATTAATTTTATAGGTTATAATCTTAAATATGAAATTATAACAAAATAAGGTGTATTGTTTTAAATAATCTAAGTAGGAATTAATGACATTGCTTTATTAACAGGTCATACAAATATGAAATATAAATATAACGTCTATTTTAACAGAAGTTCGTATTTTCAAGAAATATTAGGCCTACACGGTTTTCCTTGGGAAGGTACGAACAGCAATCTTAAAATAAAGTACTGAATTAAAGATTATTGAATTACAGTAACTAAATACCAGCCAATCGTATAATTTGAATTATTTCATTTACAGAATTCATGTGTTTTATTTTAAATTACGAATAACGATGTCATAAAAACGTCCTAACCCCTTTTCCTTTTTCGTTAATGTACCAAGAAGGAAAGTTATGATCGCCACATATTTCATGCTTATAAAGAGGTGCTATGACACTATTCAATTTCTTGCTGTACATTGTATTTTTTCTCATTGACTGCGGAAGGTCACATCCCTATAGTATTTTAAATTTACATTACAGATAAAGGGAGAAAACATAATAAATGAACAGATATCGTCGCAAGCAGATATTACGTTTAAAAATCTAAAAAAAATTTTAAATTAACAGGAGGGACGACCGTTGAAGAGAAAGTTTGAAAGGAGCCAATCAGAAGCGAGCACGTTGCGTTTAATGTACACGTGTTGAATAGAGGAGGGGTACGAGATGGAGCTAGAAAATTATAAATAGGACGAGCCATAATATTGGTGACCAGTATAGATACAGTTTTTAAAGATGGAGGTTCTCCGAAACGCGTCAACGAAAGTAGAAATGACGAAGCTAGGGAAGGCAGATTATTATACCAAACATAGTGGCAATAATCCTATCAGAAAAGAAGAAGAATATAAAAAGAATTACATTACAGATGATAACTGTTTATAATCAGCTGACAACACAGTACCATATGTTTTAATTGTAATAAATTGAAATAAACAAAGTAAACATAATAATTTAGTAAAAAATGTTGAGGTTATTATAATTTAAACTTACTATGATTGGTTTAAATACTTAGTGCAGTACATACGGATATTATAAACGTAGCCTATATTTTTGAATAAAAGTAGTTTTACTAGTGTTGGTATCAAATCACTAATGAACATTTGATATTGTTTATATTTCGAGAAAACACTGTTTACTTTTATTTGCAAGAAAAGTATATATTTGTTTTTAGTATGTCTGTCAGCGAATATTCCACTTTCACCGTGAATTCAAAAGTTTTGTTCAACCCTCGTCAGAGTTTACTGCGTACGAAACGCAGGCGGAAGAAATTGTTCCGGAAAAAAATTAAGAAAGCCCATTTCACGCGGCACATCGTGCCAGTTGCTGGCGACAAGAGGCGGCCTTACTTTATCACGGAAGACGGCGCTGATGTAACTCCGAAATCACTGCAAGACAAAGAGTTCACCAGCGTGAACGAGAAGATGTTCAACAAATTGCCGTACACAAGGGCGATGAACGTATTGAGTAAACTGTTGAACCGTACGGACAGATCGTCGCGTCCGGAGCGGCCTTCTACCACTTCCGCGACGTTTTCCTTCAGACAGAGCTTCAAAGTCAGCGACAGTGAGTCGCGAATAACGCAGCGGGGCAGTGTGTTCTCCGGGGATCTGACGAATCGGTTTTCGGTTAGCGGACTCTCTTACGAATCCGAAGAAATACTGCTGGCCGATAGAGCGCCGTCGCTGTTCAGGTTGAGAGAAGATCCGCCGCTGAGGAACCCGATAATCCCGCGTGAATTCAAAGTATCCCTGAAAGAAACCGAGACGTGTTTCCTCCTGAACATTCGCAGCACGACTGATCGCCAAGACAGTGAAACAGGATTAAATATTATAAACAGAAATAAAATATACGAAAACAATTTGACGACGAATAAAAGTATTTCCCAAACGGCTACGCAAACGGCGACTACGGCGAACGTACAAAAAAAGAAGTATTCTCTAATCAAAACCAGCAAACGGCAAAACGCGGAAGCGTTCGCCGCCAATTGGGATATTTACGACACTTACAAGAAAGTAGAACCCGCAGCTACCGACACGGAACAGAACGAGAATGCCAGGGTCGAAAAACTCACCACTGTCATCGACGATAACGACATTAAATTCTTTTCTCGCGTGGCCTACATGGGCGTGTATCTAGGGAAGAGTTTTTTCGACTGCGTTCTGATTATGGAAAGGTTAATAACAATGTACACTTATAAAGATAAACAACTCTTGTACCAAGGATTGTACCGACAGGACCCTTTGTCCTTGCACCTAGAATACAAATACACTTTAAAACTGCTGTGGACGTTCAAACAACACTTTACGCAAGACAAAGTGGTCACCACGATATGCTTATCACCAATAAACGAGAACATCATAGCTGTTGGTTACGGTAAATTTAACTATACTGATAACAAAAGCGGATTAATTTGTTGCTGGAACATCAAGAATCCCATGACTCCGGAACGGTATTACAACTTTCATGAACCTGTGACGAACATGTCCTTCTCGAAACAACACCCGAACATTTTGGCAGTTTCGTTTTATTCTGGATTGTTAATTTTATTAGACGTGACCAAAGTGTCTGAGAGAATTATAGCTTCGAATAGTGTGTACCCGCTGTATTATCCTGTGAGAAAAGTGTGCTGGTTCAGCAACGAAGACGAAGGCGATGCCGATTTCCCGGTCACTTGCGGCAAAGACGGAAGGATATTCAAGTATACGAAGAAAGAATTTTTTACGAGTAAACAAATCCTATCAGTGACCAGAATCGACGGGAAGGTTCAAGGATCGGACCAGCCTAGGAAGTGCTATCCTTCGAAGGTTCTCGTATCGCGCCATCCGTCGGCCGAATGTATGGTACCTCATCCCGTGGATCCTGTCATGTATTACATAGGCACATCGGAAGGTAGCGTTTACAAATGCTCGGTTAATTATTGTCACCATCATCTGGACGTATTCGTGGCCCATAACGGTCCTGTCTACGGTATAGAGTTCCATCCATTCTGCACGAAAGTCTTCCTCACTTACGGCGGAGACTGGTGCATCAAAATATGGGCCGAAGAAGTCTTCGAACCTCTGATTACGCTTATCAGTGGCATGCAGTCGGTGGAGGCCGCGGTCTGGCACCCGCTAAACGCGACCGTTATAGTGAGCATCACTGGCAAATGTATAGAGATATGGGATATAAGGCGGAAGACGATCCACCCAAAATCTACCACACTCTCGCCTACGAATTCCTTCAATACGGCGTTGAAATTTACGAAGAATGGTTTCAACATCTGCGTGGGAGATGATAAAGGCAACGTCCATGTTTTGGCGCTCGCTGAAATGCCCATGTCTCCGGAGTTTCAGGAGGCTGTGTTGGTGGAAGCGATTAAAAAGATCCTGATATCGAAGCCGGATCTTTTGGAAAAGCTGAATAAACTTGGCCCGCCATTCCTCGGGGAACGCGATCAAACGAGCAGGATTCTCTCCAATCTACATAGAATGTATAACATTTAATGTACTTGCGCATTTATTGTGAAAATTTCACATTTTTGGATTAAACAAACTGAACTGTATCGATCACAGATTTCGAAAATAAATTATTACACGATGTTAGTGCTGGTTTCTACCTAATTACATGTCATTAATTTATCTTCAGTCAAAAATCTTAAACTCAAAACAAGTAAATGTTTTTTATAATTAAAATTAAGTAAGATTTACAGTTAACCTACATCAAGTTTCAGAATCATATATTTTTGAAAATTAGAAATGATTATTCTTTAAGAAACGCTTCTTAAGTTATAAACGAGTTTCCGTTAAAAAAATGAGATACTGAATCAAACACCATTTTAATTTTTTTTTTTTTTTAACGTCCGACTACTGTGCACACTTGGGCTAATGCAGACGATGGGATGATTTATAGTATGAAAATGCCAAGCCCTGGCCGGGAATCGAACCCTAGTCCTCGGGGTGGAAGCCTAGTACGCTATAAACTAGGCCACCGAGGCGGCTCAACACCATTTTAAGACAGAAAACCGGAACCATAGTGGACGAGTTCCGGTAGCAGTGGTAATATTAAACCAACCGATTCAATTCAAATTTTGCACAAAATTTTATTGATAAACAATTTACACTCAGATTAAAACACGTTTGTCCACAACCACAGCAATCAATCTGTTACAAAATGGCGGCTAATTAATAATACTTAACATCAAATTTAAAATGTTATTTTCACTTTTTTAAAGTATGATTTAAATGTGTGTGCGTGCGTTTTTCACGTTTCCAAATTTGATCAGATTTGATTCAAACTTGGCACACAAATCGATTACGGTAATAGCTTGGACAAGTCCGATAACCAGCAAAATTCGTTCAACAGTTTCAAAATGGCGGCAATTAATTTTTTTTAAAAATTGATATAACTTTTTTGTCTTAAACGTTTTTGAAAATCTGATTTCACCGTGGTAATATGCGTTCAAAACCGTACAAATCGGCATTTTGAATTTTTCAAAATCCTTTGAAATTAGGAAATGTCTTGACAGCGGTCGAGGTTCATTTTCGTATTTTCGATGTAATCTGACAGTTTAAAAGTGCCAATATAAGCAGATTTTAATGCAGATTATTATGGTTAAATAAGAATTTCCAAAAGTGTAGGCTAAAAGAAACACTTTTGGAAATTCGCTTCTATCATGTCAGCGAGACAGTTGCGTGCCGCAATTATTGATGTTTTAAATCTTCATTTTCAAATAATTTTCTTATTAAAGACTCTCATATTTTAACAAGAATCAGATTTTCTTTAAACGTAAAAACAAGTAAATATGAACATAAATTTGCCAGGGACATGTTCGTATTTTCCGTGTAGGCTACATTATAACGCCATTTGCCACAGACTGCAACACTGATCGTTATTTAGTTATAAATGCACATTTCTTAATGTTTATTTATAAACATTAAATTTCTTTTCTAAAGAATTAAGAAATCTAAAACCAAGCCTAGTTAAAATTTCCCAGCCACTGCGATATCGCTTGCAAGTGGTTTATCACGAATTGTTTGGTAATTTCTTCGTCTGTGAAAGGCCTGCTAACTTCGTGAAAGCATCGCGTCTGTACTTCTCGCTTCGCTCTCACGAGTCATACAATAATACTTGCATAAACATTATTATTAAACATAACATCTTAATACATAATCCCGGTTACATAAAGTACTAGCGTGTATGCAGATACAATGGAACTCGGTTATACCGTCATTGCAAAGACGAAGAAAAACATTACTATATCAGATGTGTGTTAACAATCAATTGTAAAAAACATTAATGGCATTGAGTCTATAATACATAGAGATCTCACTACATAGGAAACTGCGTGACTGAAAATGGAGAACGCTATCTATCAGAAGGGAAACGAACCATGCACTTTTAGGTTAGCTTTTGTCTTGAGTATATATTACATAGAGATCTCACTGCATAGGAAATTGCTTGACTGAAAATGGAGAACGCTATCTATCAGAAGGGAAATGAACCATGCACTTTTAGGTTAGCTTTTGCCTTAAGTATATATTACATAGAGATCTCACTGCATAGGAAACTGCGTGACTGAAAATGGAGAACGCTATCTATCAGAAGGGAAATGAACCATGCACTTTTAGGTTAGCTTTTGCCTTGAGTATATATTACATAGAGATTTCACTGCATAGAAAACTGCGTGACTGAAAATGGAGAACGCTATCTATCAGAAGGGAAATGAACCATGCACTTTTAGGTTAACTTTTGCCTTAAGTATATATTAGATAGAGATCTCACTGCATAGGAAACTGTGTGACTAAAAATGGAGAACGCTATCTATCAGAAGGGAAATGAACCATGCACTTTTAGGTTAACTTTTGCCTTAAGTATATATTAGATAGAGATCTCACTGCATAGGAAACTGCGTGACTGAAAATGGAGAACGCTATCTATCAGAAGGGAAATGAACCATGCACTTTTAGGTTAACTTTTGCCTTGAGTCACAATGCATAGGAAACTGCGTGACTGAAAATGGAGAACGCTATCTATCAGAAGGGAAATGAACCATGCACTTTTAGGTTAACTTTTGCCTTAAATATATATATATTAGATAGAGATCTCACTGCATAGGAAACTGTGTGACTGAAAATGGAGAACGCTATCTATCAGAAGAGAAATGAACCACGTACTTTTAGGTTAGCTTTTGAGACTACAATAACGTTATTTGTTAATGTATGAATGAATGTACGTATGAATGATATTAACTAGACACCTTAATCGAATGTAGGATAAATTAAGACACAAGCAATTTATGGACACAAGGATGGACAGGTAGTAAAAAAACGAATTCAGAGCGCTCTAATGACGGGATTTGGTAACTACGTGCATTCTGGCATTTTGATTTTAACATTGGGTGGGAGCTCTATGTACAGTGTTATAGGCTCCAGGGTAAGAAGCATATTACAATATCAAAGATATTTGTCAAATATTTTATTAAATATAAACAAAAGTCAATATACAACAAGAGAAGTTTATGTTATACAAGAAAATGATGGCAGTTATTTAAATGAAACACCTTGACAGACATCATAACAGTCAAATATTTTTTGCATCATGCAACGGGAGCATCTGCAGCTCGAACTAAGGACCTTTAGGTGCGCAGTTTAGTGACGCATTAGACTTTAGCCATTTCGTCCAACAAGGTGAGTGCAGCACAAGAGAAGGTTTAGCAGTTAAAAACGGTTTTATATCACTCAAATAATATAAGAAATTTGATATTTCAAATATTGTGCGAAAATTTCACTTGCTTCAGTGAAATTGCTTCAGTCAGTTGGCAAGACCGAATAGTTTAAAATATTAGAAAACTTTATACCGCGCGTACTTATGACCTAGGCATGTAAGTTTTTACTAATAACTTGCCGTATAAGATTTTGACATTACTATTTTAAATTAGTGTGTGTGTGTGTGTGTGTGTGTGTGTGTGTGTGTGTGTGTGTTTTTTTTACCACGTTCATGTTCGCAATATTGGTCCAATTTGTTTCAAACTTTGGCACAAAAATCTATTATGGTAATAGCTTGGACAAGATCACCAGCAAAATTCGTTCTACAGTTTCAAAACGGCGGCCATTTCGTATTATTAAAAAATTGGTAACTTTTTTGTCTTAACTTTTTTCACCATCGTTATCAGCGTTAAAACTGCATAAATTAGCATTCTGATTTTTTTTCAAAATCCTTTGACATTAATAAATTGATTTTTACTTCGGTCTGGGTTCATTTTCGTATTTTCAATTTTTAAATTTTAAAATTGCTAATACTGTTTACGATGGTGAAATCAGAATTAAAAAAAAAATGGTCAAATAAATAAAAGGGCATGCATTGCAGGAAAGTACGAAATAAGAAATAAAAGGGTTAGTTGTAGGGGGTAGAACAACGAAAGGAACACAATATAGTCAGTTGGAAAAGATAATATTATGAAGTTATTACTTATCTACGTACTTTGAAAATCTTTGTCAAACTTTCATCAATGTTTGATAAAAGGGCTGTTTCATCAAAGAACCGTCAAATTTATTTCATCACAGATCTTTGATCAAAGAACTTCGCCATTTCTTATTCTCCTAAGACTCTAAGGGATAATGGGAGGAGTGGAATGAAATGAACGGCATCTAGAAGCGGAGTTCAGTCAGTTTAAAGAACGTGCTTGTATTTTTTAAAATATAAATATTTAGGCCTATTGTAACGGATTCTAGGAAAATATGTTTAAAACCCGCTACCTAGACAAAGGATTCTAGGTAACGAAAAATAATACGTTTGGAGGCGTGGTCAGCGTGGTGGGAAGCGGAGTCAGCTTCAAAACCGAACCTAGACCGAGTCGAAGCTACACGGAACGGAGCTCAGCTCTGTACGCTTTCAGTGGCCGCAGTTACATTAAAAACATGTTAGATTTTGAATACGTATACCGCTCCGCTCAGTGCAATTGATGAACACACGTCCTAACGGGTTTGAATTTGTGTGGTTGAAATGATTATACGCGTGTGCAGATTTTTCATAATCGGGATAATATTCGGAATCATTCGGAACCATTCGTCTGGATTTGGTGACGTCGGAATGCGCAAAACTACTCTGCGCAGCTAGTTTTGTTTCCAAAATTATTATTTCGTTTCTCAAAGTCGATGATTCCTGCTATTTCGTGTATCTTTATCATCCGAATAATAACTTCACTAGAAAATTAAACATGACAATTTTGTTCGTAGCCTCAAGTTAAAATGTGCGTCTCAGAAAAATGACAAATTACGACAGCTGAGTTGCGGTTTTATCGGCAGTAGTAATTCTAACGACACTTATCTGCTGTCTGAAAACTTCCTTATCGACGTTATCTGAGTTATCGAGTTACGTAATTACATTCCACTCGGATTTTACCTAGGATGCGTTATGAGAAATGTTTGGTGGCATGAGTGATAACAATATTACAGTAGAATCCCGCTTACCCGTCTTTCGCTAATCCAAACTTCCGTTTAATCCGACCTAGCCTCAAAGAACTATATTTCAAACAATTTAAAAGATGTGTACGTGTCAAGTCTTTACGCCTACGTGTCACTTACGTGCCCAGCCGACGACTTACATTCTCTTCAAAAGAAAGAGGGAGTCGGCCACCCTTATACTTCCTTTGTTCGTTCATTTCCGTCATTTAGTATCATTTCAGATTCGTGGATGAATTGACATCCATTCTGCTTGTGTGTGTTCCGTAACGTTTTACGTACTTTTTTTTATTCGCTGTTTTCTAAAAGGTGTTGCGATGGCTTCTAAAAGGAAAAAGGTGACAGTTTCACGCGAGATGTAGCGGCGAAAACACGTCAAACAGTTGGTAAACAAAAAACAATTACAAACATTTTCCGTCAAGTTTGATGATCTGACGTAGGCCTACTGCTCTTTATTACTGTAGTGTGTGCTGTTTTATGTTTTAGTACAATAAATTTAGAAACAATTACAGGTAATTAAAAGTGTTTTTAATGTAATAAATTCAATTCAATACTTTAAACGTTTTTAATGGTTCTCCGGGTAACCATGGCCACGCCCGGTTTAGATCGGATTAACGAGACACTACTGTAATTTAATGTCGTTATAACTGAGTTGTTTACGATAAATATATCTTTATCTGGTTAAAATGACGCTACATCCGTTTGACATAACACACGCGGCAGTTATAACCACCTTAAAGTGCTGCACTTAAGTGTAAGTGTAAGTGCTACCCAAACAATCCACAGTGCTGGTAAATGTAGCGTGTGTTAATGTTTTTGTTACTCAAACACACAAAAATAATTGCTGTATCGCTGACTTAATAGCAGCAAATTTCCAAAACGTTACATCACAATAATTCCACATCTTGCACTTCACTGAACATTTTATTTCTCCATCGTAATCGGTGCCAAAATCTGCAACAATTTGCATTTTTAATTTCAAATTACATTGAAATTTGAACTTAATCCCTGAGCGCCGTGCCGATTTTGACAGTGAAATGAAATTTTCAAAAAAGTATTGGGTAAAATTTGGAATTCCACCATTTTTAATCACAGCTGAACAGATTGTGTTGGGTAACGAACTTGACCCAAGCTGTTGCAAAATACTGTAGGACCGAAATTGCAATTGTCATGATGAAAGTCCCAAAATCTTATCATAATGGCTGATCATCATGGCGTATACCTTATGGAAATACGCTAATTAGAAATGCTCTGTATTTTTTACATTGTTACCTTCAAAAGCAAAAAATATATACAAAATGTAAAAAGTGACTACATTCCCGCTTAAAAGACCTTAACATGATATAAAAACACAATTTTATCTCAATAAATATCGGAGTAATTTATACCTTTAACATTGGTACTATAGTAAACCAGGGGCCCGTACGAAATTTCGCACTATGAAAGTTTTAAGTAAACACAGCCTTTTGAATAAGAGCAGTCGTTGGGGTGAGGGCGATAGATGGAAGGAAGGCAAAAATGTTTAAAAAATAAATCGAAAAGCGATCGGCTGATTATTAAATCACAAATTTATGAGTCATTGTAGTATATACATTTCAATACAGCTAATTGTTTTTAAGAGAAATTTTCACAGGGCATTACAATACCTCGTTGTAAACAATATTTGATGTAAGAATGTAATCTCTTTGTACTTTTTGTATTTCACTTTCTTTAATGGATACACACATGTTAGTTACCCTTGAAAAAGCTACATACAATTGTGATGACGTCAGCTTAACAGTAGATAAATGCACGATGGAAAAAAATCACAAATATATTAGTATAAAAACAGTGTCCAAAACATGTGTTTGGTATTCGAAATGCTTGTCCCGGCTTGTACCACGGGCAATGATAGGGGACTGTCAGTAGGACCACATAACCTATAAGTTTAATAACTTTTAAGTAAATATTGAAATTGTTCTAAGCACGTTATGAAAAAAGTGCATTTGTAATGGGATTGTCTATTCGTGATTAATAAGTCAGCTTTGTAAAATATACAAAATATTGTCTGATTGTGATGTCGCGCATGCGCATCCATGATGCTGTTTTGCCTGTGACAGTTAAAATTTTCCAAAAACAGTAAGTTTTAGTGCAAAATCGTTTTGCATTGTCAGAAACCGGTTAAAAAAATCTTTCTAAAGATACCTCATTTATGATTGTACGAATAGTATGTGCTGAGAAAAAGGGATGTTCGAGAAATAATGTATATGATAGATTCAACATGGCCGATAGTATCTTAAGAATGTAATATGGGTGAAGAATTGCAGGACGAAATATACAGGCAGGTAGTAAAGCAGCCAACTGGGACGTTGCGTCATTTCAAGCTCCTGTTATCGGCGTTCCAATGCACACTCACGGTGACAGGTCACAACGATAGTCTCTCATTTGCCACCAACCGAGATGGACCTTACACGCGCCCAAATATTTCAGAAGAAAGTTGTTTTTTTATACTTAGTCTGCAAGTGCTGGATTCTTGCATACAACAGCGAGGGCTAACTGAAGAAGAAAGCTTTTAATGTATGCTTGATGGATCTCAGGGAAGATTGTGACAACTTGTTTACTTTATTTTCGAATGTCAATTCGATCTCTTCATGGCTAACGTCCGAGTTTGTTGAAAATTTTGACATTCACGCGTTCATGAGACATCGCGTAGAAAGACTTCATAAGCTACAGATACTGCAGGAGATATGACACGACCCTGCGGCAGGTGAGCTATCTGCGTGTCTCCAGGTACCTGCGGCAACGTCGGTAACTACCAGCCGTGACGCCGGGGTCAGATAGGTATTTCCCAACAGCAATCGCTCTGCATTTCTTCATAAGCGACTGAAAATGACGCAGCGTCCCGATAATTTTTGCAACAAGTGTGCATCGAGCTGAAAAAGAAATAAGGCGGTTCTTAGTAGAGAAGTAGGAGAAGGGAGGTATAGTATGTAAGTCATATCCGCCGGTGGATTACGTTGATAGTTTTCGAAAATAATTACTCCAAACTGCGTAAAAAAATGGATGAAAAGGGAAGCTAGGATTGGCAAGATGTAGAATATCACATAATGAACGTAAAATCATACAAATAAAGCTTGAACCAAGGACGGATTAAAGAGGGAGCGAAGGGGCGACTGCCTCTTCCGGGGTAAAAGAAATAAAATAAAAAATGTAAAAAGATCCAATTTGACTTCCTTAAAGTGGAAGTATCGCAGCCTCGAGGAAAAGAGTCAAAGAGACATCTGAGGCTTCTGAGGGTCCCGAAACCCGTCACATTATCCCGATCTCAACTTTGTATGTACATCAAGTTTGTCCATATGTACATACGTACGTTAGTGCGCTTTGAAATGCTTGTACTGAGGGTGAGAACGGGGTTAAACAATTAGATATTTTATGTTGGTTTTCTCTTCTCTTCCTGCGTTAATTGCAACAGAAATATCTTTATCGACTCTAAAATTGTTCAAAACCTGGTTGAGAAACTGTTGTGACACTTAACTGGACTTGCTCAGGTTAATGAGGACGAGGGATCAACGTTAAAGGTAAGGGTAAAGAAACTGGAGGAATTGCAGCTATATGTAAACAATTTTAGATAGATATATTGAGAAGAGGTGAAGTTATGTAAAAGGAGCCAGTTTTGCAAAAGTTTTAAAAATTAGGGATCTAGGAAAATTGATTTTTTTCTTTTGTCTAAAGTGGAGTAAATTTTTATATTTATTTTATACGCGTTTTAAGCCTCAAAACAGATTAATAGTGTTCGTTTTTGATATTATTTCAAAAATTCCCATCTCCTAGGCAGAATCTCTTTTAAACTGAATCGCCCAACCAACCGCCCCCACCCTCAAAATTCCATTAATATGTCAGTGGTTTAAACGAATTTAGATTTTCAAAATATACATGTCTACTTACGTAAATTTTAACGTAGCAATTCAAGGATGGTTTTGAAAAAGCTTTAAGTTACGGCCAGTTGACAGGTCCGTGCAGACTTGGTGGAGACGGCACCAAAAACAGATCAATGATCCTGGCTTTGGCTCATAACTACCCGGTCTCTATAGTCTGTTCAGTCACGGAAAGCGGTTGGAATTAAAAGTTCAACATCAACCGTAGGGCGAGATTCAGATTACACCAAATCATACAGTGTTCAGCAATCGCACAGTGTACAGTGACAGAAGCGCATTTTGAAACAGTAATACTACAATAACCTTTGTACCTTACACCGTCACAGGCGTTAAATTCTGTGTAAATTAGAATACTAAATTACAACGGAAATGCTAAGCGATGAAGATTTTAATGGTGATTACGCTGGTAAAATCATAATTTAAAGAAAAATAAATAAAAATATTCCGATTTTTTTAGGATTTGGAGTGGTTGGTGTGTGTTTGTGTGTGTGTGCGCGCGCGTGTGCGTTCGTGCGTGCGCGCGTGCGTATGCGTGTGTTTTCGCGCGCGCGTGTGTGCCAGTGGGTGCATGAGTATGTGCGTGCGCGCGTGCATGTGTGTGTGCGTGCGTGTACGCGCGCGCGCGTGTGTGTGAATGAGTGTGTGTGCGTGTGCGTATGTGTGTGTGTGTGAGTATGCGTGCGGAGGTTTGTGTATGTGTGCGTGTGCGCGCGCGCGTGTGTTTTAGCACGCTAACTGTCTCAATTTCGTTAAACAACTAGCGATAAAAACTGTATAAATCAGCATTCTGAATTTTCAAAATCCTTTAAATATTACCAAGTTTTTTGACGACGAACAGGATACATTTTCAAATTTTCAATGTAATTTGAAACTTTAAAATGCTAATATATGCAGGATTTAATGCTGATTATGACGGTGAAATTAGAATTTCAATATGGGGTAACACAAAGAAAAATACGTTTTAAAATTCGCTTCTTTCACGTCAGCGAGACAACTGCGTGAGGTGATTACCGTAACTTTCAATTAACTTCTTAATTTTGCTGCCACTGTTTTGTTCGCTTCCATCGTTTAGGCGAGACAGCTGTTTGTAGCAGTTTACGTGTGTAAGTGCGGAAGTTGGTGCACTACAGTTTGTAATTACAAATATTACATGTAGCTACTTGTTTGCCTCCACTACACCGCTTGGGTTTAATTAACAATTTAATTTCGCGTACGCTTATAACCTAACGTATGCAATCGCGTTGAAATAATATTCTCACGGGTAATTACTGTGTGAAATTAAATCATGCGCAAAATAATTGAATACGACTGCAACACGATGCTCGCAGACTAATCAGGAAGTGTCGGGACTAGGGACTGTCGCGGAATGGGCGCTATCGGTTCAGGACCGTCACCGAAACAGTTGTTACAAACGGTTTATGTACCTTCTTGGTAACGGATCGCCTTTAAAAAAATGAGTTTTTGGAGCAGCCATTTCTAGACCATAAAATGTGAACCGATCCTCAGAGAACTCGAACTGATGGGAGTGTTAGTGAATATCTCATACATAGAATTAAGTAAGTATTTAACGCGCGCGCGCGCACACACACACACACACACTCACTCTCATACACACACACACTCACTCTCACACACACACACACACCACATATACACACACCCACACCACACACATTGGGATATATGAATGTGCTTGGGGGCGTGCGCGCGCGCACACACACACACACACACACACACACACACACACACACACACACACACACCACATACACACACACCCACACCACACACATTGGGATATATGAATGTGCTTGGGGCGTGCGCACACACACACACACACACACACACACACACACCACATATACACACACACCCACACCACACACATTGGGATATATGAATGTGCTTGGGGGCGTGCGCGCGCGCACACACACACACACACACACACACACACACACACACACACACACACACATACACACACACACCCACACCACACACATTGGGATATATGAATGTGCTTGGGGGCGTGCGCGCGCACACACACACACACCACATATACACACACACCCACACCACACACATTGGGATATATGAATGTGCTTGGGGGCGTGCGCGCGCGCACACACACACACACACATACACACACACCCACACCACACACATTGGGATATATGAATGTGCTTGGGGGCGTGCGCGCACACACACACACACACACACACACACGCGCGCGCACACATACACACACACACACACACACACCACATATACACATACACCCACACCACACACATTGGGATATATGAATGTGCTTGGGGGCGTGCGCGCGCGCACACACACACACACACACACACACACACACCACATATACACACACCCACACCACACACATTGGGATATATGAATGTGCTTGGGGGTGCGCGCGCGCGCACACACACACACACACACACACACACACACACACACACACGCACACACAAGCGATCTAGAGGTCAAGATCGGTGCTTATTTCAAAGTCCCGGGTCTGGGATGACCGCTCCAACAGCTCATTTTCCCAATAGAAATCCGCTAAAAACGAATGGCCGTACTTCAAGTTTTTCCAGTTTTTGATAAACCAAACGCTATTATTCAGACTAATAATGATAATTACGATCCTATTAATCGTAGCACGCAGCTGTCTCGCTGACGAGACGGAAGCCAATTCTCTGCAATTACTTTAAATAAAAAATAATTGCAACAGAACCGCTACAACAGCAGTAAGTTGTTTATTTAAATTTTCTCGTCTAAAAATATCCCAACGTTTACGCAGTTCGTTTAAAGGGTTTCTGTTATTTTGTGTAAAATATTTTCTCGACGTATTTTCTTGAAAAGGCTTTTCCCGCTTTGAAACAGAATTTAATGAACTGGTCGATTCATTAAACGTTCTTCAGTGTGTTTGCTTTTATCAGGCCAGCTTCTCGGGGACGCGTAAAAACTCTGCTTTCATGGAAAAACTTTGTTCGTGAATTTCCATCTGAAAATGAGCTGTTGCATATGACATCATGGTAAACACAAGACCCAAGACATACAACGTACAACAATGGTAACTCTTATAATACGATGTATCGCTTGCGGCAGAGTATTGAACGCAGGTAAACAGACAATAGTACTGTCTATTTTCTCAAACGTCTTTGACCTTACCTTGCAGCGTTCCTAGCGGCAGATAGTTCAATTACTTGGATTTTAGCCATTGATATCGAGCACGCTTTTTATAATGGTGGTTGTACTTCTAGTTCGTTTAAGTTAAATGCCCAGGACCATGACATGAACGCTGATCTTGAATTCTAGTGTTCATTTTGAAAGATCCTAACATTATGGATCATATCTCAGTACTATTTTTACTTTTTCTTTTTCTTCTTCGTGTAGTTATTTATACCTTCCAAATATCGGCGAACATAATATCGATTATTTTGTTGACCACCACCTTGAATAACTTTGCCAAAGAGCTCTTTTACTTAAAATTTAAAATTTTCTTAGAAAACATTTTACGAAGATGTTAAAATTGTATTGTTCAGTCGGACAATTACCATCATTTGTATATCTACAACAATACACGACGTTTCATGATAATGGGCACTCTCGTTCCCAAGTGCCTAACTAAAAAAGCCTAAATGCTCAGACTTATGTTACAATAATTAAAAACTAAGAGAAACAATCAGATCAAGTCCCCTTCAAGTATCCACTTCAGAACAAGAGTGACCCATGCTCCCATGCTCTCGAAACGTAGTATTGTTTTATATGCACAAATGATGGCCAATGTCCGCATAACCTGTAATAATAACATAAATATTACATTATTTAGTAACAGTTTCATAAATAGATGTTGAAAATCAGATTTTTTAGAAATCGGCTTTAAAGATTTCAATTAAATTTTACTGCACTAGTCCGTAAGTATCTACCCAAATAAAACTTATGGCAAATTTTTCAGAAATATTTCTATCACATTGAATAAATTAATGAGTTTCTAGGGTTACTATAGCAGTGCAACCTTGTAGATCTATGACCCTTTTTATATTCGAGAGATCCTCAGTTACGGTGCTTCTTCAGTATTCTTCATAAAGTTTAGGATTCAGCATAAATTTCGGAGAGGATTCAAGGTGGTTAACTACCGCCATTCTAATTGGAGAGCCGCCTCGGTGGCCTAGTTGATAGCGTACTGTGCTTTCACCCCGAGGACCCGGGTTCGATTCCCGGCCAGGGTTTGGCATATTCATACGCTATAAATCATCCCATCGTCTGCATTAGCCCAAGTGTGCACAATACAAAGGCAAATTAGTATAAACGAAAAGTTAAATCATCGTAATAAATGTTTATTGATTATAAAAATACAAAAATAAAATACAAATCAATGTTAAACGAAAACTAGACAAAATTTCATAAAACGAAATTAGTCTACATGCCAATGGCTGGGGCGAGCCTGTTTGCCCTTGCGTAATGTATTGAAATCCAAATGTAATACAAAATGTAAAGAAAACTATTCACTGTTGGCTTCATTTCCGTACACGGCTGGTATTGGCGAGGGCCCCTCAAGAAGTTGCGAGCTCGATGTCGCTGCAATTTGCAACATTGAGGCACCGATCAGCTGAATCCAACGATTGTGACGTAACATTTACAGCGCAAAATTTAAACATTTTTATAAGCACGGTTTTATTTTTATAACTATCTCTATGAAGATTGTTTAATTTTTAAACATAGTACAGTTATTGATTACATAGAGGTTGACATAATAAAGAAATACTTGGGCAAGTACCACGGAACGCTTGGATATGGCCTGGGGTTCCGCGGACCCCAGAGGTATAAATACCGCTGACCTAGAGGTATGGCGGGATCGCTAAGCCCATCAGCTGCCTTAAAATGTACATCATTTATGACGATCTATAACTGAATTTTTCATTTCTAAACTATGGTCAGAGTCATTTTTATTTTTTCAGGTGATTTGAAAATTTGAAATTATAATGTACACAAATTTTAATGCCGATAAAGATTTTCAAAAAGTGTAATAAAAATTATTATTAATAATTAGCTTCCATCACGCCAGCCACAAATTTACTTACCTTATTTACAGAGGTAAATTTAGGATCATAATTATTTCTCTTCACTTAACCTCAATACAACGAATATATTGTGCTAAAGCCGCCTCGGTGGCCTAGTTGATAGCGTACTGGGCTTTCACCCCGAGGACCCGGGTTCGATTCCCGGCCAGGGCTTGGCATTTTCATACGCTATAAATCATCCCATCGTCTGCATTAGCCCAAGAGTGCACAATAGTCGGGCGTTAAACACAAAAACAACGTGCTAAAACACTCACACCCGCTCTAAATAGCTCATTCTTCAACGGAAATTCGCAAAGTTACAATCCATCCGTTTCGAATACATACAAGACTGCTGAGATAACCAATTTTGCAGCTTTTCAACAATTCTGGCACAACTCTCTCCTCGTACAATACAAGATCAATGCACACTTCGCAATTATATAAGCTAATTAGGTCGTATAGTCTCCGAACTGGTGGCCTATAACTGCGCCTAGTTTCCCTAGGCAAGAAGAAAATTAGTAACAAATTAATTACGCAGTTATGTAAAATGTATTTCAACTCTTAAACGCTCCACTAACGAAGTATGTTTTAAGGTGAACTCAGAGTTAGTGATTTGCAAACCTGTTATTCAGTCACTGATATTTCAAGTCACAGTTACCTGTGATTAGTCCGTGTAGAATAGCACAACTGTGATTTCACCGATTCGTGTCGCTAATCTACCAGCAATAAGGAAAACTAAATAATGTATTTATTGTGATTTGTTCACGTCCCACATTTACTTTTTCAGTTGTGTAGTGATGATAAAGTTGTGATCACGTGATACACAGTCTACATTACATTACAGATAAGTGTCAGTTTACGTAAAACTTTTTAGAATGACTTGTTGTTTTCATATTATTTTTTTAGTTTCTGTAAACATTTATTTTATCCAGGCTACTAATTAATTATAGTTACAGTAGCCTATATTCCTATTTTTATTTATAAAAATGAGTGATAGAATAACACGAGTAATGGAGACAGGTGAACTAGAAGTGACATTTTTTTATGGAAGACAAATAAATAGCTGTGCGCATTATTTGTACGCATGGATGAAACAATTTTTCTTCCAAAATAAAATCGTCTATTATTCCCTTAAACAATGAAAAATGCTATTTAAAAGAAAAATTAAAAAATTGTGTTTTTCGGTAAATTTTATTGATATAGTCCATTGTGTGTAGTTATTTTATATTTATGTATTTCACATTTTTTTTTTTTATTTTAAGGCGAAAAGCACATTGAGGCTATTATCGCCTCCCTAAATGTGTGAGTGTATAGTCGTAAGTGTAAGTGTGTGTTAGACTCGGGTACCGCGAGGGACGACTAAATCCTCTCAATAGTCTGCAGCCCCCTGCGGGGGTATTTTACAATAAGTTTATTCTTTGACTAAATATTACTTGCTTTAAAACCTTCAATTTTGGTTGAAGTTTTTAATAGTTATCAAGAAAAAATCATTAGAGCAATTAGGTAGAATTAATTTTTTAGGTCGTGCATGTAACGTGTGATTCATTTAGTCACATTTCGCTACTATAGTCAGTACTTACTGCCTACAGTTACGGGAGCGATAAAGCGTTAGCCGTCAATCACAATCACAGTAAATCTCAGATTAAATCACAGCTTTTCAGTAATAGCAATAACAGTTCGTACTGTGACTCAATAGTGTTGCCAACTTTTAAATTATAAAACCAGACACGGAGAAGAATTCCTCCCAGGCGGAAGAAGGGTCGGTTTTTTCGTTCAAATTGCATGCAAAAATAAACGCGTTTGTTTCTACCTCGTACAAAAAAAAAACAAAAAAAAATACATGGGATAGTATAAAGTACTGCTCTCTTCTAAGATAAAATAAATAACATATTTTGATTGATTTTATTCATTATTACTAAGAAATACAGTGACGTAAAATTAGCAATAAAACATTCCATAGTTTATTTTTATTATAAAATTGTTTTATTTTGAAGGTAAATTTGTAAAATTTCATCAAGACGTACCAAAACTCTTTGTAGTGGGAAAGGATATAGTTTTAGATAAAAGCATTATAGGCCCTACCGGATGATCAACAAATACGGAACAGAGTGAACTACGCATTCAAAACCTAAGCTATTTATAAAGTGTGGACACTGAAAGTGTAACGGAGTTGAGTACAGTCGGTGTGTTCTCCTCCGCGTACTTTCGCTCTGTTTAAGTTCGGTTTTGAAGCCGATTCCGCTTCCCCCACCACGCTGACCACGCCTTCAAACTTACATTTCTCGTTACCTAGGTTACCGTTGCCTTGGTTACGGTTTTTAAACATAATAGTTTCCTGGAATCCATTATAGTAGGCTATAAACATATTCTTTAAATTGAGTGAACTCCGCTTCCGGTTGCCGCACGGACTTATTGTTGGAAATTCGTTTCATCACATCAGCGAAACAGATGCGTGCGGAAAATTATTTTCTTTGAAACAATATTTGTTTGCAGTAGTGCGCATAACTGACACAAAACTTATTCTGTTACTGTTTTTGTGTCTTTTGAAGTATTAATATAATTTTATTCAATTATCCGGATTTCCGCATAACCACATCATATCGATTCCCAGTTACTTCGGTTTATACGTCATCTTAATTTTTTTAAGGCTAATTAATGCCAGTTAGACTAATAAGGGCGAGGGACGAGTTAACGGAAAGTGCAAAACTTATGGCAGTAACTGCGTATCGAACCTACGATCTTGAAGTGCGCAGTTCACAGACGCAACAGACTATCCGGTGCTCTAGCCACATCGACCACCGATGTCGAGCCCTGTAAATAAAGTTGGCAATAAAGTAAAATATCTTTGAAGTCCTTAGTAACTGTAGCATTTTTTCGTAGCACGCATTTAGTAACTTACATTTCCTAACCAAAGGCTACAAAATTTTATTTTTTATTTTACCTAGTTTCGCTTGCAAAACTGGACATTTGTCGCCCGGTTAGGTTAGATATTCATACCGGGCACCGGACAGATGACAACAATAACTAGGACATCGCTTCACGAAAGTTGTTGATAACCAGACGTATTTTGTAGTGTCTAACCTTCTCACCATAACAACTATAAACTAGTACTTCAAAAAACAGTAGACCTAGCAGTATATTCTTAATGAATATACGGAGCTCTCGTTAAATCGTTAAATCAGAGGCCGCCATCTTGAAACGGAAGTAAATGGCAAAAAGCTTACGCTTACGTCTTTCGGGCTTTATAAAAATTACCTTTGTAAAGAATAGGCCAATACGTTTGACCAAAACTACATACACTCGTCATTGTTAAATCAGAGACCGCCATCTTGAAACGGAAGTAACTGGGAAAAGAAGCTTACCCTTACGTCTTTCGGGCTTTATGCAAGTTGCATTCGTAAAGAATAGGCCAATACGTTTGACCAAAACTACATACACTCGTCATCGTTAAATCAGAGACCGCCATCTTGAAACGGAAGTAACTGGGAAAAGAAGCTTACCCTTACGTCTTTCGGGCTTTATGCAAGTTGTATTCGTAAAGAATAGGCCAATACGTTTAAACAAATCTACATACACTCGTCATCGTTAAATCAGAGGCCGCCATCTTGAAACGGAAGTAACTGGGAAAAGAAGCTTACCCTTACGTCTTTCGGGCTTTATGCAAGTTGCATTCGTAAAGAATAGGCCAATACGTTTAAACAAATCTACATACACTCATCATCGTTAAATCAGAGGCCGCCATCTTGAAACGGAAGTAACTGGGAAAAGAAGCTTACCCTTACGTCTTTCGGGCTTTATGCAAGTTGCATTCGTAAAGAATAGGCCAATACGTTTAAACAAATCTACATACACTCCTCATCGTTAAATCAGAGGCCACCATCTTGAAACGGAAGTAAATGGGAAAAAAGCATACGCTTACGTCTTTCGGGCTTTATACAAATTACCTTCGTAAAGAATAGGCCAATACGTTTGACCAAAACTACATACACTCGTCATTGTTAAATCAGAGACCGCCATCTTGAAACGGAAGTAGGCCTAACTGGGAAAAGAAGCTTAAGCTTACGTCTTTCGGGCTTTATGCAAGTTGCATTCGTAAAGAATAGGCAAATACGTTTAACCAAAACTACATACACTCGTCATCGTTAAATCAGAGGCCGCCATCTTGAAACGGAAGTAAATGGCAAAAAAGCTTACGCTTACGTCTTTCGGGCTTTATACAAATTACCTTCGTAAAGAATTGTAGGCTTTACTCTGTTCTCCGTCCACATTATTCTAATTGGCGTAATGTAAGGTCGTTAAGCAAGTAAAAAAATATTCGACATTTTGTAAACACACGACCTTCGTAAAGCAAACTAGGTTACAGATATACGGCCAAGTAAAAGATAATCCCACTTTCTGCGTAAATGTCACGGATGAAACACATGTCGATAAACTCACAGATGGCAGATGTCCCAGTCAAAGAATGCAGCCATTGTTTGTACGCCAGGAAGCACAGCCTCCTCGATCATATTTTCAGTAATGATCTTCAACAAACAATTAACATTGCAAACCACGCATCACCAGCAAACCTCTCATCGCTCTTTGCTATCCGATAAGCCTATTTCAAAATAACACAACGCAGCTGTCTCGCTGACGTGATGGAAAGCCAACAGTATTTTGTTTATCTCTCATTTTTCTGAACACTATTTTACGATCATATAATCAGCGTTAAAACCTGCATAAATTAGCGTTTTAATATCGTAGTCTCAATGGAAAAAATTCAGCATTGCGGGACTGACCGACCGGTTGTGACTTCTTTTGACGTGTATGACTATAATTTTCACTATTATGAATTATTTTTATAAAAAATTAGATGCATGCAGGAAAGGGCAACTCTAGAAAATTATTTTCGTATTAAATTTCGCGTGTGTGTAGGTACACAAATTGAAAATTAACTGAAACTGTCACAGACTATGAATTTGAGTATCTTAGGCTATATAAGGGACTTTAATAATTAATCAGTTTATAACCCTACTTTTGCCAGTTATACTGTCTACGTATAAAAATAAATATAATATTTGTGATTACGGCAATCAAAAATTGGTTCAGGGCATATACATAAAATACTTTAACTACACAAGTTTAGAAAATACACATTTTTAAAATTAACAAGAACAATAAACATAACCTCAATTGAAATGATATTGAAGCTATTGTGCAAAATCAGCTGTTTAGAAGTAGTCACTTCCAGTCTAGATATATACAAGAACAACATATGATGTGAGGTATGCATTACGGATTCAAGCGTCACGCGAAAGCAAATGTTTTGTCAACCGCGATCATACAAGTTTTCACTTCAAAAATACATTTTATTAATCACTAAACAAGAAAAAAATAATGTGTTGTAATAATGTTTGTAATAACAATGTTTGTAATAATAATGTTCACTAGAGTGAATTATGGATATGTGAGCGTTGCGTGACGGTAGACTGGATTTTTCCTGTGCAAAACATACACCCATACCCCGCGATAAGTAGTCACTTCAAAATTGTGGAAGTCCGACCGTTTACCGGGTTGGCAGCGTTCTGTCGAACAAAGGATTTCGACCAGTATATACAATGCAAATTACGGCGAGAACCATACTTTCACAGAATCTATTGTTAAAACCAACGAAAGAACACATCAGGATCAAGGTAGTGTGTACGGTAGATGCGATGGTGCGCCGACAGTAACGTCTGGGCAGAAATGTGATAATTTAGCGTACATTAAAAATGAGATACGCGAGCACTGCGAACCAATCAAAGGCGAGTATTGTTTAAGGGAAAACTGTAAACTTGGTACGCAGGCGTAGGTTGTTTGAAAGCCGGGAGAGAAGTTCGGGAATTTAGCGTGGATATTTTTTCGGTGTTTGTAAGCAGAACTAGTTGTGTAACTCAGTCGTGTGTTGTTTGAATGGTAACATTAAACTTTCAAATTGCACTGAAAATAGGGAAGCGAATCCTTATCGTCTTCAGGTTCATTTTTCGTATTTTTAAATGAAATTTTATACCTTAAAATATGTTAATTTAAGCAGCTTCACAGCTGATTACGATGGTTTAATGAGGGTTTTTTATGAAAATGTGTAAGCTAATTTTTTTATAACTTGAAATGTGTGTGTGTGGGGGGAGTGTATGGGTGTGTTATGTGTATGGATGTGTGTATGGGTGTGTGTGTGTGTGTGTGTGTGAGTGTATGGGTGTGTGTGTGTGGGTGTGTGTGTGTATGTGTGTGGGGGTTACGAGTATGGGTGTCTGTATGTGTGTGTGTGTGTGTGAGAGAGAGAGGAGTGTATGGGTGTGTGTATGTGTGTGTGTGTGTGTGTGTGTGTGTGTGTGTGTGTGTGTGTGTGTGTGTGTGTGTGTGTGTGTGTGTGTGTGTGTGTGTGTGAGTGAGAGGTGAGTGTATGAGTGTGTGTGTGTGTGTATGTGTGTGTGTGTGTGTGTGTGTGTGTGTGTGTGTGTGTGTGTGTGTGTGTGTGTGTGTGTGATGGGGTGTGTGAGTGTATGGGTGTGTGTGAGGTGTATGGGTGTGTGTATATGTATGGGGGTCTGTGTGTATATATATGTATGTGTGTGTGTGTATATATGTGTGTGTGTGTGTAGTGTATGGGTGTGTATGTGTGTGTGTGTGTGTATGGGGGTGTGTGTGTGGGAGTGTATGGTTGTTTGTGTGTGTGGGAGTGTATGGGTGTGTGTGTGTGTGGGAGTGTATGGGTGTGTATATGGGGTGTGTGTGTGTGTGTGTGTGTGTGTGTGTATGTGTGTGTGTGTGAGTGTATGGGTGTGTGTATGTGTATGGGTCTATGTGTGTGGGGGGATGTATGGGTGTGTGTGTGTGTGTGGGAGTGTATGGGTGTGTGTGTGTGTGTGTGTGTGTGTGTGTGTGTGTGTGTGTGTGTGTGTGTGTGTGTGTGTGTGTGTGTGTGTGTGTGTGTGTGTGTGTGTGTGTGTGTGTGTGTATCTATGTGTGTGTGTGTGTGTGTGTGTGTGTGTGTGTGTGTGTGTGTGTGTGTGTGTGTGTGTGTGTGTGTGTGTGTGTGTGTGTTGCGTTAAAATGGCACACATTAGCGTTTTGAATTTTGAAAATCGTTGAAATTTAAAAATTTTTTTGACGGCGGTCACAGTTATTTATAGAAATGTTTTCAGTGCAATCTGAAAGTTTATCACGGTGAAATCATAAGTTTAAGAAAAAGGTAAGATAAAAAAATCTACTTTTGAAAATTGGCTTCCAGATTTCAGCGAGACAGCTGCGTGCCGCGGTTTTAACCGATAACTTGCAAAGCGGATTATTTGTAAACATATTTGTGTGCCGCTTTTGTACTATTTGTTCCCCCTTATGACAGTGCGATAATGAACATATCTTCTTGCTGCTCGAGACGATAAGATCTTACGCGCTGTATCCAACAAAAGGTTCGTAAAATAAAATAAAAAATGAACCCTGACCGCCGTCAAGATAATTTCTTATCTTTTACTTTTTACAATCTGCCTACTGTTGTAATCACAGCTAAATTCTTCAAATTACAGGAGAAAAATGGGAATTTATGCAGTTTTTTAAACTGATTAAAATTACCTTATTTTTAACGTGTGCCATACAAACGTTAGGACCTTTTCTTTAAGGCGGTCAAGGTTCACTTTCATATTGTTAATTGTACAATACGGACATTTTGGCGTAACGGATGTTTTGCTTAAGTAATATTGTTAGTTCAACCACGTTAGTGAAAGCGCTACGTGCTCGGACTATTTTTAATTAAATTTGGGTTCTATCAAATGTTATTATAGAGGTAATAATATTTATAGCTCTCTCTCTCGCACTCTCTTTCTCCCTCCTCTCTCTCTCTCTCTCTCCCTTCCCCCTCCTCTCTCTCTCTTTTGTTCACTCTCTTTATTTAATCAAAGCTCTTTAATTAAGCTCTTCAGCAGAACCATTTATTTGCTTACAAGCAAAGATCCAGAATTAACTCCGTCACTTATTAACACTTTGGCAATTTAATTTCTGAAGTGTTTCATTGTCAAAGTGTTGTTCCGTTTGATATTTGTTTTTATTTTATTTAACTGTGACGTCACTTCCGCCAGAATTTCCGCTCCACGTGTTTGGGAAACCAATCGTTTGCCGGGTGTTGGAAACACGTTTTAATAAAGGTGCATTCACGTTGCTTCGCATTCTTTAAAAAATCCAGTTCGGACGCTTGCAAAACCGGCAGGTCAGATTTTTATCAAAAATAAAGATTTATCTCGAAATAAAGAAGCAACTTTTAAATAAAAGAAACAAAAGAAAAAACCAAAACAAATCTCGTTATTAGCGCTCAAAATTTACCCCTCCGTGATTAACTTCAGAATTGTAATAACTCCCTTTTATTTCAAATTTGTTACACTGATATGACCAAAATTTTGACAATATTTTTGAAGCGAAGCTTTTAATGTTAGATTTGGCGAGAGGAATGAATAATAAGTCAGCTGAAAGGAAGAATGTAACGGAAATATGAAACGAACGATCAAACGAATTTCGTCTCTCTATTTCTGTCTTTTTCCATAACAGTACACGTTGTGTTGCTTTGGTTTCGACAATTTTTCTTCACTTGAAGAACATGTGCACATTGTGACCGTTTATAATAATTCTTAATATTGCTAATTTTTAACAACATAACCTAAAACTTATTCTTTATAACTTAAAACCTAATAGACCTGTAGTCTATTAGGTGTTCAATGAAATCAGCTGATCATTAGGAGTTAATATAAAACAACTGATATTTTACTATAACTACAGTACATAATTATGTTCAGTATAATGATCTGTCTTCCCTAGTTTCGTCAATTCTACTTTCGTTGACGCGTTTCGGAGAACCTCCATCTTCAAAAATATATTTATACTCTTTTTAAAAGAGTATAGATATAATTTTTGAAGATGGAGGTTCTCCGAAACGCGTCAACGAAAGTAGAATTGACGAAGCTAGGGAAGGCAGATCATTATACTGAACATAGTGACAATAATCATAGCAGAAAAGAAGAAGAATATAAAAAGAATTACAGTACATAATATCTAAGCTAGGTTCACGTATTAATTTATTTAAACAAAACCAGATATTTGTAAACAATTTCAAATTAATTATATATTCATCAAAGATATCATTAAGAAAAGCTCCGTTTCTGTCGGTAACTAGCCGAATTCCACACGCGTACTTTTTATCGATTTTGAAAAATAAAGCCGATTTATTGAAACTAGAATCGGATTTTGAGGGGACAGTATGCTATATCATTGAATATAATTTGCTAGAATGATAACCCTTATGAAAGTATGAGCGCTCGCTGCTGGTGGCATCTTGCGGCAGAGTGTTCAGCTACAGTTAAACAAATAGTACTGCCTATTTTCTCAAACGTCTTTCCCCTCTGTCCTTCCAGCGTTCCTAGCGGCAGACAGTTCAATTACTTGGACTTTAGCCGTTGATATAGGACACGTTTTTTTAATGGTGGCTGTATTTCTAGTCCGTTTATATTCAAGGACCTTATAGCCATATCTTTCAATGGCTACATTTGATCAAAATCTTCAAAGCCCCTTTGAGAAAATATTACTGTTTTTTGTTCATTAAAAAAGTTTTTGTTCTTTACTAAAAAAGACGAAAAAACAGATTTTTCTTGTTATATTTCGAAATAGTCCTGAAACAGGAATACATTTTGCTACCTTTTTCCAAAAAACAATAAAATCTTGAGAAAAACCTCATTGGTGGAATTGGTAAGACTGTTTTTAAGCCCGAAGGGAAAACGCACGACGTATTCAGCGACCGAAAAAACCGACGCCGCAGGCAGAAAGCGAACTGGGCAGAACAGGAATGTCTCCCGGTATATATTAAATTACAGACTTAGCAACAAGAAAACCTATACTTAAAAGTTCATTGTATGTAAAGCAAAGGATATCACGTGACCTTGGAGCCACTTGTTCCTGCTTGTGGTGACTTGTCACTGGCAAGACAAGGTCTATCCGGCACCGCATCAATTCACTGTGAAATTTCAAATTATTGTACCTAGTTACACGTTCCCGAAAGGTCCCGAGGCGCTGGTCGCTGGAGCTGCTGCAACAATAGAACATTATTGTTCTGTTTGGAATGCATCTCACTGCAGTTGATTGCTTCCCGAGAACTGAACCGGTATATACCTCAGATCTCATTCGATTAAAATATTGCTGCTAAGTTTGAAATGGAAAACAGTTTTAAACAAAGATACACGCCTGCCTGCTTCGTTGGTAAAGCTGTTCGCTGCCCAGGAACGCTGTAACACCGCTGACGAGATGAAAGCGAATTTCGAAAAATCAACAATATCAATAACTTGTTATCGGTCACTTCGTTCGAAATCTGTATCAATGATAATCATTTTCGTATTTTCAATAGAATATAAAAACACAATTTATACTTATTTTAACGCAGATTACAGCGTCGAAAACAGATTTTCAAAGTATGAAATAAAAAAGTTTAAAATTTAAAAGTGGTTGCAATTTTGAAACGGTTGAACGAATTTCGCTGAAAAAATATCCAAGCTTTAATTAAAATCGATTTTTGTGAATCGATATCCACATAAATGAGCACACTAAACTTTCGAATTACGTTGAAATAAGAAAATGAACCCTGACGCCGTCAGTTTATTACTTGCGCCGTTGGATGGGATTTGAAATGTAGGCACTTTTTAAAGTTATCATGTCGATTAAATAGTATTTTTCATAAAGTGTATGATACACAAGTTATGTTCTTATAAGATTTGAAAATGCCGCCATTTTGAAAACGTTGAACTGTTTTCGTTGAGTTACTCACTTGTCAAAACCGTTACCAAATGCGATTGTTGTGTCAAGCTAAAAACAAATCGGACCAAAACTGCGGACAGTGCTAAAACACACACACACACACACACACACACACACACACACACACACACACACACACACACACACACACACACACACACACACACACACACACACACACACACACACACACACACACAAAATCCTCGTAGCCTATATGTCAAGTAAATTTTTATTATTTATTACAAATTATTCATTAGGAAAGACTGTTTAAGAATGTAACAACAAATTTTACCTGACGGTTAATCGATACTGTGCTGTATATGTTCACTGAAAAGCAAAATCGTTAAACAGTTTCAAAATGGCGGTCATTTAAAATATCTACGATGTTTTTGAAAATCTGTTTTCCCCATCGTATTCAGCGTTTAAAACTGCATAATTAGTGTTTTAAAATTTAAAAATACTAATTAAAGAAATTTAATTTGACGTTCATGTTTTCAATTCAATTTTAAAATTACAAATGCTACTATACGCAAATTGTAACGCTGTTTGTGACGGTACAGGGTCACACGAAGAAAATTTTTGGAAATTCGCTTGCATTACGTCATTGTATACATTTTTTAATACAACTAAACAAAAACAAGTTAAAAAGTAGATAAAACGATGTGACACTTTCAAGTGTCACCCTCCCACCTCATAATATCCGTTAAAACGGGGGTTTACGATTTTTTACTATTTATAACTGCAATATATATATATATATATATATATATATATATATATATATATATATATATACACACACACACACACACACACAAAATATGGTAAGATAAACGGAGTCAAGCACTTCAAATATCTGGGAGAAATTCTTGAACCCACAGGTGGTGAGAAGGCTGCGCAAAGGGTTCGGCTGCTGAGAATAAAGAGGGCTCTTGGTATAACGCGTGATATCTACAATAAGAGATGTATGTCGACGCACACAAAAATCAGATACTACAACACAGTCATAAAACCGGAGGCATTATACGCAAGCGAGACGCTAGCACTCCACACAATAGGTACCATGGAAGACATTTTGAAGGAAGAACGTAAAATCTTGGCCCAAGATTAACAGAAGACGGATACAGGTTGCATTCCCGGAATACCACAGAGAAGATATCGAATTTGGCAGCAGATATCAGAAGAAGGAGGCTTCGGTTCTATGGACACATCAGTAGACTCCCAACAACCAGACTTGCCAACAGAATCCTTAAGTATATACAAAGAGTCAAATCAACGACGTCGTGGATCACACAAGTCAGAATAGACCTACATGACGCAAAAATAGAATCAACAGACATTGGAGACAGGATCATACAGGAGAAAGACGCTCGGGTGGAAAATCCTAGAGAATGAAATTCCAAAGAGAGCAGGGATAAAATGGACGGAGGAGCGGAGGAGGATCCATGGGGACAGGATGAGAGAGGTGTGGAGGATTAGAAGGAACAAGACATGAGTCGGAGTACTTTGCGTGATCCAACAGAGTCTATACGCAAATAATAATAATAATTATTATCATTATACATATATATATATATATATATATCAAAATTGTGAACAGCAATGATAAATACCCGAAACTTCGAAGTAGCCTAGTGGTTAAATGAGTAGACGTTTATGTAGTAATTTGGACAATAAAATATCTGTTGTTCCAAATTTTTACTACGCACAACATCGTGTTTTCCTTTATTCGTAGAGATATTTTTAGAAGTTAATTGGTTTCCTTTCATAATTGCTGGATATAGCTCTGAAAAATGTTTTTCTTTTATTACAAAACTTCACAGCAACACACTCGGAGGCTGGCAATTATTTTGTTTTCAGAAACGAGTTATTGTATTCGTTGATTTAATAACTTTACTTTTGTTCCAATTTCAATTTTTTCGGAAGCTTTTTTTGAGAAATTCCAGGCTACAACTTACAAAACATCATTACGTGTAAAGTGTACTTTCTCAATTGAAATAACCGGTACAAACGTACTCGCTTTAAATTAATCCTGTATAATGGCACGCAGCTGTCTCGCTGACGTGATTGAAGCGAATTTCCAAAAGTATTTTCCTTTAACTCACCCAAATTTCAAAATTCTGATGCCACTACATTAAAATATTCATATTAGTATTTTAAACTTTCACACTGCATAAAAAATATGAAAGCGAACCCTGACCGCCGTCAAATTTAATCTCTTAATTTCAACCGATTTTGAAAATTCGATACGCTAACTTAAGCTGTTTTTAAACGTTGATTACGACAATGAAACCAAAATAGTGGTACTACATTTTTAAAGATTTGACATCGATACCATTTTGAAATTGTCGCAGATTTTCAACACGCACGCGAAAATATTTAACAACGCGTGCGCACGCACGCATACACACGCGCGCACACACAGACACACACACACACACACAGACACACACACACACACACACACACACACACACACACACACACACACACACACACACACACACACACACACACACACACACACACACACACACACACACACACACAGACACACACACACACACACACACACACACACACACACACACACACACACACACATACACACACACACACACACACACACACACACACACACACACACACACACACACACACACACACACACACACACACACACACACACACACACACACACACACACACACACACACACACACACACAGACAGACAGGCAGACACACAGACACACACAGACACACACACACACACACACACACACACACACACACACACACACACACACACACACACACACACACACACACACACACACACACACACACACACACACACACACACACACACACACACACACACACACACACACGCACACACACACACACACACACACACACACACACGCACATACACATATACACACACACACACACACACACACACACACACACACACACACACACACACACACACACACACACACACACACACACAGACACACAGACACAGACACACAGACACACACAGACACACACACACACACACGCACGCACGCACGCACGCACGCACGCACACGCGCGCACACACAGTATCGGCACCAATAAAAATTCCCTAATAAGCTCTGTCAACAAATAAATGTCCACATTTACTGCATACGCATAAGTGCCTTCTTCTTCTTAAGATCCCAGTATTGGATAATCCTTGACACACTTCAAGTTACGATATCTGATCACCCAACTCTTAAGGCTTTTACAAATTAATTCCACTTTTAGCATCATTCCTTCACAAGAGCTAGCAAAGTCCTTGATAACAGCTGGTTTACGAATTTCCATTAATCGTACCGAAATCCGGATCAATGAATTGTCGACCGATACCAGAAAAGAAACAAATCATTAACTTTCTACGTTACACTTCTAATTAGTAATTGAAAGAACATTAGCCCTCACAGTATGTTCTTAATCAATGGCCTGGTCACCGCTCCACGACAGCGCTCTGACTGGACCCAGCGCTCCCAACATTTCCCGTCAATTTAAACAGTAACCATAAAATTTAGGGAAAATGTTACTGGACCATCTTTATTGGAAATTTTATATTTTCCATGAATCAGTTAGTATTACGATAGGTCTTGCCGTTCAGCCAGTATTACAGAAAACAGTCAGCAACTACACTCGTCATCGTTAAACCAGAGGCCACAACCTTGAAACAGAAGTAAATAAAAAACATTCCACACATACACAGTACATCGTGTGAGCCTTATACAAAGTACTTTCGTCCAAAATTTCAAAACAATTGGTCAATGAGTTTTTCTAAAACTTTGTACACTCGTTGTCGTTACATCACAGACCGCCATCTTGAAATAGAAGTGACTGGGAAAACATTTTACAAATACGTCGTTTGGGTTTTATACCTTACTACCAAATTTCAAAACAATCGGTCAATAAGTTTAGCCAACATTGCATACATTTACTATCGGAATCATATGTCGTTCGGGCTTCGTACAAAGTACCTTCACACCAAATTTGGGTCGGTACGACCTTCGTACCTTCAAAACAATCGATCAAAGCTGGACGGATTTGGCCAGAACTGCTTATAATCATCATTATAACTCAAAAGCTGCCATCTTGAAACGGAAGTGAATAGCAAAAATCTAACGAACCCGTCGTTAGAACTTTATACCTTCTTACAAAATTTTTCCCCCGCAGGTGTGTGCAGACTAGCTGCACCTATTGAAAGGATTTAGACGTCCCTCGCGGCACCCGAGTCTAACACTTACATTTACAACACTACACTTACGACTTTAACACTTTACTCTCACACTTACATTTAGGGAGGCGATAATAGCCTCGATGTGCTTTTCGCCTTAAAATAAAAAAAATCTTACAAAATTTCAAAATAATCGGTCAATACGTTTGACTAAAACTGCGTAGGAAATAAAAACCAAATATTGAACTGTCGAGTTAAACGGAGGACTTGTTTCGCTCGGTCGAAGATCTGATCCCATCATTATAATCAGCATTAAAATCTGCAAAAGCATTTACGTCTGTAATTTAAACGTCTTCTCAAGTAGTAATCTAAAGGTTTCTAACACAAGCACGGTCTAGATTTTACCAAAACGTCTTCTCAAGTAGTAATATAAAGGTTTCTAATACAAGAGTAATCTAAAGGTTTCTAACACAAGCACGGTCTAGATTTTACCAAAACGTCTTCTCAAGTAGTAATATAAAGGTTTCTAATACAAGAGTAATCTAAAGGTTTCTAACACAAGCACGGTCTAGACTTTACCAAAACGTCTTCTCAAGTAGTAATATAAAGGTTTCTAATACAAGAGTAATCTAAAGGTTTCTAACACAAGCACGGTCTAGGTTTTACCAAAACGTCTTCTCAAGTAGTAATCTAAAGGTTTTTAACACAAGCATGGTCTAGGTTTTACCAAAACGTCTTCTCAAGTAGTAATCTAAAGGTTTCTAACACAAGCACGGTCTAGATTTTACCAAAACGTCTTCTCAAGTAGTAATCTAAAGGTTTCTAATACAAGCACGGTCTAGATTTTACCAAAACTTCTTCTCAAGTAGTAATCTAAAGGTTTCTAATACAAGCACGGTCTAGGTTTTACCAAAACGTCTTCTCAAGTAGTAATCTAAAGGGTTTTTACCAAAACGTCTTCTCAAGTAGTAATCTAAAGGTTTTTAACACAAGCATGGTCTAGGTTTTACCAAAACGTCTTCTCAAGTAGTAATCTAAAGGTTTCTAACACAAGCACGGTCTAGATTTTACCAAAACGTCTTCTCAAGTAGTAATCTAAAGGTTTCTAACACAAGCACGGTCTAGATTTTACCAAAACGTCTTCTCAAGTAGTAATCTAAAGGTTTCTAACACAAGCACGGTCTAGGTTTTACCATTGATAGTCGCTTAATTTTTTGTTTAATGTAAGTTAACAATCGTTTAACAAAATGTTAACAAATTGACGGGTTTAAAAGATACAAACGTTGACTAAACCAACAAAACGGGAGAGTCTGGCCTAATTTAATATCACGAAACTAAAAATTTTATAAACGAATTACTTCATTACTGACATTAAAACAATCAATCCGTTCTTTATTGGTTTATTGTTGCTAAAAAAGCGAACTTTCTATTGTCATTAAATTTCATTGTTACATTTTATTGCTTTATTAAAATAAGTCTGTTATTTCATAACGTGATACGAAATTACATAAAATTTTAATAGCTAACGTCATAAAAACAAAATTATTTTTTAAACAAAAGCTTAATGTACTTTCTAATCAATCAATAGATACGTAAACGTGGTATCCGTGCGTGCCAATTTAACTCCACAACTCCCCTCCCCCTAACAGCCCTTGGGGTTATACGGTATGGTAGCCTACCAACCATGAAGAAGGTCTCGGTTTGGAACTTCACGGGTTGATTTCGGAGAAAGGAGTGTCAAAACCAATGGATTTCTTATGGGAAGTCGGTGAATCAGCTGACAATCGAAGCTAATGTGCCTAGGCTACCGATTAAAATTCAAAACCATATGGATATAAGTAGAACAATGCACCACGTAATAAATAGATTTAACACTGACTCAGGCTAATCAAAAGGACTCTTAAATAAAATACGTTTGTAACGCGAATTACCAAAGTCAAAAAAAAAAAAAAAATTAGAAATGTAATATCCAAGATGAAAAATCAAAATAGTTCACTCTAAAATTCTTAAGTTACCACGTATATAAATATCAATTAAACCAAAGAAATGCAAATAACAATTTAGCATTATCTAACTGTACTTACAATTTTCAAAGTTATTACTTCCGCAGTAGGCCTAGATTTAAATCGAGTAAAGAGAAAAAAAATAAAATTGCAAAAGAAATTTTAAATAGGGACTGTACAATGAAAAACACAGTAGACCAATCAATGACGAAAGGAGACAAGCGGAGCGCAAAACGTTACTGCGAGGAGAAGGCTATTTTTGAATAGTAGAATGATTTTTTAACGTCAGAAATCAAATTATAATAGTTAACGAAAGATAATTAAACGCGATGAGTATAATTATTTTAATAAAAACCTAGGTGTTTACACAACGTAGAAAAAGGGCAAATGGCGTTAAATATCAAATTTGTAAAAACAACTTAGGCAGTACGGGACTGGCCGACAGAAGTCACTACTTCTTTTGGCATGCCTGACTGTATACTTTTGCACTATTATGATTTAATAATTTTTTTTAAAAATTAGATGCATGCAGAAAAGGGCAACTCTTGAAAATAATTTTCGTATTAAATTTCGCGCGTGTGTAGGTACACAACTTAAAAATTAACTGAAACTGTCACAGACTGTGAATTTGAGTATCTTAGGCTTTATAAGAGACTTTAATAATTAATCAGTTTATAACCCTACTTTTAACAGTTATACTAAGTATAATAATAAATATAATGTGTGATTCTGGCATTCAAAAATTGGTATAGGTCATTCAATATTTCACTTCTTGAGACCTTGTGGGTATTCTACACGATGAAGTTCCTTTCAGTATTGTAGCAGCCATTAGCCGCCTCGGTGGCCTCGTTGATAGCGTACTGGGCCTTCACACCGAGGACCCGGGTTCAATTCCCGGCCAGGGCTTGGCATTTTCATACGCTATCTATTTTCATCCCATCGTCTGCATTAGCCCAAGTGTGCACAATAGTCGGACGTTAAAAAAAAAAATGTAGCAGCTATTAAATGACAAAAACTGAAGCAACACACGCTTTCCGATGATAATACGTTCCAAAAGATTTCCAGAAGTGTTTAATGCAGTTAAATTCTCTAGTACAGAGTTGTGGTAGAACAATATTGTCAGTATTATGCACCGTGTAAGGACAATACTGATGCGTGGAAGGAAAATATTGGCATTGCGGTATTGATCAGTACTACCATTGAATGTAAACGTACCAGACGTACAGCCACCATTATAAAACCTTGCTCGGTATTAACGGCTAAAGTCCAAGTAATTGGACTACCTGCCGCTACGAACGCTGCAAGCTGCAAGGGCAGGGAGTGTTCACAATCTCATAAAGGTTATCATTCTAGTATGTTTGTATTCAACGGTATTATCATTGAATATAAAAGACCTACAATGACAACCTTATGACAGCTCTGTGAGTACTCGTTGCTGGTGGCATCTTGCGGCAGAGTGTTAAACTACAGATAAATAGTACTGTTTATTTTCTAAAACGTCTCCAACCCTGTCCTTGCATCTTGCGGCGATCTTAGCGGCAGACAGTCCAATCACTTGGACTTTAACCGCTATTATCGAGCACGCTTTTTATAACGGTGACTGTACTTCTAGTTTATATTCAATGGTATTATTGATCGTCTAAGGTCCCTTTACAGATATAATCGTGCACAAATTACAGAACTGCACGCGAAACGAGGCACAAGCTTAAGTGCTTCCCTATATAATACTGTCGTCATAGTAACCGTGCACGTTATTTTCTATTAGAACTCTTAAAATTAAAGTGCAAAGATGAATATTAATTTGTAAGATATTACATTTAAGTTTTAAAAGAGAATTCTAAAAAAGTGCTTTCATTTATTGAAAGAACTTTACCAATACTGACTAGACACGTCTAATGAGATAATTTACAATTTATAATTGAAACGTTTTTTTACTATCTTGTTATAAAAACATATAAAGGAAGTTGACGATCGTGAAAAGATTGAGTCTGAGATTTTGAAGTACATCTTTAATATTTTCTGGTCCCAGAAGTAATACAAAATATAGTTTTTACGTTGACGTCTGTTCGTGTACGAGCGCGCGCGCGCGTGTGCACCACTTGTCGATTAAACTGATTAATTTCAACATTTGGCATGTTACTGTAGTTTATCCACATCTCAAGACCATTTTTAATTATTCAAAAAAGTTTGTGTTTAATTTAAAAAATAATGATCAAAGTTTCCTGAACTCCAGTTTTTTTTGTGCTTAACGTTTACACCAGTAGAAAAGCATCCACGTAACACAAACAAAATCTAACGGTACTAACTACATTCGAACCTGCGAACAGATCCGAGTTCCAGCAAATCTTTTCGTAACGAAACGTTTCTAAACAGGCCTATTGTTCGTTAATAAAAAATCAGTTTGGAAATTTTATCAACACTGTCGCCATCTGCAGGCTGCGACAAAACTATCAGGAAAAGACCTTGAATTAATTCAAAGAATACTGACGATATTTTATGAGTCATGTTCAATTTATCTTTTCGTATTTATCGAACACAAGTAACTCATTCAGCTGTAATCATGATGTGTCGAAGGTCAATCAATGAGCGCCTTACCCTTCACAAAAAAGATGTTACGTCTGACCTCGTGTTTCGCTCTGTATTGAGCTCGTCAATTTTGCGCATTTATGAGAAGCTCTTTGTAAGTTCGGTTTCAGTGTTTTAACAATCCCGGCTTACATTTGTAAGTATTTCTTTAGAGTTTGAACCGATATAGAGCTCTGGAATCTGCAGCAGGGTTGCCAACCATTCTGATTTAAAATCGATCGTCATGCAAGAATACTAAGTCAGAACAGCTGATTTTCTTATATTCACTTACGTCAGCAAAAAATTAGGAAGTAACCAACAAAATTTAAAAAATCTGTTCTTAATGTTATGATTTAAGGCTGGTTGTGATGTTGGATTTTGCGTGATATGAGTGCACAAACTTATATTGCTATACAATAGCATATATTGCGCGTCGCAAGTCTCATATTAAAGTAATTATAATTAAAATTTCCTGTGTTTCCGCCCGTTATCGAACCGGGGACCTTGCGCGTGTCAGGTGTAAGTGATAAGCATTACACGAAGTAAACCAAAAAGAAATTTGACCATTGTAAATATATGAAATGAATTGTTTATGTGTTATTACATATTGAGTTACGATTAAATTGAGTTACTATGAAAACATCAGTTGTTTTATATTAATTCGTTACGATCAGCTGATTTCATTAAACAGCTGTTAGGATATAATAAGTTTCTGGTTATGTTGTTAAAAACTATCTATGTTAATTTGTTTTGTTTTTTTAACACATTCTTGTAATTAAAATAAAAAGGAGAAAACATACATGATTTTAATTTTTGGTTCAATAATATAAATTTTCTTCTATGATTCCTTTATTCCTGTGATGTTGGATTTTGCGCGTCGCGTGATACGAGTACACAAATTTATACTGATAGTTATAGTAAAAGATCAGTTGTTTTATATTAATTAGTAACGATCAGCTGATTTCATTTGACAGCTGTTAGGCTATAACCTGAGTTCTAGGTTATGTGCCCCGAGGACCCGGGTTCGATTCCCGGTCAGGGTTTGGCATTTTCATACGCTATAAATCATCCCATCGTCCCATTAGCCCAAGTGTGCACAATAGTAGGACGTTAAAAAAAAAAATCTAGGTTATGTTGTTAAAAACTAGTTATGATAATTTGTCGTGTTTTCGAACAAATTATCGTAATTGAAATAAAAGGAAGAGAAAACACTATTTGTATTTTTGGTTCAATAATATAAATTAGCTTTTTATTTGCATCCTTTTAAAATTATCAGAATCTCATGATCGATTTTTACAACGGCCAACATACTTCATATTTCGTACAGCTAATAAAAAAATAAATTTTTGTTTGAATAAAAATTTTGAATATTTTTAACGATATGTTCTAGGAATTAGGATCGGTGCCTGGGTTTGGGTTTTACCACGATATTGGTACAATTTCAATAGATATTCGCTAATAACGAAATTATGTTTTTTACTCCTCAGTAATACATTAAATTAGATAGACGTTATATAAGAGGTAGTGGGGTTAAGATGAAGAAAACGAAATACTGTAAATAAGATTGTAATGGACACTACTCAGTAGCCAACAGAGACGCAATCACTTTATCCTGGATAACCAAGACGTGGGTTGAATGTAATAAACCTTCCTTTGAAATATTTTCCTACATCCCACTAAGCTTCCGTAAAATACAGACCTCGCGGCTTTTTCGTACGGTAACATTTTATTTCCGATTGAAATTTATTTTCAAAATCGGGGAAACGAAACAAATTTCGTCGACGCCATGTTTGGTTATTGTCGCGATATTTGCGTACAGCTTTAAGGTCGATGTTAATTAAAGATAAAACTCGACAGGTGACATTTGCGTACAAGATATAGCTTTTAGGGGCAATTACAAAAACGGGACGAGAACATTAAAAATTTAAAAAATTCTGTAAGTTTATTTATTTTTAAGATAAAAACAAGAAACTTAAAAACTAAGAAAAAAGAATTAAAATAAAATATACCGTAAATCTCTCTATAACAGCAAAATGTGTTGGCCCCTTCCCATTTCTACTATAAAAATATGTATTGTAACTTTCTCTACTGAGACCAAAAAAACTAAAGGTATCTCTCTACAGCGGCGAAACATGTAAACGTCAATCGAGTGTTTTGTGACTAGTACATTTTACAAGCAGTGCATTATATTTTATACTTTTACAATACAGTGGGCGTCTAAATGGGAAATTTTATCTTTAGATATAAAGGTTAGAGTTTTGCGTGAGTTAGAGAAAAGTGTGCTAGAAGATGTTTGCCGAGATTTTAACTTAGCTAGTTCTTCTGTTGCTTAGCTAATTCTTCTTCTGTTAGCTAATTCTTAGTAATGAAGGCCTTTAACGAAAGGAATATCTTAAAGAAAATTCGAAAGGCGGAACTGATGAAGCGGTTCTGCAGTAGTTTCGCAAAATATTGCTTTTTTCCCACAATTATAGTATTTTATTCATAAAGTATTATTTAACAATGTTCTTTTTAAATACCGATACCATATAGTTTTATTTCAATAACCTAACACTCAATACTTCAAATTAAAAATAGCGTAGAACATGTTTTATAAAGAAAAACACATTTTATCTATGTTTTGGCTGAGCTCTCTCTACAGCCGAAATCTCTTTATAGCGGCGAAAAATAGCGTTCCCTTCAAAGCCGATATAGAGAGATGTTAATGTAAAGATGGAAAAACACGCTCCAATGTCGCAGCAGAGAAGGACTGAGAGAAGATTAAAAAAACAAATGGTGCGTAGAAACTGAATGACCCTTCGAAGTGAATGACCCTGTTTACATCGATATTCGGGATCGATATCGAAATAAATGAGGTTCATGACTTGTATTTACCCCTCGTTCGTCAATTTTTCGTTATGTTACTCTTAATTCGATGTGACTACACCACAAAATTTGCTGTATCGAGTGTAAAGAAGTATTCACTACACAGACGCGAGCAAGCGCACACACACATACACACACGCCCACACACACACACACACGCGCGCGCGCGCGCACACGCTCGAGCGCGCACACATACACACGCACACTCCATCCACGCAACTCCCTTTCATGCTTTTTTCCTACTCATGTATTTTTTTTCGTTACGTTACATCAATTCGATTTCACTGCATCACAAAATGTGCCGTACCGGGCGTTAAAGAAGTACTCACTTCAAAAAATGATAATAATTCAAAAACCGAAAAATAAACGAATATTTCCTTCGCAGACAATTTGAATAGACATAAATTTAAATCGGAAATCAAACAGTTGTATGTGCTGCATTCTGTGGCCAACCTAAATAATATTCGTTATGCTATCGAGGAACACTGGAGCGTTACGCACCGCGAAGTCACCCTCAGGAGTTGCTACGGTGTATATTACGGGAAGTATCGAGTACTGATTTTCAGGTATCAATAACCCGGGTGGACAGTACGGCGCATGCGTTAATCATTTCAACAACTCGAGTCTAACCCTAAGAGTACTCTTTATTATGGACTATGTCTAAACTAAATTACAGGATAATTTTAACTTTTCGTGTAACGAAATATAAACTGTTAATCACGGATTTAAAAATCAAGGAACTACAATGTCAAACTCGTCACCCAATCTGAACACTAGTCATTTCTAATGAGGGAATGTCAATTCGATGACGAAATAATTGATCTTGGATGTTTGTTTCGAATTCCTTTCTTCCATTTCCGTATCCGTACTCGATATGAATGGATGGAATCAATAACCGGAACGTTCCGAGTATTTCGGTATTCGGAATCAGCGAGTATTTTATTCTGAATCCATACATCAGGTAACCCGAGATGTCACGAATAGAAAAGAATTATTCTTTCTTCCTTGCTTCCTCATTCACCTGCCTACACGCAAGGCAACGAAAGACGCAAAGCTTCCAGAAGGCTTGGGATTAGTCCCCCAACAGCTGTTTGCAGCTGCTGTGCATTGCCTTTAGTGGGCGACTTTCTGTTAATGTTCAGTGTTTTTCTGGAGGAAATTCTGCGCCGCGGCTTGCCTCCCCTCTACTTAGCGCACAGCTTTATCCTTGTCAGACCCTCGTCAAAACTTGAACCTTCGGACTGTACGCAAATATCGTGTATTCGTCTGGTTTCTTGTATATAGTAAAACTTCCACTAAATAAGTGAATTATGCAAAAACTACTCAAAACCTACTAGAATGCTTTTTAATTATTTGAAAGTGTAATTATTAAATGTTGAAATCAAACCCTTTCTAACCCAAAGGGATATAAATAAAATTCTTTTTATATTCTTCTTCTTTTCTGCTAGGATTATTGTCACTATGTTCAGTATAATGATCTGCCTTCCCTAGCTTTGTCAATTCTACTTTCGTTGACGCGTTTCGGAGAACCTCCGTATTCAAAAACTATATCTATACTCTTTATAGATATAGGAGTATAGATATATTTTTTGAAGATGGAGGTTCTCCGAAACGCGTCAACGAAAGTAGAATTGACGAATCTAGGGAAGGCAGATCATTATACTGAACACAGGGATATAAATAAGCATAAGCTTTTAAAGCACGTACTGAGGGTCAGTTTCTTGTCCTTGTAAACTTTGAACAAACAGTTTTATTTAAACATTATTAAAACAGATGAAATAAAACAAGAGTGTTTCACACGTAAAATACCTATTTTAAACCAACGGGAGTAACGTTTACCCTTACCGTTAAAGCTGATCCCTAGTTTAACTAGCATACAGTTTGAAAATTAAGGATATACAGTAAAATCTCTCTATAGAGGCATTGAATGGAACGTTAGTTTTCGCTATAAAGAGATTTCCGCTATATATATATAGAGAGAGAGAGAGCGAGCTCAACGAAAACGTGCATAGAATGTTTTTATTTTTTTAAAACGTGTTAACACTAAAGAAATTCTTTTTATATTCTTCTTTTTCTGCTAAGATTA
>CM040188.1:18816201-18863701 GCA_022606455.1 Callitettix versicolor | reverse complement strand
GCTTAAAATATTGTTTCACAGCGCAAAACTAAAAGGCGGTAAGGGTTTATTTTAGCACTTTCTAAAAACACAATCATTTAATTAAATCTACTAATTTATGCAAAATGTAATGGTACTAAGGAAAAAATTACTTTACAGAAAAAACCTACGAATTTTGTAATTACATACATCTCGAAATAGATTAACACATTCACCAAGTAGTGTGTCACAGGTGACGCACGCTGCAGCAGCTTTGGTGTGATGGTGCGTCACCGGTGACGCACTTCATTTTCCCCTTCGTGCGGGCTTATTTATAATTTTTGAAAATAATTTTAAATATGATGTAGTAATATTATAGTTTTCTTCTTTATCTTGGTACCCTTTACTGGTAAATTAAAATGAAAACACATTAAAAATAATAACATCTTTTTATTGACAGTATGAACACAAAGTCATCAAAGATGATATAGTATATAACTTATGGAGTTACTATAAGTTTACTTGAAACTTTATGTGTGTACGGATCAATAACAGTGAGCCACCAGTAACGCACGGGCATAACCGCTAAATATAGAGAATACATTTTTTTTTTTTTTTTAGTCTGAAAAAAATATATTTAGCAGAAAACTATACCTTACGTTATCTAAAGTCTTTTTTAAACACTATTTCAATTTAGAAACAAAGAGAGAACGATTGTAATTTATTATCTCATTAAATATTTTTTTTTACAGGCAACGGCATGCTGTTATTACTATATATAAAAATGAGATGGTGTGTGTGTGTGTGTGCGCGCGCGTGCGTGTGTGTTCGTTCCTCAATCACGTAAAAAACAACTGTACCGATTCAGCAGAAACTTGGTATGTAGATACAACTAAGCACATAGGAACATTTGTATTTAGATATTTGTAATTGACCGTGTGTTCTATTGACAGTTCGTGGTTTGTATGACTGTGTCTGTTATGTAGTTTTGGCCAAACGCATCGACCGATTCTTTGAAATTCGTTATAAAGGTATCACGTATACAATCAAACGACTTAAGTGTTCGATTTTTTTCATTCATTTACGTTTCAAAAATCGCCTCTGATTTAACGATGACGAGTGTTAATCTTAATAAAAAAAAAGAAGTCCTGACTGACTGACTGACTGATTCATAATCAACGCATAGCCAAAACTACTTTAGGTAGCTATTTGAAATTTTCAGAGTACATTTATGTTACCATATACGCGTGCACTAAGAAAGGATATTGCACACATTTGATTTTAACGCCATTAAACTACTTACCCATTCCAAATTTAATAATCAACATAGGGCCAATACTATTATAGCTAGAAACTTGAAATTTTCAGGGCACCTTCTTACAAGAATGTCAAGGTGCACTAAGAAAGGATTTTGCAAAAATTTAATTTTAACGCCATTAAACTACTTACCCAGTCCGACCTTAATAATCAACGTAGAACCAATACTATTATAGCTAGAGACTTGAAATTTTCAGGGTACCTTCTTACAACAATGTCAAGATACACTAAGAAAGGATTTTGCAAAAATTTTAATCTGACGCATTAAACTCCTTACCCAGTCCAAATTTAATAATCTGCGTATAGCCATTATTAAATTTTCTAAATCGTTGTAATTCATTAAACTCCAAAACCAGTAGACCCCCAAATTTAATAATCTGTTGAGAAACCCTGATTATTACCTATTATCTAAAATAGCTAAAGTTTTGAAATTTTCAGGGTTATCACCACATGCAGGGGTGCACTGAAAAACGATTTTCCAGTATTCAACTCCTAAAGGGGTAAATATGAGGTACAACAATTTTTATGGGAAAAATATGTTTTTCGTCTAACCTTCTTACAACGTAATATAGTCATCCTTAAATATAGGTAATGAAATATATTTTTCACCATTTCCCAAAATTCATCCCTTAAAGAGATTGAAAGGATGTAGAAAATGTAAAAAAGGTGTATACAATGTTGCATTGAAAACATATTTGTTTTGGATCGTATATTCTAGAAATATACTACGAAACACGAATAATGCATCACATATTTCAACATTTTTCAGAATTCATTCTCAAAATGATTAAAAATATAAAAAAGAGGTATAATTGGAGAAAATAGTGTTTTCATCGGAGAAAAATATTTTAATCGGCTTTTCTTAAAAGAGTGATTTTTAATTGGAGAAAAAGTGTTTTCATATTTTTATCAGATTTTCTTAAATTAAAATGGAACACGTTTGAAGACAATAAAACAACATATTCAAGTTATAATATTTGTTCATATTCACTGTAAAATAATCACGAGTTTAGATAATCACGCTTTTTTATTAATATATTTTTTATGTTTCTAAATTATTACATTACTGAAACGGTTTAAGTGTCGTGGGCGAAGCCGCGACGGGTGATGCTAGTTTGATATATTTTTGAAAATTCAAAATTATCACGTCAGAGAGCTACGCGCGACGATTGCATTTGCTTGAGTATTCAGAAAACAAGCAGCAAGATTGCATAATAATCCACGCCAGTGAAACAAATCGATTGTTGATGGTACAGAATTGTTATTTCAATACAGTCCCGTCAAAATCAGCCAACAATGAAGATGTCTGAGGTAATTGTTAAGCAACATCGATTCGTCATGAGTTGCACACGTGAGTGTGCGCGCGTGTGTAAAAAATGACGGCCATTCCGAATCTTTAAAAAATTGCAACTTTTAAACCTCACATCTGTTTGAACAAACGATTTCACCAGCGTAATCACGGTAACAACAATAAAATAATCTAGCATTCAAAATTTTAAAAATGTAATGAAAGTAATTCTGACGGCGGTCAGGGTTCATTTTCATATTATTTTTAATGTAATTTGAAAGTATGAAATGCAGATTTTAACGCTGATTACAATCATAAAACAAATTTTCGAAAAATTGTGTGACAAACCTGCCCAAGCTGCAATGCTAACAAAGCGCTTTCTATAGATTAACATATAGGTGCTCATTTCATGGTCTCGGGTCTGGATCTTACTATGATGATCTACTAGCGGTATCATACTTTTTGAACACGATGTTCAAAGATGTTGATTTTTGCTAAATCGCTTATACCGCGTCAGCGAGAGAATTGTCTGCACAATTTATATAACAGAATCATAGCCTTTGTGATTTTCAAATAATTCCCGTTAGTTTTCTAAGAAAATCTGACAGAATTGTGAGCAGAGTAAAAAAATGTAATAAAAAATACGCGACGCCATTTAATAAAAATTAGAATGGCCATCGTTGTAAGACCCAGACCTTCAAATGGTCGTCGGTTCTAACATCGAAGTAACTTTTTAAGATTTCGTTAAATAAATTGTGTGTGTGTGTGTGTCTCTCTCTCTCTCTCTCTCTCTCTCTCTCTCTCTCTCTCTGTGTGTGTGTGTGTGTGTGTGTGTGTGTGTGTGTGTGTGTGTGTGTGTGTGTGTGTGTGTGTGTGTGTGTGTGTGTGTGTGTGTGTGTTTTACCAAGCTCACGTTCGCAATTTTACTCCGATTTGATTCAAACATGGCACAAAAATCGATGTAGTTAATAACATAAACAAGTTCGTTAACCAGTTAAATTCGTTCAACAATTTCAAAATGGCAACCATTTCAAATCATTAAAATATTATAACGTTTTTCTTAATTCTTTTTTAATATTGTTTCGTAATTAGCATTAAGAATTAGCAATCCGGATCTACAAAATCAGTTGATAATTAAGAAATTCAATTTGACGGCGGTCAGGGTTCATTTTCGTATTTTCAAAGAAATTTGAAGATTATATTAGATTAGATTAGATTCAAACTAGAAGGGATAATACAACCCCAGGCACTGCGGTCAACATACCTATTGTGCAACTAAACCTCTTGAGTACTAGTTTCGCAGATTGGTGCCCTTAGTAAGTTCCAACAATCCACTAGCTTATTCTGCTAAAGATCCTAAGGGTCCTGGAAACCAAAAACCCCTAGCCTCCTACAAGCAAGAACTTCACAATGAAGAATTATGTGACCTGCAGTCTCCTCTTTCCTGCACAACCTACACAATGTTTTACTATGATACATACCTATCCTGTTCATGTGCACTCTCATACTACAATTCCCAGTAATAAGTCCCGTGACTTTCCTGAGTTGTGCTCTGCCCAAGACGTCTGCTGCTGCCCTGTAAGCCCTCCATATGGAACCATGCTTAAAAGGCGCTTACTATGATAATACCCATGAAGGTTATCACACTTTGCCTATTTAACGATGAAATTTGAAAGTTTAAAATGCAGACTTTAATAATGTTTATGATGGCGAATGTCAGGTTTATTGCATCAAGTGAGCGAGACAGCTGCGTTTCGCAATTATTATTTATTTATTTTATTATATTTGTTTTACTTGAATTAGCCCCATTTATACATACTTTCGTATCGTTTGTATCAAATCGACGAATGTGTAGATTCGTTTAGCCTATTGTATATAAAGCAGTCAAACGAAAAAGAAACTTGACCACCGTTGTTTTTTTCTAACGTCAACAGTTTACAAGTTTGGGTCTTTGTCAATAACCAAATTTTTTTGGGGGGTGAATGTTTTAAAATTTTATTTAGAAAAGAAAGTTTGTGCAATGTTTGCGCACAGTTTCTTGCCAGATGGAGGAAGTCGTTTAAAGACATTACATGTGACAACACGTACAGCAAAGTTAGGTCAGCTGATTACAACATATGGTTAATTGATAGAACTTGTACATTAAGGTGTTTAAGTGATTACTTGTTTATACCAAGTTACACATGATGTTTCGTTTCGCCACTGTATTGCCCAACAGTGAGCGTTATGGCCCACTTACACGATGCCAGTCGGCGTTCCAGTTGAGGTCGCCAGTCGCTGGATTCCACCGTGTAAAAGGTCCATGCTAGTCACTGGAGAGGCCAGTAAGCCACAGGCATCAAAATATTTTTGTTTTACTGGCGCTCCAGCTTCCCCCTCCACCACTACCGCACTGGCACCAACCGAAGACAACTGCCGTCGCTGGAAACATTCAACCACGTGGATTACGAAATTTACCACGTGAAATTTACCAGGTTCTGTTTAAGTGGTGAGAAAAAAACTTTGGAGACAGTTGTACCGTGACCACGAAAACTTATGGAACATGTTTAGCAAAGATTACCGCAATCGGGAGGCAAGGAATGCCTCGATGACATGAATGTGCCAAATTTTACAGTGAAAGACGTGCAAAAAAAAAAAAAAATAATAAAATACATACAATTTTTAAAAAAATAATGAAGCTTCAACATCTACATATTATTTAGACATTTATTCTGATGTTTCAGCCATTTTTAAACAAATAAAAGAAACCAACCACGTTGTACGCCATAACATACAAGCAATGCGCGACCAGTGAGCTGGCGTTCCTGTCGCCGCATGCCAGTGATCTCAAGTCGTTTCTCAACTGACATGCCAGACACTGATAATGTATAAATGGGCCTTTAGCTAACCCAAACAGCAAGCTGTTGTTAAGGTACTATCACATACATAAGCAAAAAGAAAATGGTGCAAAACCTTTCTCACATTCATCTGAATTACTTTGACGGCAGAAAGATATAAATAGTGGCATTGAACACAAACGTACTAAAATTATATAACCCTTATGATGCTGGTGACATCTTGCGGCAGAGTGTTCAACTACAGTTAAATACATTAGTACTGTTTATTTTCTCAAACGTCTCCTCTGTACTCGCAGTTGCAGCGTTCTTAGCGGCAGATAGTCCAATTACTTGGACTTAAACCGCTAATATCGAAACGCTTTTTATAAGCGTACGACAGCTGTTCTTCTAGTATGTTTATATTCAGTGACAGTAACTATAGACCATAGGAGACCTTCTGTGTACTTACGTTATCGGTCTTTTAAAATGTCGTCAGAGGTTATGCCAGTTCTGATCAGGCCGTGTCTGGGTCTTATCAAAACGTCTCATTTTTTAACGTTTTTTAAAAATTATTTCAAATAAAATTTACTTCAGTGAGAAATAATAGTGGCAAGCAACTTTCTCGCTGACAAGAAGAAACAAAATGGCGGCTAAAATAAATAAATTCTATCCCTCTTAAAAATGTCATTGTACTGCAGTATTAAATCAGACTTTTGAACAGCTTTTAATTCTTTCCAACAGGTCTGATTTATGAAATGTTTATTGCTATTTAATTTTCTTTTAATCAGTTTGTATCTAATTAAATTTTTGAAAAATTAATAATTAAAAAAATAACAAAATCAGTTCTATAGTTTATTTAAACATTATTTTGGCCGCCATTTTGTTTCTACAAACATCTTCCAGATGCAATTCTCACATGCTATTTCTGGAACCTTCTTTAAAAAGTATGTATAGTTTCAAAATTATCAATGAAGAATGAGAAAATAATGGCGCATCAAATGCGCAAACTTCTTCGTGAGACACTGTATCAAACAACCCCACGTATGAAACTATACTTTGCCTATAATATATTAAAGCCATTTCACTTCCTAAAGTTTCGTTTTAAAGATAGGCTCCATAAACATTAGATGAACATAAATTGCACTAAGCTTACCCTTGAGCTTTTGATTAATTTTGCCGCCTACTTCAAAGTTTGTTTTAGCAAAGCAATCGAAAGTCGCTGAAGTGAAATGTCATTTACATCAACCATCATCAACTGTGCGACGACAAACGAGTTCAAACTCATGTTAAACCTCGGCTAAAGCGGTTAATATGTCAACAGTACTGCCGAATTCAAATCAGCTTAACACCTTCACAATACGGTATAATACAATTACGGTCAAAATAATTAAGGAACTTCCGAAGACAATTATCTTACGTACATTGGCAGTTGGTGAACTTTATTGGAGTGAAGCGCCGAATTGCATTTGCGTATTCATTAAATGCAAAATTGAATTTTTCGATATCCATTACGCGATATTTTAAATGAGTGCAAGGATTTTCGAGTTTTTTAATTTTATCAACAGATGGTTAAAGATTACAACACCAATTTTTGTCCAAGCAACATCTCCACTACAGAAAAGGCAACGAAAAGAGGATAAGGCGTTTTTTTGTTACAACCACATAAATACAGTAGAGTCTCGCTAATCCGGATCCCGCTTGTCCGGACATCCTGTTAATCCGGAAGAATTTAAAAAATAGTAAAAGATAAAAACAGAATATTTGAAAAATAATAAAATACAATTTTAAGGGGGTCCGGTTTGCCCTCAGTTGCCGGACGTCTAACCGCCAGTTTTCGGAGAAGTGACCACGAGCTGCTTTGTTTTGTTTCCTTCAGTCGATGCTTACTCGTGCTGATGATAGGTACTAGTGACAGTACAATACATATTTTTATTCAGTGCAAAACTCTTATTGTGTGCATTTATTAAGAGCATTATGGCTAATAAACGTAAGAAAATGACAGTAACAATGAAACAAAAACACCAAGCCTTATTTCGTATTGATGCAGGTGAATCATAAACGTTGATTGTTAATGAACATGATTTCTCTTTTGCCTGTAAAACATGTTTGTGATACATTTTATAATTGATTCCGTTTTATCCGAACTTTCGGTGATCCGGACAGGCTCAGATCCCGTCCAGTCCGAATTAGCAAGACTCTACTGTATTTATAAGCATTACAAACTGATTACTTTGCAAATTAACAAGACAATTTTTAACTAATTACCACTGGAAAAATGACTAGGACCCATGACCTTGAAATGAGCATCGATTCTTATTTTGGAAAACGTTTTTGAAAGGTCGTGAAAATTTACTTGTTTGTGTAAGTGTATGTGTTGTGTGCGCGCGCGCTCCTCCTTCAGCAAGTACGCGTTCACAATTTTGGTCCTATGATTTAAACTTGGCGCAAAAATCGATTATGGTGATAACTTTAACACGTTCGTTAAACAGCGAAATTTGTTCAACAGTTCGAAAATGGCGGCCAATCCGAACATTTAAAAAACTTTTTTTGTCTTAAATTTTTTTGAAAATCCGATTTCACCAATGTAATCAGCATTAAAAAGTGCGTAAGTTAGCATTTTGAATTTGACGGCGGTCAGGGTTCATTTTCGTATTTTCAATACAATTTGAAATTTTAAAATACTAGTATATGCAGTAGTATTTCAATTACATGGAGATCTGACTTTAGAGGTTGTTTTACGTTCTCATTATACGAAGTATAAAAAAGTTGTCCCTGCGTGATTTTGAAAAAATCGGTGTTGATATTATAATAGTCCAAGCAGCTAAGATCCACACAGTCAATAAAATTGTTTCTAGTTGCATGTCTTTTCGTTTGTACAACCACTGGAGACTGGATCGATGTTTACCCGTATCTCGAAATCACTTTTGATATTTACAAAACAACATTTTCATCAAATTACAATTACGGTCAAAATTGTTCAAAGGTTTAAAGCATCAAAACAAAGACTATATATAGGTCGATATACGACGTGTGTTCAGAAAGTAACGAGAATTTTAATGTTTTAAACAAAATATTTATTTATTCTTCTACATTGATGTTGTCGCCTTCAAAATAGTCCCCATTGGAGATCATGCACTTGTGCCAGCGCTTCTTCCAATCCTCGAAACACTTCTCAAACTCGATCTTTGAGATAGCCTTTAGTTCTTTCAGCGATGCGCTTTTAATGTCATCTACGGCTGTAAAAACGGCCCTTTAAGGTTCTCTTTATTTTTGGAAATAGGAAAAAATCACACCGAGCCATGTCTGGCGAATATGAAGGCTGGGGCATCGTTGGCCAAAAATTCACGAACAAGCAATGAAATGTGAGCTGGTAAATTATCGTGGTGAAAAAGCCATGAATTGTTTTTCCACAGATCAGGGCGTTTTTTCGGAATGCTTCACGCAAACGGCATTGAACTTGTAGGTAGTACTCCTTATTGACCATTTCACCTGGTGGCAGGAATTCATGATGCACTATGCCATCAATATCGAAGAACACAGTGAACATAACCTTTACGTTCGACCGCACTTGTCGAGCCTTTTTCGGTCACCCTTGGCGAGCCAGAATGCATCCACTGGGATGATTGAGTCTTAGTTTCGACGTCATATCCGTAAACCCATGTTTCGTCATCTGTTATAATACGTTTCAGTAATTCTGCATCGTCGTTGACTTCATTTAGTGACTCCTGAGCACCTTCCATTAGCCGCTGTTTTTGTTCAAAATTCAACAATTTTGGAACGAATTTTGCTGCCATGCGTTTCATACACAAAACATTGGAAACAATGTCATGACATGATCCAATTGATATGCCAACATCATCAGCGACCTCTCTAATTGTGATTCGGCAATTGTTCATAACCATTACTTTCACTTTATCCACGTTTTCATCGGTTGTTGATGTGCTGGGGCGTCCAGGACGTTCGTCATCTTCAACGTCTTCACGGCCTTCTTGGAAACGCATATACCAGTCGTAAACTCTTGCTTTGTTCATAGCAGACTCACCATAGGCCTTTGTTAACATTTCACACACTTCGTTACACTTTATTCCATTTTTTACGTAAAATTTGATACAAATTCTGTGATCCATTTCTTTTAACAAACGAGCTCATAAGAACACATCTAACCTTAGTGGCTGTCACAGACAAAGTCAACAATGAAAACAGCTGAAAGTTTTATCATACTTCAAGGGCATGTATACCAACATAATAAAAAAAATGTTTGACAATCGGATTATCCAAGCCCGCAAAATTTAAAAGTTCTCGTTACTTTCTGAACACACCTCGTATTTCGGAAAATGCTGTTCTACAGCTATTGGAAAAGCCCAGAAAAATCAATGCAGTAAATATAAATAACAAATTAATTTGAAAATATTAAGTTCAAATACCAGTACAGCTGTCTTGGTTTGCAATTTCAGTGCTATTTCCTTCAAACTAGGTACAAAAATCGATTTTTGTAATAGCTTTGACAAATTCGTACACAGCCAAAATCCAACATTTTAAAATGGTCTGTAATTTTTCACCTTATACTTTTTATAAATATCTAATTTCACTATCTATGTAAATTGTATTAAAATCTGCATATATTACAATGAAAAACTTTCAAATGTTAAAAATATTGCCGTTCAAGGATCGTTTTTGCTATTTTCAATGTACTTTTACAAATTTTAAATGCTAATATATGTAGATTTCAATGCTGATAATAATGGCGAAAACAGATTTACAGAAAATAGTGTGCGATACTAAAAAAATAATGTTGGAAATTCGCTTCTATCACGTCAGCGAGACAACCGCGTGCCGTGATTTCAACGATGGAACAAAGATACGTTTCAATTCAATTAAGCAAAAAAAATATTCCAATAATGCCAATGTCATATGGTCTATTAACAGTGTATAAAAACTGTCGTTAATTAACAGCGGAAATTAATTGGCTGATTGGAGCGTAGCGAGTGGCAAAAAACCGCCTCGAGTGCGTTCATTAACTGTGATGGTTTTGCCGCACGCTGGAGATAATTTTCTCTCTAGGGGAAGCTCTGGCGACCTCCACCGCCTGTCCTTAGCCCTGAACAGAAATATGAATACAAACAGTACTCTCAATGATGTTAGTCACTGACGAAGCTTTGGACTTCCGGCGCTAGACTGCGCCACTCTAGAAACACATTAAGCAGTGTTGCCACCTTCAACAGTGAAGTGGGAGCGGCAGTTCCAGCAAATATCTTGAAGCAATTTTTAAAAAATTACATTGTTTTTAGTTTTTGTTTTGTCGATTGGCTCGTAAGGAACTTTTTATACTATTTCAGGATTTATTACAGTGTTTATTACAGGATTCCAATTAGAAAGAGATCTGTCGGAACGGCCATGAAAAGCGCCGACTTTGTCCTTAAGATCACAAGGGCTTATTGGGAAGCCCTTAGATATATTTATAGTGCATATACACCAGTTTTGAAAATGTCGATATTGTACGTTTTTATTCCTTGTAGCGACCCATCCTATGTTTGGGTACTTACGGATTGCATTTGAGCAAATTTAATCGAAATCGTTATAGCCGATTTTAAAGAATAACTTTTTTTTTACACGTAATCGCGAAACAAACAGCTGTATTGCTGACGTGATAGGAGCGAATATTCCCAAAATATTTTTTCTTTATTTTCAATTTCTGATTTCACCATCATAATCAGCAATAAAATCTGCATATATAGGCTGAACACTTTAAGCTTTAAAATTACACTTAAAGTACGAAAATTAACCCAGACCGCCTGAACGAGAAACGTCAAAACGTTTCGTAATTTCAACAGATTTTGAAAATTCAAAATGTTAATTTATGCAGCTTGTAACACACTTTACTATAGTGAAATCAGATTTTCAAAAACATATAACACGATAAAGTTATGGGTTGTTAGAGAATTAAAATGGTTGCCATTTTGAAACTTTTGAAGCAATTTTGCTGGTTACCAAATTTCTCCACGCTATTACCACAGCCAATTTTTGTGTCAAGTTCGAATCAAATCGGACCAAAATACCGAACGTAAGCGTGCTAAAACACACACGCACGCACACAAACACAAATACGCGCGCGCACAAGCACAAATACGCGCGCGCACAAGCACAAATACGCGCGCGCACACACACACACACACACACACACACACACACACACACACACACACACACACACACACACACACACACAGAGAGAGAGAGAGAGAGAGAGAGAGAGAGAGAGAGAGAGAGAGAAACACACACACACACACACACACACACACACACACACACACACACACACACACACACACACACATTTGAAGTTTCTGAGTCTGGGTCGGGTCTGACCACAATTACTCTAATAGTATACACTTTTCCAACAGTAATTCGTTAAAAAATGGTCCTGAGATATAGATAAACCAAAAAAGTAAACTGAAGATCACATAATCTATGATTTTGAGGCTTTTTCAAGCAGGAGACAAAACTGTGTGGCTTCCCTGAGGACCAGATGAATGTGCTGGTCAAACTCACTGGGAGAATCAGTATGCATAACTAGAATCCAAGAGGTTTAGCTGCACTTAAAATCATTTGATCTTCGTGTCACGAGCCGCCAAACCTAATAACCTGTAATCAATCATTAGATAAACTTAACGTGCTAAATTTCATCAAAATCAGTTTAGTCTCCAACGATTTATTCCTACCCAACTATACACCATCTCACTAAAAACCACTTTTTCACTCAGAAGATCTGAAAACAGATACTGTTTATTCAAAACCAGGAGATCAATTTTTCACGACAGCAATACTTTCTTTATTCTTCGTTTTGTGAGAATGTAAAAGATTTCAAATACTGAAAACCGTGAGACTGCCACACTACAATCGAGCTCCATATTACAAAAGCAATTCTTGTGAAAACCTTATGGAAATGGAAATCTGTGCCGCGCACCGACAATCAAAATTTCAAAATTGAAGCGGCTTGCACGCAACTCGTATCCTGTGCAAGTTACCTCGTCGGACGTTCGCACAGTAGAGAAGCCAACAATGCTGTTCTAAAATAAACAACGAATCATTATTAATTACAGAACAATAGAAAGAAAGTACAGTACGTAAGAAGGAACAATGCCACACATGAGCGAAGCAAGAGAGCTTTGTCCTCGCACGTAATGATCAGTTCACATGCGTTGAATTACGTAGGACAAGTAGAAGTTCCCGAAAATTTAGTTTAGTTCGAAATCAACAAACTTTCGAAACGTTAGAAAGTGCAAATATGGTGTTATAACGTATAATACAGTAATATATAGTATTTTTTAAAATACGAGGTACGATGAAAAAGTTCCCGGAAGTGGTCAATGAAAATTTATTGAAAGTACATAAAGTACCTTACTTTCCTTCCACTGTTCATACAACTGTTGGATACAAAAAGCAATTTTTGTAAATTTTGTTTAGCCGCTTCGTCGCATTTTCCATCAAATCTTGCGAATCAGCAAAACGATGCCCTTTCAGTGTCATTTTCAGTTGTGGAAACAGGTAAAAATCCGGTGGTGCACGGTCAGTAGAATAGGAAGGGAGTTCCAGAGTGGTAACACTGTGCTGGCAAGGTATTGTTTCACCATCAGCGATCGATGTGACGGGCATTGTCATGCAACAAACACTAATCGTTCCCTGCCCATTTTCAGGACGTTTTCGTCTAACTGCACCTCGTAGCCGTTTCAGGATCTCCTTTGCTAAACGTTTTCTCTTCAGAAATAAATTCGTAATTAATCGAGCTCTGGTAATAAAAAAAAAGGTGGCAGTCGCATGACTGCCGACAGAAGTGACTACTTCTGATCACGGGTTATGGCTATATATTTTACAACACAAAATAAAATTTATAGTCGATTTTCAAAATCATGAGTACGTTCATTTCAGTTTAATATATTTTTAAATACAATATTATATGATTTTATGGTTTTTTGCCAAGACATAGATTTTTGCTACTCGACACTAGAATAGGCTATAACTGACCATGGGAGAAGCACGGAGTCCCAAATGTATTCCTGCTATTCTTAATATCTGACCCTGTGACTTATTAATTGTCATTGTAAATGCCAACTTCAATGGAAACTGCAATATTTTAATTTGGAAAGGCAGGTTGTTTGGAATTATAATAATGTTTCAATTAAAATCATTGCAAATTTAAGTTTATAAACAATATTTTTATAATAAATAATAACAGGGATTCAGATTTTTAAAACGGGAATACATCTATGTCCATCTCAGGTACCTAAACCATGTTCATTTTAAATTTCATCTCAATCGTTTCAGTAGTTAACGTGTGATTGAATAACAAACAAAAACACACACATAAACTTTATTAAAACGTCACTGTTGTAGCCTACAGTTAACACATATCACAAAACTGAATACTAAATAATTCAGTTGCACTGGGTAAGTAGTATAATGGCATTTAAATATTTATTATTCACACCTACCAATATATAATAACGTATAAAACGTCACTGTTACACAGTTAACACTTGTCATAAAACTAAATACTAAATAAAGTTGGACTGGGACTGGGTAAGTAGTATAATGGCGTTTAAAATAATTTAAATATTTATTACTCACACCTACCAATATATAATAAACGTATAAAACGTCACTGTTACCCAGTTAACACTTGACACAAAACTAAGTAATTAAGTTGGACTGGGTAAGTAATATAATGGCGTGAACATACAAGTTTTCACTTCAAAAATACATTTTAAAACAAAAATATATACAAGAGCGTGATGTGTGACGGCAAATTGGATTGTTTCCCGTGTAAAACATATATACATACATATAAGAAGTATATAGAAGTAGTATATATATATATATATATATATATATATATATATATATATATATATATATATATATATATATATATATATATATATAAGAGCGTGATGCGTGAAGGAAAATTGAATTTTCTCCCGTGTAAAACATATATCCATACCCCGCCATTAGAAGTAGTATATAAGTATATACTATATATATAAGAGCGTGATGCGTGAAGGCAAACTGAATTTTTCCCGTGCAAAATATACATCAATACCCCGCCATAAGAAGTGGTATATAAGTATATGCTATATATGAGCGTGATGCGTGAAGGCAAACTGAATTTTTTCCGTGTAAAATATACATCAATACCCCGCCATAAGAAGTAGTATATAAGTATATGCTATATATATAAGAGCGTGATGCGTGAAGGCAAACTGAATTTTTCCCGTGCAAAATATACATCAATACCCCGCCATAAGAAGTAGTATATAAGTATATGCTATATATATAAGAGCGTGATGCGTGAAGGCAAACTGAATTTTTCCCGTGCAAAATATACATCAATACCCCGCCATAAGAAGTATTCACTTAAAAGAAAAAACATTTCCTACATCACTTTACCCTGGTTTCTGTCCAAATGAATTTTTTTCTTTCTTGGTGATGTTTCTGATGTCCACTCAACAGACTGACGTTTCGTCTGATGATCGTACAGGAAGCACCATGTTTTTACCGCTGATTTTTTACCTTTTTCCACGACTGAAAATGACATTCAAGGAACACAGTTTTGCTGATTCGCCGTAGGTGATGGAAAATGCGACGAAGCGGCTAAACGGAATTTCCAAAAATGGCTTTCAGGAGTGTTTCCAATAATTTTATGAAAGGTGAAAGACTTTTTTTAAGCAAAATAAGGTTAAAATATTATATGTGCTTTCAATAAATGTTCATTGACCAATTCCGGAAACTTTTTGACCGTACCTCGTACATAATTATGGAAAATTCACGTTATAAGCAAATTTCCAATGGAAAATGAGCTATTTGAGCGGACATCAGGGTAAGATTCAGACCCGGGAACTTGAAATGAGCGCCGATACTGACACTTTTTTAGGAATAGTTAAAATGTATACATTTTGTCAGCACGCTAACGTTCGGTTCGTTTCAAAGCAAGGCCATCAAACTTCCTTCGATTGACACACGTTTTCCGGAAGTAATATCCCGGAAGTAAATTTACTGATCCTGCATTGTCGGAAAGCGTAGTTTTCAAATCAGTGTTCTGCCATAAATACAGAGTTTCGTAGAGGTCGAAGGTCAGGTGATCGATAGGAAGACTATGGGAAAGTGCGACGCTTTCGACTTTCTCTGACTTTGGGAATCCCTGGGTGCTCAACGACCTTCTGCTGGCTGTTGGGAAGGGAACGGTCATTAAGTATCTAACGACGCATGGGGCATTGAAACTGTTTGAGGGACAAGTAATCAAGGTCATTTGCTCAGTATGACGAGTCAACACTGTATTGAATGGTGTTTGTAACATCACCAAAGCAGTTACTAGTGAATTCCCATTGGACAATGAGCTATTGGTGCGGCCATCACGCTGAAAGATTAGACATGTAACCTTGAAATGAGCTATTCTGGCATATAGAAAATATTTTAAGACTCGTTTAACGTCCAATTTGCTTCAAACTTGCACAATAGTTTGAGCAAATTCGTGACCAGCAAAACGCGTTCAACAGTTTCAATATGGCGGTCATCCCAAATCATAAAAATTGCATAACGTTTTTACCCTACACGTTTTTTAAGGAATTTAATTAAAAATAAACATGACGAAAAATTAATTCACGCAAATTTTAATTAGGGTTATAAAGGTGAGGTAAGATTTTCAAAAACGTGTGACATACAAATATTATTTGTTGCTAAAATATTTTGTCATATTCATAATTTATGTTAGTCAATCGAATCGGGAAAACGAAAATAAACGTTGGAAGATGGAAAACGTCGGACTAAATTAGTTTTTCGATCAGCTCTCCAGTCGAAATGTTTGAAAAAAATCTGATAAACTTACCGAATTCTGGGATCAAACTTAGAGAACAATCCGATGTTCTGGGATTCTTTCACAGCTTCCGTGCTGCATTTTTGTAGAAACTGACAGTCTACTACGACAGACTGACACGCGAAAACACGCGGTTCCTTTCTTCTACGTAATGCGCCTTAAAACACCAGTAAGTTTCAAAATGGTGGCACCGTTACTACAAATTAAGGCCGTGCACTAATGAGGCGAGGGCGGACAGTGTTGAAATACAAATAAAGCAATGTAATTTGACGTATAATGAATCACCTGTTATGAAATTTCTGTAATTTTCTCTTATTGGGTAACAACCACGTCTAGAGACATAACTCACGGCAACCGACGGAAGCGCACAGACATGTAGCAACATGTAACGACGATTTTTTAAGAACGAACATGCAATTTTTTTATTATATCAGGTGGGCAGTGAAACTCCACTATTATTACCACAATGGCTTCAATAACGATTGTGATCTCTAGAACACTTTTTGAGGAATCACTAAAATTTGTACAGGCCTATAATATACAGGCAATAAAACGTAGCTCACTTTACAGGATCGGATTCTATGTATCCAAATAAATGGTTTAGTTACATTGCGCCTGGTAGTTACAAAACCTCGCTGTAACTGCCGAAATAGATCAGATATTACGTTCTAATTTTGTATATATGTTACTATTTACAATTGTACCAAACACAAAATGTTCATTTTTATAATTATCAAAATGGCAACTTTCAGAAATAATGAAAGTCCAATATCTTCGAAAAAGGTGTTACAAAAATGCTATAAAAAACCAATTATTTATATTTTTCTGTACCTTCAAAAATAACCAAGTGATAGTCAAAAAAGCTAAACCGAAAAAATGTTCAGAACATACAAAATATAATGATAGGCCTACTAAATGTTTTTTTGCGAAAACTTGGTTAAATTTCAAGCTATAGAAAAATTTACGAAACTATTTCGTACGTCATTAAATATAAAATGTTTTTAAAATTTACGGTTTCAAAGATATTTTACTATAAAAATTATAAACGGCCGCCATTTTGAAAATTACAAAACTAGAGTTTTTCTACTTAGAACACCAATAAATCGTAGCATACACAACATTTCAACTTAATGCCCTACCTATTTCTGGAGTTACAGTGAATTGTTGTTTTAAAAAAAACAAAATGACGGATTACGACTAAACTAAGGCGAATTCGAAAATTGTTACTGAGCACGTTTTACTTATTTAGCTCGTCATTGATTGATCTGCAAAATTTGTTGAACAGTTTCAAAATGGCGGCCATTTCGAATCTTTAAAAGTTTTTTACGTTTTTCGTTTTGAACATTTTTGAAAATCTGATTTCACCAGCGTGATCAGCGTTTACAACTGCATACAGTGAATTTTTGTTAAAAAAACAAAATGGCGGAGTACGACTAAACTAAGGCGAATTCTAAAAGTGTTACTGAGCACGTTTTACTTATTTAGCTCATCACTGATTGATCTGCAAAATTTGTTGAACAGTTTCAAAATGGCGGCCATTTCGAATCTTTAAAAGTTTTTTACGTTTTTCGTTTTAAACATTTTTGAAAATCCGATTTCACCAGCGTGATCAGCGTTTACAATTGCATACATTCTGAATTTTCATAATCGTTTGAAACTAAGAGATTTAATTTGACGGCGGTCAGGGTTCATTTTCGTATGTTCAATGCAATTTTAAAGTTTAAATTGTTAATATTTTTAATGCAGTTTGAAATCGCAGTTTCAAAAACAGGGTAAGATAAAAGAAAATACTTTTCGAAATTCGCTTCCTCTAGGTCACAGCGAGACAGTTGTGCGCCACGATCACTCCACCTTAAAACGAAAAAGCATTCTGCAGTAAAAGTTCTCTAATTTGATTTATTCCGTGCGCCTTGTCTCTGTGTTCATCAATAACTAAATGCACAGTTCACGTCGGGATGCTGGCTTTCCATTTGTTCTGCTGAAGTATGTATGACTCTGACTTCAGTTTAAAGCTGCAGTAACGGATGTACGGTACGTCGGCCATTGTTTACACTCACTATACAGGGTGGTAATTAAATACGTGAATAGCTTTTCTTTGTTTCAGGTAAAATCAATGGTCCCGTATACATTTTATAATCGCGACAAGCTATCTCGTTGGCGTAACAAAAGCGAATGTCCAACGGTATTTGTTTACCCTATTCTTTTTGAAATTACTATTTCACCATTAAAATCTGCATATGAAAATATGAAAAAGAATTAAATTTTCAAATTCCATAGCATTTTGAAAAATTAAAAACGCTAATTTATACTGTTTTTAACGCTGATAACGACGGTGAAATAGGATTTTCAAAAAATAAATTAAGTCAAAAAAGTTACGGGTATTTAAAGATATAAAATGTCCGCCATTTTGAAACTACTGGACGGATTTTGCTGCTTAACGAATTCGTTCAAGCTATTACTCGTATTCAAATCGATTTTTGTATCGAGTTTGAATCAAATCGGATCAAAATTGCAAACGTGAGCGTACTGAACACGCGCGCTCACACACACACACACACACACACAAATAAATTTAACGACCCCTCAAAAAGTGATCTAGAGGTCAGGATCCCGGATCCAGGCCTTAAAATAAGGTATTGGAGCGGTCTTCATGGTATAATCCCCAGACCTGACAACCTGAAATAAGCTCCGATTTTAGTCAAATAATTTTTTGGGAAGTCGTTAAAATGCATTTTTGCGTGCGTGCGTGCGTGCGTGCGTGCGTGCGTGCGTGCGTGCGTGCGTGCGTGCGTGTGTTTTAGCACGCTCAAGTTCGCAATTTTAGTCAGATTTCATTCAAACTAGGCACATTTAATCGATTATAATAATAGCTTTGACAAGTTCGTTAACCGTTCAACAGTTTCAAAATGGCGGTTAATTGAAACCTTTAAAAATTAGTAACTTTTTCGTCATAAATTGTTCTGAAAATCTGATTTCACCGTCGTAATCGGCGTTAAAAAACTGCACGAATTAGCAATTTCAATTTTTAAAACCCATTCTAATTGAGAAATTTAATTTGACGCCGATCAGGGTTCATTTTCGTATTGCCAATGTAATTTGAAAGTTTACGTATGAAAAGTGCTGACTAGTACAGCGAAATCGCAATTTTAAAAAATGGAATTACTTTTACAAATTCGTTTCCATCACGCCAGCGAGACAGCTGCGGGCCGTTATTGTTAATTTTACGACGGTCAGATTAATGTTTCTCCTATTGTAAAATACAAAAAAAAAATGTTTGCATATTTACATAACCGTTTAAGTGTTTTGTTAAATTTCGTATTTTTTTAATTCGCTTCCAAATGTTACCGAAACAGTTGCGTGTCGCACGTTGTTTATTTGCTGAGTGAAACGTACTGTACTAAACGGAAAGTACATCCTACATACAAACAGACGCCCATCGCAGCACTGCCATGCAAAAAAACTAAAAAAGTGAAAGGATGCAATCATGAATTAGTCAAACCCAAGACCTATCACCCCATTATGTCATACAGGTACTGTCATTGCCTAAACAACACAGGAACTGAGTTACACAACCTAGTTCCGCTTACTGACACCAAAACAACCACGCTAGAAATTCCCGTGCTTCTCATCCGGCTTGGAAACAGCTTAAGCCTGCGAAACCTAATTCACTACCATCACCAAAACTCACTTCCTATTGGTTCGTAGTGCAGGCCAATAATATCTCGGGTCGATATATATATATATATATATATATATATATATATATATATATATATATATATATATATATATATATATATATATATACTGGCAGCAGATATCAGAAGAAGGAGGCTTCGGTTCTACGGACACATCAGTAGACTTCCAACAACGAGACTTGCCAACAGAATCCATAAGTATATATAAGGTGTCAAAACAACAACGTCGTGGATCGCACAAGTCAGAATAGACCTACATGACGCAGAAATACACTCAACAGACGCTGAAGACAGGAACGCATACAGGAGAAAGATGCTCGGTTGGAAGGTCCCAGAGAATGAAATCCCAAAGAAAGCAGGGGTAAAATGGACGGAGGAGCGGAAGAGGATCCATGGGGACAGGATGAGGGAGGTGTGGAGGATTAGAAGGAGCAAGACATGAGTCGGAGTGCTTTGTGTGATCCAACAGGGTCTATACGCAGATGATAATAATAATAATTATATATATATATATATATATATATATATATATATTATATACTATGCTACATACATTTCTGCTCATACATTACTGCCAGCGCACCACCTCGCATCTCCCGTATACAATAGCTTCATTCTTAAAGATGCGTTCTTTCTCTAGTTTTAACAATAAAACTCTAAGAATTATGGAGCCCACATTAATTTCGAGTATAAATACAGGTCAAAAATCGTTGTTCGACAGGAACATCGAGGAGGACCAAGCAGCTTACCAACACCCGGACCAACAACATAAGACACAACATGCTCGTGAGGAAATATGAGGGATCCGGCCAACTATAAACAAACGGACGTCTTAGTTTCACTTCACCATTCCGAACCGGAAGAGTGCCTCACCAGCCCGCTGCCGACCTGGTAATCGCCCGGACTTCTATTCTCTCGCATATTACAACAGTACTGCATGACTAATGTGCCACGATCTGACTACCTGATTTTAGTCAATAGAATAACATATATGTTCTTTATATTGTTACTAAATGACTATACGTCAGTCAGACTAATGAGGACGAAATTCGGCGTTAACGGAAAGAGAGAAGTTTGTTGCAGTAAACGCAGTCTCGAACCAACGACCTTAAGATGTGCAAGTTCAGAGAAGCTAGGATTGACCTCGGACATGTAAGCCCTAGTAAACTGTAAAAACAGGCTGTTCTTGCGAACAAAAGCAAGATCATATATTTTTATTAAAATTTAAAATAAACTTATTATTTCGTTTTAATTCACACACACACACACACACACACACACACACACACACACACACACACACACACACAGGGTGTTAGTCTATGTTCATAAACTATTGTTCCTTGGGTCAAAAGAAATCTAAAACGTTACATAACCGTGTGTCTATTTCTTTCTTTTTTAAAATTACTTTTTTAAAACGACTAGATTAAATTTGATTAAAGTTAGGCTGAATATTACAACTGTTAGACCCTACTTGGGCAAAACGTATCAAGGCGTAAACTATTTCCGTTTCAAAATGGCGGCCATTGAAAGTTTTCTACTCTAAATATCTCAAACTAGCAACTTAAAAAAAACTTTAAGAATTTTTCCTAAATTTATTTAATGATGAGGATAAATAAAACAAATTTATTTAATTATTCCTAAATTTTCCACATTTGCTTGATGAGTTAAATCGGACCAAAAATAACTGAACTTTATAGTCACTTGCCCACCCGTGATTGGTCGCGTAGGATAATACGACTTCAATGGAAGACATGCATAATATTGCGTTTCAAGTTTTCTATGTAATGGAAGTTTTCTTTTCAATATTTTCCGTTTACGGGAGCTGTTTATGGACTAATAAATTATTAATGTTTTTAATCACGAACTAACAGTATGCTCGCAGTATATGCTTAATTAATAAACACAGCGCTCCACGGCAGCGCTCGTAACATTTCCATCAATTTAACCGGTAACCGTGAAAACTGTTACTGGACCAACTTTACTGGAAATTTTATGTTCTTTTTACATGAAACTGTGTAATTTATGACAGGTTTTGCCGTTCAGCCAGTATTACAGGAAATAACCAGCAACTGCACTCTCAACGTCGAATCAAAAACCCGCCGTCTCGGAACCGAAGAGAATGGGAAAAAGTTTTACATATATGTCTTTTGGACTTTATGAAAGGTACCTTTGTAGCAAATTTCAAAATAATCGGTCAATGCGTACACTCGTTATTGTTAATCAAAGGCCGCCATTTTGAAATGGAAGTGAATGGGAAAAAATCTTACATACGTTTTTCGGGCTTTATGCAAGGTACCTTCAAACCAAATTTCAAAACAATCGGTCAATGCATTTAACTAAAATTGCTTACACTCGTCATAGTTAAATCAAAGGCAGACATCTTGAAACGGAAGTGAATGGGAAAAGTCTTACACATACATTTTCGGGCTTTATACAAGGTCCCTTCGTACTAAATTTCAAAATAAAAATGTCTGATTAAAATCGCGTACATTTGGTATAGTTAAATCAGAGGCCGCCATTTTGAAACGGAAGTAACTGGATAAAAATCTTACACATCAATCGGGTTTTATAAAAGGTTTCTTCGTACTGAATTTCAAAACAATCGATCCATGGTACAATCCTTCATGGCTTTTGGCTAAAACTCGTTACTGTAAATCAGAGGCCGCCATCTTGAAACGGGGGTGACATCTTACACATACATCGTTAGGGCTTTACGCAAGGTAACTCTGTAGCGAATGTCAACACTGTCGGTCAATGCGTTTGGCCATAACTGAATAACAAACACAGAAACCAAATACAGAACGGTCGAGTTGAACGATTGTTGCTTCAGAACTTTTAACAGTACTATTTAGAAACGATTGGCCAATGAATTAGCTATAACGCATCTCAGCAATTAATCAGCTCTTTTTTTTACACGCGCGCGCGCACGCGCACGCGCGCACACACACACACACACACACACACACACACACACACACACACACACACACACACACACACACACATATATATATATATATATATATATATATATATATAATTTTTAGAGACCCCTAAAATAAGGATCTAAAGGTAAGGATAGAGTTTGTTTCGAAGTCCCTGTACTGGTTTCAGGAGCTCATTTTCTCGTTACGATTTTCCGAAAAACAGCCTTCTAAATATCATATTATGAACTAGACGTTCACGCGAGATACAGCTGTTTAATTCATACTGTTCGGCTGTTCGCACAGATTCATACTGCTCGTACATCACAAGCTTACTGTCGTTCTAAGCATTCGAGGAATTTAAATTACGCTAAACGTACGGCGTAAGGAATAAAATGGAAAACACGATTCGTAAAGTAATAAAGAGCTCTCTGAAATACAGTTATCCTCGATATCACTAAGGCGCGTGGAGATATCTACAAAAGGAACGAGGTTTTAAAGGTGAAAAGAATCTGCACGCCTTGCGCAGCGGCGGCATTCAGAGAGAATATTGCCGGGCTGTTCACCTTTACGTTTTCTGATAAAACAGACAAACAGATATAATACGACGATTTAAAATGATGCAACTGAAACGAATTAAAAAAAAAAATTACTTCACATACACGAACACTTTTGCATTTTACAATGAAAATACTTTTTTAGCCATATTGAATCTGTCTTGCAATACCTAATGTTAATTAACGAAGCAGATTTGGTGGTTAGCTTTTTACATTTTGTATATACATTGTTCGCTCCTGTATTTAAAAACAAAATACAAAATATAAAAATCTAACCGAATTAACATATACAAAAACCTTTAAAAGAAATATAAAACACAATTAATCCTAACAAATACTGCAATAATTTGCATCGTTCAGTGGAATTCTAAAGTGTAACCCTTGTTGGATGGAAGAATAAATAAAACCGGTCTATCAAACGGATGAACGGTTTATAGTAGTATCAAACAAATAAAAGGTTTACAGTTGCGTATAAAACGGATAAACGGTTTATAGTGGTTATGAAACGGATAAACGGTTTATAGTGGTGTATCAAACAAATAAAAGGTTTACAGTTGCTTATAAAACGGATAAACGGTTTATAGTGGTGTATCAAACAAATAAAAGGTTTACAGTTGCTTATAAAACGGATAAACGGTTTATAGTGGTGTATCAAACAAATAAAAGGTTTACAGTTGCTTATAAAACGGATAAACGGTTTATAGTGGTGTATCAAACAAATAAAAGGTTTACAGTTCTGTATCAAACGGATAAACGGTTTATAGTGGTTATGAAACGGATAAACGGTTTATAGTAGTATCAAACAAATAAAAGGTTTACAGTTGCTTATAAAACGGATAAAAGGTTTATAGTGGTTATGAAACGGATAAACGGTTTATAGTGGTGTATCAAACAAATAAAAGGTTTACAGTTCTGTATCAAACGGATAAACGGTTTATAATGGTGTATCAAACAAATAACCGGTTTACAGTTGCTTATCAAACGGATAAACGGTTTATAGTGGTTTATCAAACAAACAAAAGGTTTACAGTTGCTTATCAAACGGATAAACGGTTTATAGTGGTATCAAACAAATAAACGTTTTGTAGTGGTGTATTAAACAACGGTTTATAGTTGTGTATCAAACGCATAAACGGTTTATAATTGTGTATCAAACGGATAAACGGTTTATAGTGGTGTATCAAACGGATAAACAGTTTATAGTGGTGTATCAAAAAATAAAACGGTTTATAGTGGTGTATCAAACGGATAAATTTTTTAATACAGTAGTGTATCAAACGGATAAACAGTTTATAGTGGTGTATTAAAAAATAAAACGGTTTATAGTGGTGTATCAAACGGATAAACGGTTTATTTATCAAACGGATAAACAGTTTATAGTGGTGTATCAAACGGATAAACGGTTTATAGTGGTGTATAAAATGGATAAATGATTTAATAGTAGTGTATCAAAAGAAGTCCTGGGATACTTAGCGACCTCCCAGTGTTACCTTAGCATACAATATTGTAAGGAAGGACCTAATTTTCCTAGCTACAAGTGGAAACAAAATGAGTAAGAATGTAAAATAGAATAACTTAAGCCGGTCTCACCGCACTGGCCAAAAGGAGCACAAACTCCACGTTAAGTGTCAAAACCGACAGGGATTAGCAGGGCAAGCATCTCAAGAACGAACTGGGAGTCACAAATTAGAAGTGCGGGTGTTCTTCACCTTGAATCTGATCCAAATCCTAGGCTTTATGAAGAGACTACGGGCTGGAAAAGGCTCCGTTACTGAACGTAAAGGAGGGTAAAACAGATATACAAAGGTAGCAGCGCAGTACTAACCCTAGAAATTGCTCGGCCGATTTTCTTCGATTTCTCTCTAGACCGACTTCTTTGAGAAGGTATACATGGTGTACCTCGAGGATAATTACATTATTACTGTATCCAAGAAGTAAATAATTATTGACCGAATCATTTTTGAAAGTAGAATCGGTAAGACAATCTCGGGCAGTTCTAATAAGTAAATATAAGAAGATAAGTAAATATAAATAAGTAAATATAACTTATTAGAAGAAGATTCTGCTTTTAGTAAACAGTAAATACCGTAGCCTAATTTAGGTACGTAATGTAAAATCCGGTTGTAGTAGGTTTCATTTTTATATATTTCAATAAGGTATAATGTTAAAATTCAGTCATTAATTTTGTAGATTATAATCTTTAATATGAAGGTAGAACAACGTAAGGCCTATTGTAATTAAATAACCTAAATATAATAAATGACAATTCTGTATTAACAGGTAATACAAGTATTAAATGTAACTATAACGTCTATTTTAACAAAGTTCATATTGAGATTTTTGTTATTTTAAGGCGAAAAGCACATTGAGGCTATTATCGCCTCCCTAAATGTAAAGTGTTAAAGTCGTAGTGTTGTAAGTGTAAGTGTGTGTTAGACTGGGGTACCGCGAAGGACGTCTAAATCCTCTCAATAGGTGCAGCTAGTCTGCACCCCTGTGGGGATTGAGAAGAATTAGTAGGCTTACATGATTTTGCAACGACCTTACTTAGGAAGATAAGTACATGAATTTTATAATACAAGTATTGAATGAAAGATTAGTGTATTATAGAAATTAAATACCAGTCAATGGTATTACATGAATTATTTCCTTTACAGAATTCATGCTTTTACGTTCAATTACAAGTGCGATTTCATAGAAAAACGTCCTACCTTCTTTTCCTTTTTGTTCATGTAACAAGGAAACTTATGACTGAAACTTATTCCATAGGTCTCTGTTCTACTTCTTGTTATAGACTATTGTGTATTCGTTTGTTTTTCCCACTAACTATGAATTTCGCACGGGTCCACTACTATAAAGTATTTAATTAATAAAGCCGTTCCAGACATATGGTTTATATGCTTTTCATTATTTAAAGCGATGAACACACTTAAACAGTGAAGTATATCGGTTCCATGTGGGACACTGTGTACGTTTTGTTTGTGCGGTATTTTCACCGACCATTTGAGAAAGCACTACAGCACTAGTACACAAACCACACTGCAGATGTCGTTGTTTGCTTGTTATTGTATCGCACATTAACGAAAGCTTAAACGACCAGCTGTTGACGCATCAACACGTAGTCTAACAATGGAACTGATTTCACGTTTAAGTACACATCCAATTAACTGCTACTTTTCTCTTCAAGTATCTGCAACAGCGATTAAGTACATTAAAGACCCATTCACGGTCCATTGTGTAGAACCTCGCTGTAGGTCTACAGCTGGATGCGTTCGTTCCTACACGCTCTCACAAGGGATAACGAACTCTCTGCAGTGATTATTGATTGATTCTTTAGAGGTTATGGGGTATGATGGCCTCCTGCGCCGTGAAAAAAGTATCTATTTGTGCATCTAAGCATTGAATATAAACGTACTATAATGATAACCCTTATGAGAGATATATAAGCGCTCGCTGCTGTCGGCATACTGTTACGTAGATATTTGTCTATTTTCTCAAATGCCTTTATACCTGTCCTTGCAGTTTGCAGCGCTCGTAACGGCAGATAGTCCAATTACTTGGACGTAAGCCGCTAGTATCGAGCACGCTTTTTATAATGATGGTTGTAATTTTAGCAAGTTCATATTCATTTACTTAAGCCTTTTGAGGTTCTAGTTCAGTAAACTAGACTTGGAGTTTTAGCAATCCATTGACTAGCATATTCTACTGGAGGTCATCAGGGTCCTGAAAGCCCAACGTCTTTGCCTCCTGCTAGGTTTTTCTGTAGTTTCCTTACATGTACCGCATAGCACGGTTTCTCCGTGAATAAAGTTCCTGGCCCTCCAATCCTGGAGTGCGATTCCTTTCAACCCTATAAAGGATATGTTCTCACCTCAAGTTTGATCGCCGGGTCTTCTTTTTTGTTTAATTTAAATTAGGCAGCCTTACTGTTTTAAGATGCTCGACCCCATCACACAGTGATGTTTAGATTTCGTTTGCCCACATCTGAAGACCACTGTTTATTTTTCAATTATAAAATTACGACCTCTTTAAAAATGCATTTTCTCAAACCTGCTCTAACGATTTTATCAACTGTTGTTTTGTGAAGCCAAACAAAACGTACTGGTGGCTGTAATACCATACATTCTGCCCAGATGCTTTATAAACTTTGAAAATCTGCTTTAAAAATTCTATAAATAAAAAAACGTGGCAGTTAGGGACTAGCCCCAGAAGCTGTTATAGAAAGTAACATATATGCTCATAACATTGTAGAATCATTGCTATATAAATATAATTCATTTTTTGGTACCTAGTTATGGATTTACAGACATTAATAATTAAATGGATAGTATTATTTTGGCTCGATTATACATTTTTCTTTTATAATCTGCGAGAAAAAACTAAAATAACAACTTCTTTATTAATTTAAAAATGTTAAATTTAAAAAATACGATCTTTTAATTATTAACTCTGCAATAAACAGTACGCGCATCTGGTTTGTATATTTGACTATCAAATTAATTGTAATGCCAAAAATAAAATTTTTATTACTATACATTAAAATCAATAATATTAGTTTTAATATCTATCGGCCCTCGTAAACCCCAAAAATGATTATTAAAGTTAAATTGTCATATGCAAGATCTTTTTCTTATAATGCATCAATTAATTAATCTCTACATTATTTTTTTAGTTTAAGGAGAAAAGCACATTGAGGCTAATATCGCCTCCCTAAATGTAAGTGCGAGTGTAAAGTGTTAAAGTCGTAAGTGTAGTGTTGTAAGTGTGTGTGTTAGACTCGGGTATCGCGAGGGACGTCTAAATCCTCTCAATAGGTGCAGCTAGTCTGCACCCCCTTGCGGGGATTAATTAATAAATATACCTTTTTTTATTTACATACAATTTTAAATTATATATAAGATAATTCACCGTATACAGCTAGAGCGTGACGCGAAACTAATGATTTTTACCCATACAAAAAGTGCTCGCCTAAAGAAGCGAAGCTTCAAAAACGAAAGGTGTAATATGCAGTTGATGAAAAAATGTTAACCTAAACAGCTGATTTTGCACTACAACTGTTCTTTCATTCTATTTCAACTAAGTACGTTTACTGCCATTGTTAACGATTAACATAAACAATAACAAATAAACTGACTTTAAATAATTGACCGTATAGTTATTTAAAATTGAAAACCTGTGTATTTCAGAATACAAATACGTAATTAATATATTCGGTAATTGTACAAGCCTATACGGCATTATGGTACAGCAACCTGAATGTAACCGAAATAATTAGACAGAAATGACAATAAACGACCAGACTGTAAAACAAATCAGCTGTTTTCACCACTACACTATCAGCTGTGCCGGATAAACAAGGCAGTAACAGATTCTGTGCAAGTGAAATAACCGGATTTGCCTCGAGATGTTACGGGCCTCTTATTACTGCACCCAACCTAACTGCCCCTGAGGGAGTTGCGTAACGCTCACGTCACTGGATCGCTGCGCACGTTATGTGGGTATTACACGCATAATTTTGCACGCTTGTACTCTACATTCGTTATGAGCGCAAACTAATTTAAATTTGCAAACAGATTTTAAAACGCTTTAATATTCCCGTGAAGACTTTTGAAAGCATACGAGTGTACAAGTTTTCAAGACCGGATTTTTAACCACTATTTTTTTTTTTTGAAGCGAAGCTTTCAATGCTAGCTTGGCTTGAGGATTGAATAGAAAAACTTCTGACGAACGGAAGAATGTAACGGAAATATGAAACGAACTATCAAACGAATTTCGTCTTTCTATATCTGTCTCTTTCTATTTCTTCATCCTTTCCGATAACAGTACACGCGTATTATATGAAAACGTTGTGTTGCTTTGGTTTCGGTATTTTTCCTTAGTTGAACACGTGCACGTTGTAACCGTTTATAATACACTTGAAATTAACATAAACGTTTATAATAATTGTTGTTAATATTGCTTGTTTTTAACAACATAACCTGAAACTTATTGCCTATTAGCTATTCAATGAAATCAGCTGATCTTTACGAATTAACATAAAAGAGCTGATCTTTTACTATAACTACAGTAAATAATATCTGAACTAGGTTCACGTATTTATTTATTTAAACAAAACAAGATATTTCTAAACATATGTTCAAATTACTTATATATTCAGTAAAGATGTCTTTAACAAAAGCTTCGCTTCTGTCGTTAACTCCTCGACTTCCACATGTGTACTTTTTTATTATTATTATTCAATATGAATTTTTTAAAAAGTGTTAGGCACTTTTTTCTAGGCACGAACACTTTACACGCGTAGTACGGCGATTGTAATGCAGTATGTTAAATGGCCTTGAGTGCTAGAGTGGCCAACGAGTCTTTCCTTGGTTGGCAAGACTTGAAAAAAAGAACTTGTGGAAATATTCAAATGTTTTATTATTTCATTAACTCTTAATTTCATCTGATACTGTGTTTATCTTAAGTTCGCGATGGAGATTGTCACCTAATTTTTCACGGTGCATTTACCAGACTCAGAAGAACGTATTCTGAAATATAAGTATAATTTTTACATTCATTTTCTTGGTACAGCCCCATATATGTATTCCATAAGCCCATATCGGTTTTAATACTTGCTTGCATACGAGATACTTATTGCGAAGATCTACTGTTGAGCCCCCCAAGCCACAAGTTAATTTTTCTGAATTACATATTAATTCCGTGTTTTTTCCTTTACATGTTCTTTCCAGCGAAGTGTAGCATTCTTTCCAGTGAAGTGTAGTATTCTTTCCAGTGAAGTATAGCATTCTTTCCAGTGAAGTATAGCATTATTTCCAGTGAAGTGTTGCATTCTTTCCAGAGGAAGTATAGCATTTTTCCAGTGAAGTGTAGCATTATTTCCAGCGAAGTGCAGCATTCTTTCCAGTGAAGTGTTGCATTCTTTCCAGAGGAAGTATAGCATTTTTCCAGTGAAGTGCAGCATTCTTTCCAGCGAAGTGCAGCATTCTTTCCAGCGAGGTGCAGCATTCTTTCCAGTGAAATGTAGCACTCTTTCCAGCGAAGTGCAGCATTATTTCCAGTGAAGTGTAGCACTCTTTCCAGCGAAGTGCAGCATTCTTTCCAGTGAAATGTAGCACTCTTTCCAGCGAAGTGCAGCATTCTTTCCAGTGAAATGTAGCACTCTTTCCAGCGAATTGCAGCATTCTTTCCAGCGAAATGTAGCATTCTTTCCAGCGAAGTGTAGCATTCCTTTCAGTAAAGTATAGCATTCTTTTCAGTAAAGTATAGCATTATTTCCAGCGAAGTGTAGCATTCTTTCCAGCGAAGTGTAGCATTCTTTCCAGTGAAGTAGCATTCTTTCCAGTGAAGTATAGCATTCTTTCCAGTGAAGTGTTGCATTCTTTCTAGTGAAGTGAAGCATTTTTCCGATGAAGTATAGAATTCTTTCCAACGAATTGTAGCATTCTTTCCAGTGAAGTATAGCATTCTCTCCAGCGAAGTGTTGCATTCTTTCCGGTGAAGTGTTATATTCTTTTCAGTGAAGTATAGCATTCTTTCCAGCGAAGTGTTGCATTCTTCCCAGTGAAGTATAGCATTCAGGATCATTCTAAGACACTTGACTGTATTTACAAGCTTCCATTTTTTATGAGGTGAGTTGGATTTATATATGCGACGATTTTTAATTATTTAATTGAGTTTCCAACTTTTAATCCAAATACTAATTTTGTCAATTGCTTCTTGGAGTTTGTTGCTTCCTCTTCAGTAGAAACGATGCCATAAATGCTGTCATCCGCAAAGGTAGCTAATACTGTATCAGAGTCTCGCGGTACGTCCCTTGAATACAAAAGAGATCCAAGAACACACGTTCCTTAATATAAAGACAGTATTGTGTTGGTGGTCGTAAAATAAATCGATTTTGGAATTTTACGGAACAACACGTTTTCATAAACTCTGGTACAAATAATTTGTTTTATTTTTCTTTATATCGAAAACATTGTGTTTAATTTCTCAAATTAAAATATCACGATTTTTTTCTAAACAACAAAACGTTAGCATATTTAATTATCTGCAAGAATTTTCAAAAGTAGTGAAGAAAATGTTGGCCGTATTTGAAAAATACACGAGGACAATAGGAATCCGATGGCGGTCAGGGTTTATAATTAGTTCTTTGCATTCTACTCCCAAGCAGTACATTTTTCAGATTTACTACCTTGATTTGAATTACGAAGCTTTATATCTGTATATGCCAAAAATTAGAACTGAATCCGATGAACCAATTTTAAAAATTACGCCACTTAAGTTTTTTTCGAGTTCTCAAATAGAATTTTCAGTAACATAGCGACGTTTTGTTTCAGTACTTACCGACTTTTTATCGAAAAGTTTGATGAAAATCGTTAGAGCCTTTTTTAAAAAAATCAGTCTTAAACAGTTTTTTTAACAAAAAACGTTTTTTTACAAAATTAAAAATGGTAAAGTGATAGATCGTGTATGGGTAAACAAGATCTAGAACTACTTACCAAATTTCAACGAAATCGATCATTTGTCATCATTTGTGTAAGTAAAGCAATACACGACGTTTCGTGAGTATAGATCAACTCTAGTTCTCAAATTTCTAACTTAAAACCTAAACATTCAACAAGAAAACAAGTCCAGATGCCTAGGTATAAGTTTAAAAATACTTAAAAAACTAAGAAAAAACACTCCCCATAACCTCGATACGTGGTGGCTTTATACACACAAATTATGACATATGTGAGAACAAATTGTACTAATAACATAAATATTCCATTATTCAGTAATAATTTTAAAAATAGAAAGTCTATCAGATGCGCTCAAGGACGGACAAACATTCAAGAGAAAACGGCTTTTATGGACTCGTAAGGCGTAAGTTTTTTTTTCAAAAAATCACCAAACTTTCTTTACACTACGTATGATGAGAATGTACAAACCCATTTTGAAAAAATCCAAAAACATCAACAGTGTAACCATAACCATTGAATATAAACGTACTAAAACTATAACCCTTATGAGAGATATGTGAGCGCTCGTTACTGATGGCATCTTACGGCACAGTGGTCAACTACAGTTAAATAGGTAATAGTACTGTCTATTTTTTCAAACGACTCCATCCCCTGTCATCGCATCGTACAGCGTTCGTAGCGGCAGATAGTCCAACTACATTGACCTTAGCCGCTGATATCGAGCACGGTTTTTACAATGGTGGCTGTACTTCTGGTCCGTTTTCATTCAATACCTGTACGCACTCTGCGTTGCTGTATTTCAGATGTGTGTGAGCCTGGGACTCACCACTCGCGGCCACAGCTGGGAGCCGGTGCGCGGCGTGTTCCCATGTCGGATCTCACCAGTCGCTTCGCGTGTCTAAATACTGCGAACACGGTTTGATTGGTTCATCGATGTTGCCGTGGCATTATCATACAGGCTAAACGTAACACGTGATGACTTGGCGTGTTTCACACCTGAGTGACACGCAACAAGCAAACAAGATCGGTTCCCATAGATTGGAAACGAACAACTGGAGCGGCCATCATGTTAATACCCAGACCCGGGATTTGAAAACGTGTATGTGTGCGTCTTAACATTCTCAAGATCACAATTTGTGTCCGTTTTCATTTTGAACTGGCTACAAAAATTATCGATTTTGGTAGTAGCTTTGGCAAGTTCGATAACCGGAAAATTTAACAGTTTCGAAATGGCGGCTATTTAAAATCTTTAAAAAACCTCAACTTTTTTCTCTTAGTTTTTTGTTGACCAGCGTAAAAACTGCATAAATTTATAGAATTTTCAAAACCGGTTGAAATTTGAGACTTAATATGACGGCTGTCAGGGTTCATTTTCGTATTTTCAGAGTTATTTAAAAATTTAAAATGCTGATATATGCATAATGAATTGCTGATAGTGAAAATACAATTTAACAGAAAATTTCAGATAAAAAAGATTGTTTTTTGGAAAACTGCAGCGAGACAGTTGCGTGTCGTGATTATCTTCTAAGGATTCGAAAAATTCAGTTTATGACAAATGACTGTTCACTTAAATGCTGTATATCTTCTACCAATCTGTTTCGTCTTTCCAAATTGTAACCGAAAAAACCTCTGCTGAAGCAGGTATTCCGGGAAAGTAAAAGGGCAAATGGTCTTATATTTTCAAATTTCCAACAAAAGAAAACTTAGGCAGTGTGGGACTAGCCAACAGAAGTGACTACTGTACATCTTTTGGCATGCCTGTATACTTTTTGACTATTATGATTTAATTATTTTTATAAAAATTTAGATGTATGCAGGACAGAGCAATGTAAGACGATCAATGTAGATGTATGTAAAAAATTATTTTCGTATTAAATTTCGCATGTATGTAGGTACATAACTTAAAAATTAACTGAAACTGTCACAGACTATGAATCTGAGTATCTTAGGCTATATAAGAGGTTTTAATATTTAATCAGTTGATAACCCTACTTTTGACAGTTATACTGTGTAAGTATAATAATAAATATAAAATTTGGGATTATGTCATTAAAAAATTGGTATACGTCATGTACATTAAATAATTTAACTACACAAATTTAGAAAATACTCATTTTTACAATTAACAAGAACAATAAACATAACATTAGTTGAAATGATATTGAAGCTATTATGCGAAATCAGCTGTTTAGAAGTAGTAACCAGTCTAGATATATACAAAAACAATATATGCTGTGATGCATTACAGATTCAAGCGTGACGCGAAAGCAACTGTTTATACCAATGTTTTGTGAACCGCGACCGCGTGAATGTATTTTCACTTCAAAAATACATCACTAAAGAAAAATTACAGCGTTTCGTGACGTCAAACTGAATTTATTTTACCCGTGCAAACGTCATACCCTGCGATCGCTCCATGACGGCAAACTGAATTTTTTCCTCGTGCAAAACATACACCCATACATACCCCGCGATCGTTCCATGACGGCAAACTGAATTTTTCCTCGTGCAAAACATACACCCATAGCTACCCCGCGATCGTTCCATGACGGCAAACTGAATTTTTTCCTCGTGCAAAACATACACCCATACCCCGCGATCGTTCCATGACGGCAAACTGCATTTTTTCCTCGTGCAAAACATACACCCATACCCCGCGATCGTTCCATGACGGCAAACTGAATTTTTTCCTCGTGCAAAACATACACCCATACCCCGCGATCGTTCCATGACGGCAAACTGCATTTTTTCCTCGTGCAAAACATACGCTCATACCCCGCAATCGTTCAGTGACGCCAAACTGAATTTTTCTCCGTGCAAAATATACACCTATACCCCGCGAAAAAAGTACTCAGTTCTAAAACTATTATTATAACGGGAAAACAACCAGCTTGTTTTTTGTACGGTGCGGACACAACTACAGTTTAAACAGTAAAGAAAGTACCGTACACTGTACGGATTGGTGACATCAAATCACGTGGGTGACACACGACTGATCAGGCGCACATAAATGCGCGGCGTCATCGCTGACATCGTGTAATGCAAACTGTCTGTCTGTCTGTGTGACACAATAGCCGCCTTTAAATAAAGCACACTGATTTGATATTGCATAACCATTTCTGTGCATATCATATTATTAGTGAATTTAAATAAGAAAGTTTAGTAACGGTGTATTAGATTTGCTGCAATCGTCTCCATGGACAAACGTGTTCGGTCCTGATAGTTTTCGGTAGTGGATTAAAAAAAAATAAATAAATTTTTAAAACATATATTGATCAAAAAGAGGTTTTTTAATTAAAAAAAATAGTTCCGAGATATGGCAATTCAAAATGTCAAATTTAATCAAAATAGGTTAGTTTATGTGCAAGCGCGTCTAGAATGGTCGCTATTTTCAATCAGTTCAACTTATTCTGCTACGCGTAGGTAACGAACTTGCCTAAGCTGTTACTAAAATCATCTTTTTGTTTTCAAGTTTGAGTAACATTAGACGAGAATTACGTACTCTCTCTCTCTCTCTCTCTCTCTCTCTCTCTCTCTCTCTCTCTCTCTCTCTCTCTCTCTCAACCCGCAGGGGTGTGCAGACTAGCTGCACCTATTGAGAGGATTTAGACGTCCCTCGCGGTACCCGAGTCTAACACACACTTACACTTACAACACTATACTTATGACTTTAACACTTTACACTCACACTTACATTTAGGGAGGCGATAATAGCCTCAATGTGCTTTTCGCCTTAAAATAACAACAACAAAATCTCTCTCTCTCTCTCTCTCTCTCTCTCTCTCTCTCTCTCTCTCTCTTTCTCTTTTATCATCTATACATACATACGTATGTATACATACATACATACATACATACACACACATGTACACACACATGTACATGCATACATATACACGCGCACACACACACACACACACACACACACACACACACACACACACACACACACACACACACACACACACACACACACACACACACACACACACACACACACACACACACACACACACACACACACACACACACATACATTCCGGGTCTGGGTTCTTTATATGATGGCCACCCGAAAGTCTCTTATTTTCAATTTAAATTCGCTGATAAATTTACTGCTGACAAATGAAACCCGAGCTGGGTGGAAAGTAACGTACATGTATAACCTGATTACGGCGCGCGCACAGACACGCGTCAAATAATCCGTGCCAGTAGCACAGTCAGTGACCACGTTTGGCTTGAGTTTAAACGATGTCAAATTTTAACAAAACTGCTTACCTGCCCAAGTTAATGAGGGCTACTTGTGACATGCTTGTACTGAATATTCGCAAAGTCAACGTGTTTACGTAATTAGGAGACCTATTTACAATTGCATCACTTTTTCAACATACACTGCCATTGAATTACAAAGTATAACCTTATACAAACTGTCGCACCTGTGATCAGTTAGGAATCTGTATCATAAGAGATCCGTGTTGTGAACTAGGCTTGGACGCATCATTTCACTGATGGCAGTTAGAACGATTGGCAAAACATGGGGACTGAGACCAGGCATGATGAAGTACATCTATACTGGGATCATTGGCATATGGTGTGCTGTGGTGCTGTGGTATGGTGGACTAAGGCCGAGCAGCAGGGGGGGCAGAGAATATCTGACTAAAATTCATAGATGGGCCTGCCTGTGCATAACCGGCTCTACGAACACGACGCTAAGGATAGTGAAGTCTGGCTATCTTCAACTTTGGGGCATACCAGAAACAGAAAATTTTTTTTTTTGTAACGTCCGACTATTGTGCACACTTGGGCTAATGCAGACAATGGGATGCTTTATAGCGTATGAAAATGCCAAGCCCTCGACAGGAACCGAACCCGGGTCCTCGGATGAAAGCCTAGTACGCTATCCACTAGGCCACCGAGGCGGCTTCAGAAAATATTCGGAACCCAAGGGCATTTTTTTGTTACCCGCAACTGTATTAAAATAATTCTTCAACAGACGTCTGTAATTTTACAACAGTATCAAGACTTATGTTCAATCAGATTTATAATTATTTTTATTAAACGTAAAGTTAAACGAAATTTTAATTTATCTCAACACTCATCCATTAGGAGTACAGTCACGTGACACGCACTATACACTCTGGAGTTGTAAATAAAATTTAAAGCGGAATGTTTGTTACGCTCTGTAGGTCTATAGCGTGAACCACCCGACAGTACTTTGATACGATACGCCAGTGCAATAGAGGTGGGCGTTTCTGCTATTTTTACAAAACGTCAACAAACTGTTTGTTAAGGAAAAAAACTGCTTTTTAAAACAGTTGAAAAAAAAACATGTTTAGAAAACTGAAACTCAAAGTTCTATTAGCAGCTAAAACATAAAGCACATACGTTCAGTTTTCTAAGACTACTTTTTCATTTCCATTACCACCATGTTCTTAAATTGTTTTTGGGTTTAAAGCATTTAGAAAGGATAAAAATAATCCTTACAAGTGTAGTGATAATTAAATTACATTCTCAAAACCCAATAATTATTTATGCCATTTTATATTTACAAAATGCAATGGATTTCTAATAGAAGCATTCTTTTTACTTAAAAATTAAATAGTCCTTTGCATATTTTCCAAAATGCAAACGATTTAGAATATTTTTAGTTGATTAAAAAATATTGATGACTGATAATAAAAATAAAAAATATGTTTAAATAAAATTAGGCTCTGTATCTACAAAAAGTGAGAGGTTGTTACTACAACTCGCAACAAAATAGAGATAAACGTTGACATTGACCAAACAGTTCTTACTTCACTACAAGCAACAAACAATTTGGAATAAAGGGAAAAAGCATAAAAGCAGGTAGAATCAGTAGACTCCCAACAACGAGACTTGCCAACAGAATCCTTAAGTTGTCCTTAAGTTGATTTGACAAAGAGTCAAATCAACAACGTCGTGGATCACATAAGTCAGAATAGACCTACATGACGCAGAAATAGACTCAACAGACATTGAAGACAGGAACGCATACAGGAGAAAGATGCTCGGGTGGAAAATCCCAGAGAATGAAATCCCAAAGAGATTCGGGGTAAAACGAACGGAGGAGCGGAGGAGGATCCATGGGGACAGGATGAGGGAGGTGTGGAGGATTAGAAGGAACAAGACATGAGTCGGAGTGCTTTGCGTGATCCAACAAGGTCTATACGCAAATAATAATAATAATAATTATTATTATTATTATTATATATATATATATAATATATATATATATATATATATATATATCTTCAAAGTAGCTAGTAGTAGAAAATCTGCGTGATAATCGATGATTCCTTGAAATATAAAATTGTCGTTTAAAAATATTTAACGGAATTAACATAAGTTATATACAAAACAACACGTTTTAATTTGATATATCTGAATCTTTTGTACAATAACAGATTGGAACGTTATAACGTCCTAAACTCAGTTGTTTTCTTTCATGGCCCAGACTATAGTTAATATTTTTAACGCTGGTTGTGATAGTGAAATCACGACTTCAAAAAGATTTATAAAAAAGTTACTTTTCGGATCACTTCACAAAACCAACTGTGAGCTAAGAATATTCATTAAGCACATGTACTCATACGCCTACATCTATGCTAGCATACAACACTGATCCGATTTGATAAAAACCAGAAACAAATTGATTTTGATACAATATCACCCAGCGCAATCTGTCCAGTCGATTCGAAAACTTTAATCCGATTCCATCAACGCAAACAGCGTCCAAATCTGCATAAATTACCATCTCTGTTTCTACGAGACATCAAAATATCACTCACTACGAGTAGAAGTGACAGGAATATAGATATTTCTGAACGGACGTGAAGGCTGAACACGTCGACAAATGGCGGCCATTTCCATATGTCATCCCGATTAAAATCCTTTGACATTTAGCGCTGTGGAAAAACTCGTTGGGCATACGAGTCAAGTTAAACGGCAGGAAGGCTTAGCGGACTCGTTTTGGCCGCCGTTAACATAAAGCGTTTGGATACGCAACAGAACATTGCTTCATCAAGACCCATTTACACTATGCCAGTCGGCGTTCCAGTAGAGGTTGCCAGTCGCCTCCTAGCACCGTGTAAACGCTCCATACTAATCACTGGAGAAGCCAGCAAGCCAGAGACGTGCCAGTCGCTGCCAGCTCCAGCAGAACAAATATTTTTGTTCTCTACCACTCTACCGTACTGGCACCGTGTAAAACGACAACTGCCGTCCGCCAGTCGCTGGAAACATTCAACCACGTGGATTACGTTTACCCGGTCCTGTTTAAGTAGTTAAAGGCAAATAAAAATGGCTGTTCGTTGGAAGAAAAACCATTAACATTTGCAAAATTCTGCCGTAACCACGAAAACTTATGGAACATGTTTAGTAAAGATTACGCAATCGGGAGGCTAGGAATGCCTCGATGCAAGCCATCGTTGATGACATGAATGTATCAAATTTTACAGTGAAGGACATGATATTATTTATGGTTACACTGTATACTCGTGTACATCTGTATATGAGTACACCTGTATACTCGAGGGTAAGCTATACCTGTATAACTCGTAATAAATCAGGATCGAAGCTCATTTCAATATCCCGGATTGGATCAAAATAGCTCATTTTCTAAAAGAAATTCGTTAAAATCATTTGCGCCAAATTTGTAATTTTTCTCATCCAAATCTTTCGTTTTATGCTTTTTGATTTTTTACGAAAATTTGTCGTTTCAGTCTGTATAATGCTTTGTTTGGTCATATCTCAAAACCATTTCTATGCTAAGCAGGCAAATCCAAAGACACATATTCCTGTGTTTGTCCGTCTGTCTGTCTCACTACACTAATTAACACTGAATTCGTCAACGTGACTGTTACGTTCTGCGACTTTATTTTTAATATCGCACCGCAGAATCTTTATCGTTTCACGAATATAATTGAAAATGTATTTATTCGGCAATATTGGCGATCCCGGCTGAATATTCTGCGCTTTAAAATGCATGTCCCGAGGCAGTTTACACAGGCCACGCACATTCTTATCTGCGCTCTGCAGTAATAACAGCTTCCAAGTTCCATTTTTGTGGGGAAAGTATGTGACCGGAATTTTAAACACGTCTTAGCTTCTTCAGCAACTAGAATGAAGTGACTTCGAATTGCCATCAGGCACTTAAGAGATCCTTTGAATTATTGATCAGATCCTTAAATCCATGAATTACTTCCGGTGCATTTCGGTTTACACTGTATTTTCTTGTTTTTCTAATGAATTATTTTTTACCTGTACCGTGTTCTATACACTCATAATAAGTGTTGTGTATGTGCGCGCGCGCGTTTTTGCATTAACGATACCTCTCGGCACTTTGTTCTGAAAAGTCTAGTATTGTGTGTGTGTGTGTGTGTGTTTTGCGATGCCAAAAAAAGGTGGAAAAAATCTTTTATAGACTACCTGGGGTAGGGCACGCACTCCAGGTGTGTGGGACTCAAATTAAGTTCAAACTCAAGCTCAAACTCAAGTTAAGATATAATGTTACCTACTAAAAAAACCATCAAAAGCATTCCTCTTCTGTAAACCCCCCCCCACGGAACCACCGCCAGGCGTTACTTCGTGGGTAGGTGGACAACGTTGGCTTTCCTTTCATGACCACTGCAGCGAATCCCACAATGGCCCTCCAGTTGGCCCCTGAAGCCATCATTGTCGCAACCAGACTTTCCGGTGCAATGTTGCCTCGCAGATATGTTTGCAGCTTCATCCTTTCCTCGTCGAATCTCCGACACCGGAAAAACACATGTTCCGCATCTTCATCCACTGCTGGAAGATAGAGGCGACAAGCCGAGTCTGTTTCCAGCCTGAAACGGAACAAGTAAGCTCGGAAGCATCCGTGACCAGTGAGAATCTGTGTGATAGAAATCCACCTCCCCATGATCCCTGATGCACCAATCCTGGATGTTACCTATGAGTTGGTATGTCCATAGTCCATTTGTTGATTCGTCCCACTGTCGCTGCCATGTCTCCAGGGTCCGATTTCGCTCCTCTGTAATTGCCATTGTATGACTATACCGCGGCTCAGCATTTCGCTTGCCCTAGTAGAGCCTCGCTCTTTCATCAGCCATGAGCTCCATTGGGGTTCGCCCGCCACTACGCATGTAGCGTCGTAGGAAACTGTTCGGTAACCACTCACAAGCAGCAACGCACGGCGATGCACCGCACTAACCTTGCACGCATAGCTCACGACCATCATAGCTTGGCTCCAAATCGGCGCTCCGTAAAGGAGCATTATAATTGCGTGTGATTATTTATCAAACAGGTTAAAATAAGCGAGGGAGGATAATAAAAATTTGAACGTTTGATAATTCTGGCTACTGTCACACACGCACGCACACACGCACACGCGCGCGCGCACACACACACACACACACACACACACACACACACACACACACACACACACACACACACACACACACACACACACACAAGGATCGTTAATTTCGCCTACAGATCTTAATTAGTTTGTTATAAACACTAAAAACATTGGCTTCTATGCTAATTGCATCCTTAGCTTAAATTTAGAAACCGAAAAAATAACGTTGATTTTGCAATCCAATTACGTTTTAAAAACCGCACGTTTTGCAAGTGATTGGAGAAGCGCCAGAACGAAAGTACTGGTCACAACTCATTTTGGTATTTTCCAATTTGCCGCGTAATTGTCTTCCCAGTGCGGTTTGCAATATGATGCTCTAAATGATATCGACTTTCTAAGGCTAATATGAGGAGCATTTTACGCTTTGATTTAATACAGCAGCAATCGCTGCACGCAACTGTCTCGCTGCCGCAATGATAAGCATTAACAAAAAATAACAAAATTTCTTTTTATATTCTTCTTCTTTTCTGCTAGGATTATTGTCACTATGTTGAGTATAATGATGTGCCTTCCCTAGCTTCGTCAATTCCACTTTTGTTGACGCGTTTCGGAGAACCTCCATCTTCAAAAACTATATCTATACTCAAGTATAGGGAAGCTAGGGAAGGCAGATCATTATACTCAACATAATAACAAAATTTACTACAACTTTACATAAATATGCGAAAAAATGTTTTGGATGTAAATCTGCCGGTTGAACTTTAAATTTTGATTTTATTTTATGCATTCGATCTTGAAAAGGTAATACTTTCAATAAAAAAAACACTAAATTTAGTAATGAATTTTATATGACTAAAATTTTGTCAAAATCTTAGCAGATATTATCAGATTTTCAGACTTTTTCCACAGTTACCTATAATTTTTTTAAAAAAATTAATTACGACATTTTAGCAAAATATTTTCAGAAACGTTAGAACCGATTTTTAAAATAATAAGATTTTTTTTAATTGTAAAACAACAAAAATCTTTCTAATAACAATAAACTCTTCCCGAAATACCAGCAACAGAAAACGTTAATTCGTTTTCATAATGACAGATATCCAAGTAAATAATGGTACCAAAACATTGCACAAACTTTCTCGTTAAATTATTTCTCCAAATAATCCTAAGTGCCCGTTCAAAAACGGCTTCGTTCAGGCTGCTGCAAAGACCATTTCGCCAAATTTTGTAGTGGTCGGTCGCATTGTTTGCAACAGACATTAATCGAATTTATAAGTGTTTTTTGTTTTGCCTACCGGAGCATAAAAGTGGTTTTGAGATATGGACAAACAAGGCAGTATACAGACTGAAACGTCAAATTTTGGTAAAAAATTTGTCAACAAGTTTAGTCACACAGACGTACGGACAAACACGGTATTAAGTTGGTTTTGTCTACGGGCTTAAACCTGGTTTTGAGATATGGACAAACACAGCATTATACCGACTGAAACGTCAAATTTTGGTGAAAAATTTGTCAACAAGTTTAGTCACACAGACGTACGGACAAACACGGTATTAAGTTGGTTTTGTCTACGAGGCTTAAACCTGGTTTTGAGATATGGACAAACAAGGCAGTATACAGACTGAAACGTCAAATTTTAGTAAAAAATTTGTCAACAAGTTTAGTCACACAGACGAACGGACAAACACGGCATTAAGTTGGTTTTGTCTACGAGGCTTAAAAATGGTTTTGAGATATGAACAAACAAGGCAGTATACAGACTGAAACGTCAAATTTTGGTAAAATATTTGTCAACAAGTTTAGTCACACAGACGTACGGACAAACACGGCATTAAGTTGGTTTTGTCTACGAGGCTTAAACCTGGTTTTGAGATATGGACAAACAAGGCAGTATACAGACTGAAACGTCAAATTTTGGTAAAAAAATTGTCAACAAGTTTAGTCACACAGACGTACGGACAAACACGGCATTAAGTTGGTTTTGTCTACGAGGCTTAAAAATGGTTTTGAGATATGGACAAACAAAGCATTATACAGACTGAAACGTCAAATTTTGGTAAAATATTTGTCAACAAGTTTAGTCAGACAGACAGACGAACGGACAAACACGTTATTAAGTGTCTTTGGTTTTGTCTACAGAACATACAAATGGTTTTGAGATATGGACAAACAAAGCATTATACAGACTGAAACGTCAAATTTTGGTAAAATATTTGTCAACAAGTTTAGTCAGACAGACAGACGAACGGACAAACACGTTATTAAGTGTCTTTGGTTTTGCCTACAGAACATACAAATGGTTTTGAGATATGGACAAACAAAGCATTATACAGACTGAAACGTCAAATTTTGGTAAAATATTTGTCAACAAGTTTAGTCAGACAGACAGACGAACGGACAAACACGTTATTAAGTGTCTTTGGTTTTGCCTACAGAACATACAAATGGTTTTGAGATATGGACAAACAAAGCATTATACAGACTGAAACGTCAAATTTTGGTAAAATATTTGTCAACAAGTTTAGTCAGACAGACAGACGAACGGACAAACACGTTATTAAGTGTCTTTGGTTTTGCCTACAGAACATACAAATGGTTTTGAGATATGGACAAACAAAGCATTATACAGACTGAAACGTCAAATTTTGGTAAAATATTTGTCAACAAGTTTAGTCAGACAGACAGACGAACGGACAAACACGTTATTAAGTGTCTTTGGTTTTGCCTACAGAACATACAAATGGTTTTGAGATATGGACAAACAAAGCATTATACAGACTGAAACGTCAAATTTTGTTAAATATTTGTCAACAAGTTTAGTCAGACAGACAGACGAACGGACAAACACGTTATTAAGTGTCTTTGGTTTTGCCTACAGAACATACAAATGGTTTTGAGATATGGACAAACAAAGCATTATACAGACTGAAACGTCAAATTTTGGTAAAATATTTGTCAACAAGTTTAGTCAGACAGACAGACGAACGGACAAACACGGTATTCAGTTGGTTTTGTCTACGGAGCTTAAAACTGGTTTTGAGATATGAACAAAGAAAACATTATACAGAATGAAAAGTCAAATTTTGGTAAAATATTTGTCAACAAGTTTAGTCAAGACAGACAAACAAACACGGGAATAAGTTTTTTTACAACTGAGTAAAAATACACATCCAGTAATTTACATTTCTTAAACAACACTTTGAGGAGACATAACCCATTGGTTATATTCCCTTATTGACTAAAGTCCATCAAGTGATTTTGTTCTTCGCAGCCTCCTGATTAAACTGGCTGTATGCAACAATCTGCGTATCTCTGGACGCGGTGTCCGTGCTTCCAAGCATGCTTTTTTATTTCTTCACTGACCACATCTATTTTCTAATCCTTATGCAGGTTGTCATTTCTTATATACCACGGTGCATCAACAATACATTGAAGCACTTTGTATCTTATTTATGTTTGCCTTCTTTATACAGGCCCAGAGCTGTATTCCATAGGTCCACACCGGGTTTAAGACTTGCTTATATATAGGCAGATTATTATGGATTGATAATTGACATTTCCTTCCCAGAAGCCAATACATATTTCTGAATTTTACAACTGAAATTCAGTAATACGGGAATAAGTGTCATTGGTTTTGCTTACGGAGCATAAAAATTATTTTCAGATGTGGACAAACAAGGTAGTAAGCAGATCGAAATGTCAAAATTTTGTGAAAATGTGTCAACTAGTCCAGACAGACAGACGAACGGATGGGAATTTATAAGGATATTTTGGCTTTGCCAAAGGATAATACAAATTAACAGTGCATCACCCAAACGTACCTCACGTTAACAAAGGATATGTTTCTACCATTACACTTAGCTGGTTGTACGTTTTTAAATTATACAGGATAACCTGCAATCTGCATTAAGCTAATGAAGCATTCACTTGGCATGACCTCTCCTTGCAACATACCGCCGCCATACTTCTGTATGCATCGGTGAAAGTCCTTCCTTGTTTGAGGAACTTTCATAATAAGACGCTCTGTCAATTACAAAATCAAAAACCTCTAAACAAGTATTGCGATATTATGTCCCGCAAACGTGATGGGAACGGTTCCCAAATACTGTGTCGTTACGCGAAGTCGAACAATAAAAATTGATTTCGCATTCGTTACCAATGAATACAGCATCTATAGATTGTGTATTCATTGCAATGCATGTGCATTAATTAAAGTTCCACTATATTTTTTTTTATTTTAAGGCGAATTGAGCACATTAAGGCTATTATCGCCTCCCTAAATGTAAGTGTAAAGTGTTAAAGCCGTAAGTGTAGTTTTGTAGGTGTAAGTGTGTGTTAGACTCTGGTACCGCGAGGGACGTCTAAATCCTCTCAATAGGTGCAGCTAGTCTGTACCCCCCCTGCAGGGTGTTCCACTAAATATTACTATTTACTATCAAATAGTACTCAATCAATTATATAGTTCTCAGAAAATCATGATGTCGTCGCTGTGGAACTGGTGGTCTAGGAAAGGAAGAAAGCGATGTCTTGTATTAAATAGACAGGCTCACTGCCGTAATTAAAAAGAAAGTTTAGGGAAGTTGACATGCGGCGTCTCCACACACAACGATTTTTACTTCAACCAATCAGCTGTTTACAGGAATATAATATATATATAGATATATATATATATCCCTCTCTGAGCTACATCTGAGCTACAAGTTCGGAAAAACATGCAGCGACGAAGGGATATTTTTTTTCGGAAACGGATGTTTCCACCCGAGCTTCACATTTCGTTATATTTCTTCCATCCAGTCACTGAATGTACTATAATGATATCCCTTACGAGAGATATGCGAGCCATCGCTGCTGGTGACATCTTGCGGCAAAGTGTTCAACTACAGTTAAATAGATAATAGTACCGTCTGTTTTATCAAACGTCTCTACCCACCTGTCCATGCAGCATGCAGCGATCCTAGCGGAAGATAGTCCAATTACGCGGACTTTAGCCGCTAATATCGAGCACACATTTTATAACGGTGTACTTCTGGTACATTTATATTCAGTGGTGCAATGCCCCGGAAGAAGCGGTGACTCAAGAAACGTGCGCCGCGGGAGGGGGCATTACACGCCGCGCAGCTCAAGATAAAATCTTTGTCATGAAACACAAAGTTATTCAAAAAGAGCCCGGCACGGCGGGTGGAAACGTGTTTGTTAAAAATATTAAAAAAAGCAACGGTGAAATAAATCCAACCGTAACTCCTTTGTCGTATGAGTGTGTGACTAGGCCGCGTGTCATATTTCAAAGAATCCTTCATAAAGAGCCGAATCACCGTATGGGGCGTTAAAAGATTAATAGCAGCTGTTTCGCTGACGTGATAGAAGCGTTTTTCCAAAATAATTTCCACAATATTATTCTATGTTAAATCCAAAATGTTAATTTATACGAATTTTAACGATGACATTGAATACAAAAGTACTACAAGTACAGCCACTATAAAAAGCGTGCTCGATATTAGCGGCTTAAGTCCAAGTAACTGGACTATCTGCCGCTACAAACGCTGCAAGCTGTACGGACAGGGGAGAGACGTTTGAGAAAATATACAATATGATATCTGTTTAAGTTTAGTTGGCCCAAAGATCGCATTCGATAATACTGGTACTTAGACGAACTAGAGATAAAGCAAAATCCGTTAAACAGTTTCAAAATGGCGGCTACTTAAAATCTTAACGAATTCGTAACTTTTTTACCTTTCACATTTCTCTGTAATAAACGTTAAAATCTGCTTAAATTAGCAGTCCTTCGATGATTCAAAATACCAAAATTAGTGTATTTTAATGCTAATTATGACGGTGAAATCAGATTTAAAAATTGCTAGGTACACAATCACGTCAGTGTAAAAGTGTTTGTAGCTATTATTTCTAATTGAAGTAAATTTTATTTGAAATATTTTAAAAAATAAAACTGAACAAAAATTAGGTAAGATCCATCATGGTAAGATCCAGACACTGGACCGTGTAGCCTAATCAGAACTGGCATAATTTCTACTGACGACATTTTGAAAGACCTATGGCTACTATCACTGGTCGACTAAGATCGACTATCACTAAGATCGACTGGTATATGGCTACTATCACTGAATATAAACATACAGAAGTACAGCTGTCGTTATAAAAGGCGTGCTCGATATTAGCAATTCAAGTCCTAGTAATTCGAGTATCTGTCACTACGAACGCTGCAAGCTACTCGGGGAGAAACGTTGAGAAAATAG
>CM040188.1:18798701-18808701 GCA_022606455.1 Callitettix versicolor | reverse complement strand
CACGAAGTACAATTAAAATGTCAAAATACAGTTAGAGGTTATCAAACATGCCTTTACAATTGATAGTTACCTATTAAAATTGATTTTGTTATCCTTATAAACAAGTCGCAGGGGCACTTCAAATAGCATGAGTATATTTACCAAATGCCGTTTTTACTGACGGAAAATCTTATGAAGCCTTTTCAAGGGTAACTAAAATCAATTAACACGTTTGTATCCATTATAGAAAATGATACAAAAAGTCCAAGAAGATTACATTTACATCAACTATCGTTTACAACGAGGTATTGTAAAAAATAATTATCTGTATTCAAATGTATATTCTAGAATGACTCATAAATGTGCGATTATTATTTCAAACCGATCGCTTTTCGATTTATTTTTTAAACATGTTTTCCCTTCCTTCCAACTACCGCCCTCACACCAACGACTACACTTATTCAGAAGGCTGTGTTTACTTAAAACTTTCATTGTGCGAAATTTCGCACGGGCCTCCTGGTCTTAAATTAAATAATAATAAATGTAATAATTTTTAAATAACCTAATTTAATGAAGGATATTTTGCATTTTTTTTGCATTCGAAATAAAGTTGTTTCGTAATTGACAGAACCTTTATTACGAGAAATATCGGTATAAATGGTAGTCACTTTCATTCTTGTCCGTTATAAAGTATTTAGTTACCTTAAGCGTTACGTGTAAGCGGTGTATTTTCTTACCTGAAAAAGAAAACAACATGACGTTAATAAATAAACACACTTTAAAAAAAACATAAACATATCTTTATACAATAGAAAAAACAAACATATCTTAATGTAATTAAAAAAAAAACATAAACATATCTTTATATGATAGAAAAAAACATAAAAATGTCTTTATACAATAGAAAAAAACATAAATATATCTTTATATAATAGGGAAAAATATAAACATATCTTTATATAATAGAAAAATACATATCTTTTATATAATAGAAAAAAAACGTAAACATATCTTTATACAATAGAAAAAACATAAATATATCTTTATATAATAAAAAAACATAAATATATCTTTATATAATAGGAAAAAAACATAAATATATCTTTATATAATAGGGAAAAAACACAAACATATCTTTATATAATAGAAAAACACATATCTTTATATAATAGAAAAAAACGTAAACATATCTTTATACAATAGAAAAAACATAAATATATCTTTATATAATAACAAAAACATAAATATATCTTTATATAATAGAAAAAAAACAAAAATATCTTTATATAATAGAAAACAAACATAAACATATCTTTATATAATAGGGAAAAAAACATATCTTAATACAATAGAAAAAAAACATAAATATATCTTTATATAATAGGAAAAAACATAAATTTAGCAAAACATTATCGTCAGTTTCATGCAAAAAGAGGAAATATTACTTCACCCCTCCTTTCTATAAACAATATATGAACAAACAAAATCATTTCTGACAAGTAATTAAACAGTTTTCAGATAAACTTTTCCTGGAAAACCCCACGTGCTCAACTTACTGTCATAAACAATCCAAACTGTTTGCAACGCCAGCTGCGAATTTTCACAATGGATAACAAAAAAAAACAACATAAGTTGAACAAAATCAGCTGTTTTAGTACAGCAATGTTTTATGCAATTTCATAATAAAATTATAATTTAATACAATTTACAAATACTGGTAAACCTAATAAATACATGAATTACAATATATATGGTATATATATATATATATATATATATATATATATATATATATATGTATAAACAATAAAAAAACCAGCGGTTGGAATAAAGCAGCGCTTTTCTTACGTTTATTGCTACAAACAATATTTGATACAAATATAATTTTTTTAAACAAATTATTTATTTTAAAATCCAATATAAATTCGAATAAAAGTTATATTTTTTCAAACTGAAATCTAAAGGAAGAAGCATTAAGGTACAGAGGCATAGACGTCATTTTTCCGCCATTTTGTTACTTTAAACAATAGTGTGCTGAAATTCACACAAAATTTATAACAAATTCATTAAAAAGTACGTGAAGCTTATAAAGAACAGCTGGTGGACGAACAGCTGATGTGGACACACACACACACACACACACACACACACACACACACACACACACACACACACACACACACACACAGGTTTAGGTCAGTGGTCATACCAATTCTGCGATAGCTAATTTTTAAATGGAAATTATCTAAAAACAACCGACACTTTCCAGTCACACGCTGCACACATACGCTGCATAAATTACAATACCGATAACATAAATACTTCGTATGACCTTGACATGTTTACGAATATTATTATTATTCAATTCACAATGAAAGTATACGTAAAGCCTTGAAACGAAGCGAGGGGGAATATAATTTTCAACAATAGCTTTCTCATTTATCAGCTGTGCAGTTAGAATATTGTACCAAAAGGTAAAAACTTTGCGATGCATTCGGACATGACTGGTTTCCTGGATAGATAATCAACTAGAACAGATTGACTAACGATATATATATATATAACAACATGAAGATGCCTCGGTGACCTAGTTGATAGCGTACTGGGCATTCACCCTGAGGACTCTGGTTTGATTCCCGGCCAGGGCTTAGCATTTTCATACGCTATAAATCATCCCATCGTCTGCATTAGCCCAAGTGTGCACAATAGTCGAACGTTAAAATATATATATATATATATATATATATATATATATATATATATATATATATATATAACAACATGATTAGCGTATAATTACATGGTTTAACTGTTAGAAATTTTAAAATCTGAAAGAATTTGTCAGTAAAGAAGGTAACTAGAAGCGGCAAACTAAAATAAAAATTAACTGCAGGATGACGTTACTTTAAGAAAATAGGCAATGCGGGACCGGCTGACAGAAGTGACTACTACTTTTGGCATGCCTGACTCTAGACTATACTTTTTCACTATTATGACTTAATTATTTTTATAAAAATTTAGATACATGCAGGAAAGAGCAACTCTTGAAAATTATTTTCGTATTAAATTTCGCGTGTGTGTAGGTACAACAACTAAAAAATAACTGAAACTGTCACAGACTATGAATTCGAGTATATTAGGCTATATAAGAGATTTTAATAATTAGTTTATAACCCTACTTTTGACGGTTATACTGTCTAAGTATAATAATAAATATAATATTTGTGATTCTGGTATTCAAAAATTGTTGTAGGTCATATACATTAAATAATTTCACTACACAAATTTAGTAAATACACATTTTAAAAATTAACAAGAACAATAAACATAACCTCAATTGAAATGATATTGAAGTTATTGTGCGAAATCAGCTGTTTAGAAGTAGTCACTTCCAGTCTAGATATATACAAGAACAATATATACTGTGAAGTATGCATTACGGATTCAAGCGTGACGCGAAAACAAATGTTTATACCCATGTTTTGTCAACCATACAAGTTTTCACTTAACAAATACATTTTATTAATCACTAAACAAAAATTAGAGCGTTCCGTGACGGTAAACCGATTCCCTCATGCAAAATATACACCTATACACCGCAATAAGAAGTAGTCACTTCAAAAGAGATAGGTTTTACAATTCAATGTATCTAGGACAGGACTCTAAAAATTGCGAATAGTCACTTAGACAAATCATAAAAAAGTACCAACAGTTGTAGTTATCTAACGGAAAAACAACTTTAAAGAAATTTTCCAATCTGATTGGCTTAGACATAGCCGAACATTTTCGTTATTAAGTCAAAATTAAGTATTGTTTAACAGAGTTAGTATAAAATCAAAAGACAAGTGATGCGAAGGAAGTTACTGACAGTTTTTAACAGATAAACCACGTCACTCAAGGGATCGATCTTCATGTTACAATCAGTTGTAATCACAGTACAGAGTAAGTTTTTTTTTGCGTTAATAAGTTTATTTCTACCTGATAATTGTTACAGCAACGAGTTTGTTTGTTTGTTTGTTATTGCAGATTTTTGTATTAATTAATCAAATATAGACTGCTTTTAAAGTGTTTTGTAGATTTACAAAAATCGTTCAATAAACTGTGGTACAAAAGTTGCTAGTGTGAAATGTTATAATATTTTATTAATTCGATTAGTTGTTTCTGGTATTGCGGAGTATGCTACTTTACAGACCTTGTTACAGTCTGTTCCTGTTATAAAGTACAAAATCACTGCCTATAATAATAATGTTTGGAAAATAAACACTCTAGATGCTGACACTTACAGAACAGTGGTTCACAAATTGAATGAGAGTAAAGTGCAATGGTACACTTACGAAAACAAAAATGAAAGACCCATTAAGGTAATGGCAAGGGGTCTACATGGAACATGTACTAAAGAGGACATACTAGACGACCTGCAGCAAAAGGTCTAAAGATACAGGATGCTGTCAACATAATAAAAAGGAAAGAATAGAGAACAACCAAGGCGACAGTGTAGTTCACAGAAGAAACCTTCCACTCTTTATGCTAACCTTTGACAACAAAGAAAATGTTGCAAATATTTACAATATTAAAACAATTTTAAATATTGTCGTCAAGATAGAACCACTAAGACGAAATTCTACACTTATACCCCAGTGTAAGCGTTGTCAGGGCTATAACCATACACAAGGCTACTGTAGAAAAGATCCTAGATGTGTTAAGTGTGGAGGAAAACATATGACAAATGCCTGCACATTGAATAGGACGAGTAAGCCAAGGTGCGTAAACTGCAACGGAGAACATCCGGCGAACTATCGAGGATGTGAGGTGGCTAAAGCATTACAAATGAGAAGAAACAACGCCGAAAAGTTTCAAAACAAAGCGAGAAGTACTAGGTTCGATAAAAATAACGTCGGTAATCTACAGCATGCGGTAGCTGGATATGGCAATGAGCAAAGTAAAGAAAAGAAAACTTATGCGCAAATTATACAAAGTGATAATGATAACAAGTCGTCAATGAAAACCATCTTAGAACTACTGAATGAGCAAAAGCATACTAATAAGTTGCTCTTCGATAGACTTGATAAACTAGAAAATAATCTCAAGAACAAAAATAACAATGGGAAACGGAAAAATGAACTTCAAGCTACACCGTAAACAATGATCAAAATGTTAAAAATAGTCACTTGGAATTTAACGGTCTTCTCCAGCATAAGCTGGACTTGGAACCTTTTCTGATTAGTGAACAAATAGATATCTGTTTAATTTCAGAGACACACTTTACAAAACATTCATATCTCAAAATTAATGGTTACAGTGTATATCATGTAAATCATCCTGCTGATAAGGCAAGGGGTGGTTCTGCTGTAATTGTTAAAAATAGTATCAAGCACTATGAAGAAACTAAAGTACAACTTGAAACGATGCAAGTGACAACCATTAAAGTTCATACTAAAAACAAAAATTTTAATATATCAGCCATATACTGTCCACCAAGACATAATCTAAAGAAGATAGACTACATACATCTTTTTAACATATTAGGCAATCATTTCATTCTTGGAGGTGACTTCAATGCAAAAATACCTTTTGGGGATCACGTCTTACTACTGCTAAAGGCAAAGAGTTGTATGAGGCAGGAAAGGAGTTTAAATGTGACTTCCACTCAACTGGTAAACCAACATATTGGCCATCAGATCCAAGAAAGATACCGGACTTAATTGAATTTTTCGTGGTAAGGGGTGTATCTTGTAACTATATCAATCTCAGTGAAAGTTTTGATTTGGGCTCCGATCATTCTCCGGTAATCTTAACAATAAGTCAGAACATAATACAAAGAGAAGAACCTCCTAGATTATCCAGCAATAGAACCAACTGGATTGGCGTTAGAGAAGAGCTGGACGAGATTATTAACCTACATGTCTCACTTAAAACACCTGTGCAGCTCGAGGAAGAAGTTGATGTGTTTATTAATAACATACAGCAAGCAGTATGGAACAATACACCTTAGATAATTAAAAGATATAGTAATAACATTACTTACCTGCCTGAAGTTTTGATTTAATTAATGAAAAAGAAAAATGCGCAAAAATGGCAGCAAGTTCGAGCTCCTAAATTTAAATCTGAATTAAATCGACTCAGCACTAGACTCACAAAGTTACTAAAAACTATTAAAAATGAATCTGTTGCTAAATATCTGGAAAGTCTTGCGGCAGATAGAGACAACGGAGTCAAGATATGGAAGGCTACAAGATTCATTAAAAGGCCAAAAGTTCAAATGCCACCAGTCAGAAAAAATGACAATACATGGGCTAAGAGTGATAGAGAAAAGGCAGATTTGTTTGCTGAACTCCTAGCTGAGACTTTCAAACCTTTTCCTAGACAGTCAGGCGATGAAAATACTATAGAATCAAATGATCCTGTAGCAAATAAAAATAAGGACGAATACGAAATTCATAACGTATCACATAAAGAACTTATTCATGAAATCAAAACTCTTAAGGGTAAAAAGCCCGGGTTACGATCTTATCACAGCGGAGGTTCTAAAGGAATTGCCAAATAATGCCATAAAAAACTTCTTCACTTGGTGAACGCTGCTTTCAGATTAAAGTACGTCCCAAGACAATGGAAGATTGCCGAGGTGATCATGATTCTTAAACCAGGAAAAGATCCTAATGACAAAACTTCGTACCGACCAATTTCACTACTAACAACAATGTCAAAGATTTTTGAGAAACTGCTTTTAAAACGTCTTAAACCAGTCATTGTGGAAAGAAAACTGACTCCTGATCATCAGTTTGGCTTCAGAGACAGGCATTCTACAATTGATCAAGTACACCGAGTTGTACATGTAATAGAAAAAGTCCTGGAAGAATGCAAAATATGTTCGAGTATATTTCTAGACGTTGCCAAAGCATTTGACAAGGTCTGGCACGAAGGATTAATCTTCAAACTTCAGCGTGATCTTCGGAACAATTTCATCACATTCTGGAATCTTACCTGTCAGAGAGATTTTTCAGAGTTAAACATAATGGAGAGTATTCTGAGTTGAGGAATGTATCAGCAGGAGTACCTCAAGGGAGTGTCCTTGGGCCTGTACTTTACTTGTTGTACACTAGAGACATTCCCCAAGAAGTTGATACAATCACAGCAACCTTTGCAGATGATACAACAATTTTGGCGACAGGAAATACTGTGGAAGAGGCATCGAATAAACTTCAAAGAGCAGTTGATAGAGTTTGCATTTGGATGAAGAAATGGAGATTAAAACTAAATGAATCCAAATCAACCTATGTCAACTTTACAAATAGAAAAATCAACCCAATTCCACTTATAATTAATAACCATGTAGTAACTCCAGAAAATTCTGCTAAATACTTGGGGATGACACTGGATGCAAAGCTCCACTGGAAAGAACATGTCAAAAGAAAAAGGTTGAATTAAACATGCAATTTAGGAAAATTAACTGGTTGATAGGAGAAACTCAGATTTAGACCTACAAAATAAACTGCTTCTATACAAGCAAATACTGAAGCCGGTGTGGACCTATGGAATCCAGCTGTGGGGCTGCACAAAAATACAAATGTAAAAGTAATTCAAACTTTCCAGAATAAAGTCCTGCGAAGTATTGTAAGGGCTCCGTGGTTCGTTCTGCAATGACAGTCTTCATAGGGACCTTAGGATGAAAACTGTCTCAGAAGAAATCAAAAGATTTGCAGAGAAACACAAGCAAAGACTTATACATCACGATAACAAGGAAATAGCTTGCTTATTAGACAACTCTGGCGAGATCCGTCGCTTGAAAAGGACGAAGCCTTTGGAACTTTGCAGTGAGAGTGTATAACTAATCACACATGAACAGAGTGTGTGTTCATCAGGAGTCCATCAGTGGGTGTTACTTCAACAAACAGTGACATTACTATTAAATGTATATTGCTGGATAGGCTTTATTGCCTAGTTGTAATTATGTTAAATAAAAAAAAAAAAAAAAAAAAGATTAGTTGTTTCAGTCAGAATACTGATTAAGTGAAGCGTTATTCATCGTAAAGTGTAACATTTTATCTTCGAAGCCGACTCATCCCAACAATACTTGACTCAGGAATCTGGAATTCCTGGCATCTCTACCATTCATCTAACTTCGCATCCTTAAAGACTCTCAATAACAATCTGGGTAATTAACATTGTAACCTTTTTTTTTGTAAAGTTAAATTGAACAATACCAATAACCTTCTCAGTTCCCATATGCAGTATCAAATAACCACCCCGAAATAATATTTGTATGCATTATAGTAATAATTAATTAATTGAGAATCAATTTGTAATTAAAGGATATGTTTATAGGATACTGAATAGTTTAACATCAAAACCTTAAAATATTTCCATGAGTTTTATCTTGGTAGAAGACGGATACAGGTTGCACTCCCGGAAGACCACAGAGAAGATATCGAACCTGACAGCAGATATCAGAAGAAGTAGGCTTCAATTCTATGGACACATCAGTAGACTCCCAACGAGACTTGCCAATAGAATCCTTAAGTATATACAAAGAGTCCAATCAACGACGTCGTCGATCACACAAGTCAGAATAGACCTACATGATGCAAAAGGAATCTGGAATTCCTGGCATCTCTACCATTCATCTAACTTCGCATCCTTAAAGACTCTCAATAACAATCTGGGTAATTAACATTGTAACCTTTTTTTTGTAAAGTTAAATTGAACAATACCAATAACCTTCTCAGTTCCCATATGCAGTATCAAATAACCACCCCGAAATAATATTTGTATGCATTGTAGTAATAATTAATTAATTGAGAATCAATTTGTAATTAAAGGATATGTTTATAGGATACTGAATAGTTTAACATCAAAACCTTAAAATATTTCCATGAGTTTTCAGAAAATATTAACAATTTCTACAATAATTAATTAACTTTTTTCATAAAAAATAACGCGAAGTACTATATATATAAACGAAGTGATACACATACACAGTCATAAAACCGGAGGCATTAAACGCAAGCGAGACGCTGGCATTCTACACAAATGGTACCATTGAAGACATTTTGAAGGAAAAACGCAAAATCTTGAGGAAGATCCTTGGCCCAAGATTAGCAGAAGACGGATACAGGTTGCACTCCCGGAAGACCACAGAGAAGATATCGAACCTGACAGCAGATATCAGAAGAAGTAGGCTTCAATTCTATGGACACATCAGTAGACTCCCAACGAGACTTGCCAATAGAATCCTTAAGTATATACAAAGAGTCCAATCAACGACGTCGTCGATCACACAAGTCAGAATAGACCTACATGATGCAAAAATACTCAACAGACATTGAAGACAGGAACGCATACAGGAGAAAGATGCTGTGATGAAAAATCCCAGAGAATGAGATTACAAAGAGAGCAGGGGTAAAATGGACGGAGGAGCGGAGGAGGATCTATGGGGACAGGATGAGGGAGGTGTGGAGGATTAGAAGGAACAAGACATGAGTCAGAGTGCTTTGCGTGATCCAACAGAGTCTATACACAAATAATAATAATAATAATAATAATATATATATTATGTATATATATATATATATATATATATATATATATATATATATATATACATATATAGTATATATATATATATATATATATATATATATATATATATATATATATATATACATGTGTGTGTGTGTGTGTGTGTGTGTGTGTGTGTTTTATTACTTTAACATTCGCAATTTTGATAATATTTGACTCAAACATGCCTTCAAAATCGCTAACAGCTTTCACAAGTTCGTTAATGGTGGCCATTATAAATATTACAAAAATCTTTAAAACACCGTACACCTTTTTTAAAATAACACTTATAGTGGTAATAATCGCTAAAAAAACATAAGAGAATGAATCAGACAGCGGTCACGGTTCACTTTAGTTATTTTCATTGTAATTGCAACTATCATGTCAGCGAGAGAGCTGCGTGACACAGATAATTTTATTCCCTATGACGTAGAAATTGTAATTATATAATGTTTTCACGCGAAAC
>CM040188.1:18466201-18796201 GCA_022606455.1 Callitettix versicolor | reverse complement strand
GGACGGCGTCAAAATTAACATGGAACACCTACAAAAAAAAAAATCGCTATCCATAAAGTCAAAGATCAGACATTACAACACAGTGACGAGGCCAGTAGTGGTGTACAAGGAGACCGAACACCTTATCGACGTATTCAGAAAGAGACGCCTGGCATTTTACGGACACCTGATCAGACTCACAGAAGAAAGGCTCATCAAGAAATTACTGAACTACCAGTTGAGCACAAAGATCAAAAATAATTGGCTCAAAGAGATAAAATAAGACCTGGAAGACCTAGGGATAACCGAGGAACAGTTGAGGAATGGGGAGGAGAAAGCCCAAATACTTTGGGACAAGGAAATGAAACTCAACTTTAGAAAAGCAAGCGACCCAAAGGGCATGACAATCTCGTAAGAACTTAGGAAAACGAGATCACAACGGCTGAAGAGGTATTGGGAGGAACAACGCGCCAAGAAGATGAGACCTCACTAATGACTGAATGTGCTCCAGTGTTGGCCTAACCAAAAAAAAAAAAAAAAAAAAAATGAAGTCAGTATAATAAATATGAAATTTAAACAACATATCTGTAAACGAACCAAAATTATGTTTTTCTCGATCACTCTTTTTTGTTATTAATTAGTATATGTTGGTGTTGGTTTCAGTCTTAACTCTTTTTATTAATTGTAACATTTCCATCGTTAATTAAATTTTCTCGTTTTAATTTATTTTCTAATCATCGCAGTCTTTCAAGTTCATTTTTTCTCAATCTATGTTCTTCATTTAAAACATATTTTTAAAATAATTTTATTTTCCATTTTATTTAGAAATCGAATTTTTAACCTAACCTCAATAGAAACGATACTGAAGCAACAGCTGTTGTGCGAAATCAGCTGTTTAGAAGTCACAATTATACTTTTATATATACAACAGCAAGCAAAGCGCTAAATAGACGATTACATGCAATATAACACTGGCACGCATCGCGCCAATCCAACATCATAACCAGCCCTAAAACATGATACGTCTTAAAAGTACAGTTCAGGAGTACAGGAGGAGGAAACTTATTATCAGCTGTTCAATGAAATCAGCTGATCGTTATGAATTAATATAAAACAACTGATACTTTAATATAACTACCAAAATTAAATTAGCGATTCATTTCATATACTTATATCGGTCAAACTTCTTCGTAGTTTCCGTAGTGTAGTGGTTATAATGCGCGCCTGAGGGAAACAGTAATTTTTAATTATAATTAATTTAATACGAGATTTTCGACGCGCAAAATATACTGTTTTATAAACATGATATCTATATAAACATGTTCCTCGCATCACGCATCCCGCAAAATCCAACATCACAACCAGACCTAAAACACGATACATGTTAAAATTAGTCTTTAAAAACAACTACGAAAGTACAACAATATGAAAAAAGTACACTGTGGTTCTGGAGGAATCACCGACAGAAGCGAAGCTCTTGTTAGTGATATCTTTGCTGAATATATAATTATTTTGAAGATATGTTTACATATATCTTGTTTTGTTTAAATAAATAAATACGTGAACCTAGCTTAGATATTATTTACTGTAGTTATAGTAAAAGATCAGTTGTTTTATATTAATTCGTAACGATCAGCTGATTTCATTGAACAGCTGATAGGCTGATAAGTTTCAGGTTATGTTGTTAAAAACTAGCAATATTAACAATTTTTTTTTAAATTTTAAGGCCACATGGAACCACTTTGAGTCAATATTTCGGTCTCTTCTTCTTATCCGTGTTAGCGCACTGTGAGGATTCCAACTTCTTCTTCCTACAATACTCCTTCATCCTATCCGATCTCCGCCTCCTGACCTCGTCTGACACCTCTACCGTCCCTCGTCGTTCCAGTTTTCCTATGTTCGTTTCAAACCTGATGTTTTTCAGAATGCTTCTGATTCTCGCTCTGTCCGGTGCATCCTCGATCCGCAAACCTAGTGCATCCTCGATCTTTCAGAGCCTGCGAGACGTAGTGTCCTTGGGTCTTCCTATTAATATTTCTCATGACCAGCTGTTTCAGAATCCTGCTGTTGGCCATCCTAAGGATGCGGAAGAGATGGACAATTCTTCGTTTTTTCATAACACTTAACAAGTATTATAAACGTTTATATTAATTTCGAATGTATTATAAACGGTTACAACGTGCACGTGTTCCTCGACTAAGGAAAAATACCGAAACCAAAGCAACACAACGTTTTCGTATAAGACGCGTAAAAAAGGAAGAAACAGAAAAGGATGAAATTCGTTTGTTCATTCGTTCCATATTTCCGTTACCAACTTCCGTTCGGCAGACGTTGTTTTCTATTCACTCGTCTCGCCAAAGCTTCGCTTCAACACGGTTACATAACATTACAACAAAGTAAAAGTGGAATTTCTTCAGTCAGCTGAGTAATCCGAGAGATTACATTGTTATTACAATATCGGCTAAAGAAAACAACTTGAGCGCAGGATATTGTTGTCAGTCCGTTTCCGAAATAGGGAACTGACAAGACGGATTCTGTTCTTTTCAAATCTCGCTCTTTGTTAATGGAAATCTCATTTCCAAGTGATACAATGAAGTGCAGGCACGACAAATACTAGATATAAAATATAATAATGCACTCCGTATACAAAGAAACATCAGGCGTAAAATTTAAAGGATCGATAACGACTACAAAAATGTAGTTTTTACATCACAAGCAAGAAAGTATTGTGATAATGAAAAAAAATGGTGTTTGAAAAAACCCAAATATATGGTGATTTTGTACTAAAGCATATGATTGAAATTTCGACCAACATTAGGATTTTTTACTGAATGACTCGGTCAAGAAAAATGGACTATGGCAATCTGTATGTTATTGGCTGAGGAGGAGATCTTAATATTGGTCGCATTATTCATGATAAAACGTGAATTGTGTTATCTGCGATTTTGCAAAAAGAAGTAGGTTTTTTCCCCGTACAGGTTATCATCGCCGTGACACGAATGTGAAATAACACAACTTATTTTATAATTGTAATTAAAAATACACAATAAAAGTAGAAATAAGTAAATAGACGCTTACAAAACATAAAAATTATTATAAACCAGGGGGCCCGTGTGAAATTTCGCACTATGAAAGTTTTAAATAAACACAGCCTTTTGAATAACAATAGTCGTTTGGATAAGGGCGGTAGCCGGAAGGAAGAGGAAATATGTTTTAAAAAATAAATCAAAAAGCGTTCGATTAACAATAAATGGAAGGAGAAATCATAAATATATTTGTGTAAAAACAGTGTCCAAAACATGTGTTTGGTATTGGAAATGCTTGTCCCAGCTTGTACGACGGGCATGGATAAGGGACTGTCAGTAGGGCGACATAACCTACAAGTTTAATAACTTTTAAGTAAATATTGCAATTGTTCTAAGCACGTTATGCAAAAAAGTGGCATTTGTAATGGGATTGTCTATTCGTGATTAATAAGTTAGCTTTGTAAAATATACAAAATACTGTCTGATTTGTGATGCCGCGCATGCGCATCCATGATGCCGTTTTGCCTATGATAATTCAAATTTCTTTTATGTTAATATTATCCACAAACAGTAAGTTTTTGCGCAAAATCGTTTTGCAATGTCAAAAGTCGGTTGAAAAATCTTCTCATTTATGCCTGTACGAATAGTATGTGCTGAGAAAAAGGGATGTTGATTCGAGAAATAATATATATGATATTTACTTAGAACTAGTTAACAATAATATATCTTAAAACAACAGTCACAATTTATTGTAGGGCTGTAAATGTGTCCTACAATAATAACAATAATAAACTAAAGAAATATAAAACACTTAAAACTATTTACCAAAGAAAACAACCAAAATATGCAATCAATTTTAGGGCAGTATTTTTTTTTTTTTTTAACGTCCGACTATTGTGCACACTTGGGCTAATGCAGACGATGGGATAATTTATAGCGTATGAAAATGCCAAGCCCTGGCCGGGAATCGAACCCGGGTCCTCGGGGTGAAAGCCTAGTACGCTATCAACTAGGTGACCGAGGCGTTTTGGACGTTTAGGGTAGTAAAAGGTCCCTACAATATTATATTCATAAATACTAAATTTTATTTTAATAAATCAGGACAATGAAGGAAGTCTAAAGTCTGATCGATGGCTGAGATATCATCTACAAACATCGCCTGTAAACAACCATCTAATTTACATCTAAACCGCATATTTTGGAAACCATCGCAATCGAGCAATACATGTCTTACTGCGATACTTTCCCTACAGAACTCACTGAGGTGGATCTCCGCCTCCCATCAAAAATGCATGCGTTAGCAAAAAATGACCAATACGAAGACGAGTGACCTCCAAGGACGAAAAGTATTTTTAATTACCCACAGTTTGTTGTTATCCGTAGCTGCCCACTCATTCTCCCAATCCAAGAAGAGTAAATGTTTTGATTGTCTTTGAAAATCCGATAAAATAACATCTTGTGTGATTGGCGGCAGCAAAGTTGCTTCCTTTGCCGCAATATCGGCTCTGCCGTAGTGTTCCCGACTGTACCACAATGACCAGGTAGCCAGAAAAATGATACTCCAATACCTCGCGCACCATACACACGCGCCACACGTGTGTATATATATATATATATATATATATATATATATATATATATATATATATATATATATATATATATATATATATATATATATATTTATTTAACGATCCCTCAAAAAAGCATCTCTAGATCAGAATCAACGCCCATATTAGGAACCCAGGTCTGGGATCTTACGATGATGGCTGCTCCAACAGCTTATTTTCCAATTGTGCCCAACTGCATGAAGTAGAAATATCAGTGGCGTATTTTCTAAGGTAGGCTAGCTGCGAAGCCGGAGTACTAACGACAAAAAGCACATTTCTAAATCCCAGTAATACATATTTGTCGTTATTCTGAATATAAAAAATAAAACCAACATTATTTTGAAAATTAAAAGTTATCCATTATACCATTACAGCTCCTATTTTACCGCAACCTGCTTTACAAGTCTTCGCAGACAGAAGCGAAGACTTCCCTTTAATTGACCACATAAGTACAGCAACAGCAAGTGAGGGTTGTGACATTTTTAACACATTGTTCGTTTTAAAATAGCTAGCTAACAAAATAGGGCATGTAAACTATCTATGTGCGTAATGTTTCTTGGTTTGCCTCGTATGCCACGTGTTATTTAGGATCTACCCTTAAATAATTTGTGACGGTACACGTGATCAGTCTTCTGTACTTTATTGTATTGTTTATTGTTCTTAATTAATAAACAGATTAAATTGGAAACATTACAACAGTATTAGTTTATAAACTACAATTTTTAGTTTCATCTGTAGATTGTCAAAATCGTTATTACTTTATATCACTTTAAATGGGAAATTCGAGATAACAAATTCATTTATTTAAAAACGAAATGAAACAGATCTTCAACTTACAATACGCCTCTGATGCAGCCCCAGACTGAACAAGACAGTTAAGGGCTTACATAAATAATGGCAGATATAAGCCGCGCTAATTGGTACTTCTGTTCACTGTTTACACAGTTGCGCCAGCCCAGTCTGGCAGAATCACGTCCTAACCGTTAAACACTTGTTACTGTGCTCGCTCAAGCGTGGACACTAATTCCCGACAAAATTCATTCAAACGCGAGTGTTCACTTAACCGAAAAGTCTTTCTAAACTAACCTAACCTAACCTTGTCTCTTATCCGGCCTGCAACTGGAAAGACGAACAATCTAGTTGAAGAAATGGTGAAGAACGATCAAAAAGACCTCAGACTTTGGCAAGAAATATAGTCAAACATAACCTAACCATGTCTCTGAAATGGCCTACACACCTTCTGGCAATTGGAAAGACGAACAATCTGATTAAAAAATGGTGAAGAACGGTCAAAGAGAGCCTCAGACTTTGCCAAGAAAGACATAACCTAACCATGTCTCTGAAATGGCCTACACACCGTCTTGCAATTGGAAAGAAGAACAATCTGGCTAAAGAATGGTGAAGAACGATGAAAGACAGCCTCAGAATTTGGCAAGAAAGACATAACCTAACCATGTCTCTGAAATGGCCTACACACCGTCTTGCAATTGGAAAGAAGAACAATCTGGCTAAAGAATGGTGAAGAACGATGAAAGACAGCCTCAGACTTTGGCAAGAAAGACATAACCTAACCATGTCTCTGAAATGGCCTACACACCGTCTTGCAATTGGAAAGAAGAACAATCTGGCTAAAGAATGGTGAAGAACGATGAAAGACAGCCTCAGAACCGTGTCTTTGGCTTCACACACCGTCTTGCAACTGGAAAGAAGAACAATCCAAGAAAGAGCCTCAGAATAACCTAACCATGTCTCTGAAATGGCCTACACACCGTCTTGCAACTGGAAAGAAGAACAATCTGGCTAAAGAATGGTGAAGAACGATGAAAGACAGCCTCAGAATTTGCCAAGAAAGACATAACCTAACCGTGTCTCTGAAATGGCCTACACACCGTCTTGCAATTGGAAAGAAGAACAATCTGGCTAAAGAATGGTGAAGAACGATGAAAGACAGCCTCAGAATTTGCCAAGAAAGACATAACCTAACCATGTCTCTGAAATGGCCTACACACCGTCTTGCAACTGGAAAGAAGAACAATCTGGCTAAAGAATGGTGAAGAACGATGAAAGACAGCCTCAGAATTTGCCAAGAAAGACATAACCTAACCATGTCTCTGAAATGGCCTACACACCGTCTTGCAACTGGAAAGAAGAACAATCTGGCTAAAGAATGGTGAAGAACGATGAAAGACAGCCTCAGACTTTGGCAAGAAAGACATAACCTAACCATGTCTCTGAAATGGCCTACACACCGTCTTGCAATTGGAAAGAAGAACAATCTGGCTAAAGAATGGTGAAGAACGATGAAAGACAGCCTCAGACTTTGGCAAGAAAGACATAACCTAACCATGTCTCTGAAATGGCCTATACGCCTTCTGACAATTGGAAAGAACAATCTGGCTAAAGAATGGTGAAAAACGATCAAAGAGAGAGACCTCGACTTAGGCAAGAGAAATAGTCAAACGTGACACAAAAGAAAGATGAACAGTCAGAATACTATGATAATAACCAGCCATGATAAACTGATTGCATAGTGATGTCAACTATCTGTTGACTGGGTATGCCTGCTTCTAGGCGTACAAGTCTATGTAGTATAAACTTAAGGCAAAAGCTAACCTAAAAGTGCATTGCATGGTTCACTTCCCTATTGATAGATAGCGTTCTCCATTTTCAGTCACACAGTCAGCGAAACTGCTATGTATGACTCAAGACTTTTATCCGCATGCGAAAAGGTCTAGCGACATAAAAAATAGCGAAAAAAAAGTTGTTGGTGAATTTTCGAAAGACGCTTTTATTGAGGTTTGTAAATGCAGAAATATTGTGTAATATAACGAAAAATCCTAAAAGTTATCTAAACTAAGTTTATAATTTTTCGAGATTCTTTGACATAACATATTGCAATTAGAGTGGGGAAAAATTTGAACTTAAGAAAAGGTCTAGCGGCTCTAATAAACTCTTTACGTGCAAAACTATACGCATTTGGAATCAGTATCACGATTCGTGTTAGTTTCAAACGATATACTACACTAGATTAATTAAAAAAATTTTCACTCTTAAAACTTTTACCTTTCAACTATTCCTAAACATTTGCCGGTTCGTTTTTCCTACTTTCGTGTAGCTAAATAGACCATTTTCGCCAAATTGTATAGCGATCGATCAAACCACCATATCTTCAGTGTTACACCTGTGTTCTCTAACGACTTCGTGTTAATCGTCCTAACTAGTTTTTAATTATAACACATTCTTTTCCGTAACAATGGCCATTCCCAGCCAATAGGCTGCGTTATGAATAATTCCATAACATTTCCACATCTGGACGAGGAAAAATCATTTCTCACGATTGTTTTACAAAAATCTCAGCCTTGTACGAAATATTTTAATAATTCTGCTCTCCTTGATTGCAAGAAACAATCGACCGCTTTTTTATATAACTCACAAACGACCTTATATAGTACAAGGGAAGCATTGTGATCGTACACAAAAAAACTGGCCCAAAAAAGGGCATTGTGATCGTACACAAAAAAAACTGGACCCAAAAAGAGGGCTACTTACATAGAAGGGTTTTTATTTCCCTGACTGAACACAACAGATTAGATTTATCTTGCATAGTTTGTTTGTCTACGTGGGGAACATTTAGTTAATTTTTTCAAAGGAAAAATACCAAACCCATTTTTAATGAGCAACTTAAAACCAATGAGTCAACATTCGCAAACATAAATTTTACAAATAAAACAGCAACAATGGAACATAAAAATGAATTCTGAAATATTACCATTTGTATTTGGTTACGGCACTTGATGGTAAGTTAAAGTGGAAAGGTATCAAAATCAAAAAGAAAGGAATCAAAATCAAGGGTATCAAAAACAGAAAGATTGGCTGCTCGGTGGCAGATCTGAACTGTCGGTACAAAATAAACAAGCGTTGAGACCTGTTTGGATACATGGCGTCCAACTTTGGAGATATGCAAGTGACACACACACACACACACACACACACACACACACACACACACACACACACACACACACACACACACACACACACACACACACACACACACACACACACACACACACACACACACACACACACACACACACACACACACACACCATCAATCTTCCAGCAGTGGATGAAGATGCGGAGCATGTGTTTTTCAGGTGTCTGAAATTCGACGAGGACAGGATGACGCTGGAAACATATCTGCGAGGCAGCATTGCAGCGACAATGATGGCTTCAGAGGCTAACTGGAGGGTCATTGCGGGATTCGCTGCATTGGTCATGAAGAGATTGAGGGCTGAAAACTGAGCAATGAGAGCCAACGCTGTAGACGAGTAGGCGGACAGCCAGTCCACCTCCCCGCGAAGTAATGCCTGGCGGTTCCGTGAGGGGTGTTTACAGAAGAGGAATGCTTTTGGTGGTTTTTTTAGTGGCTAGCAATATATCTTGAGTCCCACACTCTGACTAGTGACGGTACCCCAACCCAGGTCGTCTATAAAAGATTTTTTCCACCTTTTTTGACAAAGCAACAACACACACACACACACACACACACACACACACACACACACACACACACACACACACACACACACTATATTATGCGTTCATGCGGTACACCGCCGTGCGTTGCTGCGTGTCGTGAGTGGTTACCGAACAATTTTCTACGACTCTGCATGCGTAGTGGCGGGCGAACCCCCAATGGAGCTGATGGCTGATGAAAGGGCGAGGCTCTACTGGCGCAAGCAAAGTGCTGAGTCATACAGTCATATAGTCATACAATGGCAATTACAGAGGAGCGGAATCGGACCCTGGAGACATGGAAGCAACAGTGGAACGAATCAACAAATGGACAATGGACATACCAATTCACAGGTAACATCCAGAATTAGTGCAACAGTTATCATGGGAGGTGGATTTCTATCTCACACAGATTCTCACTGGGCACGGTTGCTTCCAAGTTTAGTTGTTCCTTTTCAGGCTGAAAACAGATTCGACTTGTCTCCTCTGTCTTCCAGCAGTGGAGGAAGATGCGGAGCATATGTTTTTCCGGTGTCGGAGATTCGACGAGGAAAGGATGAAGCTGCAAACATATCTGCGAGGCAGTATTGCACCGGAAAGTCTGGTTGCGACAATGATGGCTTCAGAGGCCAACTGGAGGGCCATCGCTGCAGTGGTCATGAAGAGGTTGAGAGCTGAGGATCGAGAAAGGAGAGCCAACGCTGTAGAAGAGTAGGCGGTCAGCCAGTCCACCTTCCCACTAAGTAATGCCTGGCGGCGGTTCCATGGGGGGTTTACAAAGAGGAATGCTTTTGGTGGCTTTTTTAGTGGGTAAATATATATCTTAACTTGAGTTTGAGCTTGAGTTTGAACTTAATTTGAGTCCCACACTCTGGAGTAGTGCGTACCCTAACCCAGGTAGTCTATAAAAGATTTTTTCCACCTTTTTTGGCATCACACACACACACACACACACACACACACACACACACACAATATCAGACTTGTCAGAACAAAGTGCCGAGAGTTATCGTTAATGCCATTTGTATGTTCGGAATGATGACTTATCGTGACCTTAATATCAATACTGTAAAGGAAGAAATTCAGGTGTACACAGAAAGCATGGCGTGTGTCTTCGACTTCATGTTAATCAAGGAATGAACTCCGTTCTTGACGTAATTAATGACACTCGTCAACTCAAGAGCAAAAAGCCTCAGGAACCTTTTGGAAAAAAGAAACTAATAATGTACAACAATGAACAGCAAAGAATAGACTTTATAGTTATATTTAATACTTGAACGACCTGTTAATAAAGCAATATCATTCATTAGATTTAGGTTATTCAATACAATAGATTTTACTTTATTCTACTTTCGTATTTAAAACTATAACATATAACATTAAAGACTGAACTCTAACATTATTCCTCATTGAAATATTAACAAATGAAATCTACTATAAAAGAATTTTACGTACCATTTTTTAAATGTAAAAGAATAGTACATACCTATTTTTTTAATTTTACATACCTTTTTACATAAATTTTTTACATACATTTTAATTTACATACCTAAATTAAGCTACAGTATTTACTGTTAACAAAAACCAGAGTGTTTTAATAACACTTACATATTAGAGTTGGCATAGATTTTCTTACCGATTCTACTTTCAAAACTGATTCTATCAATAATTATATACGTCTTGGATGCAATAATAATTTAAAATTACTTTCAACGATTGTTTTGTTCAATTTGTTCAATTTGTTTTTTTAGCAATCAGCTGTTTTGGTACACACACAATTATTTCTGTCACCTATGTCTGCATAGTACTGCACTCTCGTGAGGGCACTTTATACTGCTCCTGGATTTTTGTTCACAGACCTTTTATCTGTTTTAAGCCAGTTTTATTTTATTTTAAAGCCTTAAAATGGAAACTTATGAGGCGTGGTGTTCTAACGAACCTGTATGTACTCCATATATGTATTCCGATAAAGTAGATCCATATTTGGAAAGCTTAGCGTAATAATATAAGAAATATTGGTCAGAATAGAAAAAAACGATTTCTTCAATGTAGCCTCGAAGTACACAAAGAAAAAGTATCGCTTGCTCCTTAAAAATCCGGCAAAAGGTTAAGTCATTGTAATAAAATTTAAATACAAGAAATTAACCTCTTTTTTTATTTATGAATCAGAATTTTTTGAGCAAATATTTGTGAATTGAAAATAATGTTTTTCCCGTTCTTCCTACATTTACAATTCTCGAAGTTATTGATCAGGAAAACAAATTTTGTCTTTAAAATATCAAATTGTAAAACTGTATACTAGTCACAATTTTAAAATGAAATGTAAATTATAATTCCAACACAAAATATAAAGGCAAAGATGTTTTTTTAAGTTTATATTAAAATTATCAATCCAACGGCCAAGAAATACAGCAGGCCTTGACTGTATCTCATGTAACAACAGTACTGTATTAAGTTGGCTAATAAAGCGATAAAACGACCCTTCTTCACTTTCACTGGCACTGGCACAACCAGCTTCCTGCATTTTACCGTACAGTAACTGCAACAGGTCGTGTAATTTGTGTTTATTTTATACTTGGATGGTTACTTAACGAACCGAGATCATGTAATCGCAAAAAACTACCTGAACAACAATATTGTGAACGATATTTTCTGCTGATTTATAAAACTAGTCATGTTACGCCATTTTGTTTACCTCAGTGAGTCTCGGTTTGAAAATTGTGTACATTTTTTTTATAAATCGGGTCATAACGTTTCATGCATAAAGCATAAGAGCAAATGGAAGTTGCTAGACGGCAGATTTATGCTGACAAAGGCAAAACTCATTTGTCAACAATTGTCCTTCTGCTGAAAGCACAGTTGTATGTTTGGTCTATCCTACTACATTTAGGCCGTTAACTTTTGCCAAAGAAAGGCAAGGGCGGATTGTTATTTCCCCTAATTTGTGGGATCTATAAGTGTTACTATTTTCATCAGTAAGCCTAAAGAAGTAAATTAAACGACTTTGTATTTTTTATTTATTTTTTTATTGCACCCCTCGAGGGGTGCAAGACCAGCTACACCTATTGAGAGGATTTAGACGTTCCTCGCGGTACCCGAGTCTAACACATACTTACACTTACAACACTACGCTTACGATTCTAACACATACTTACACTTACAACACTACGCTTACGATTCTAACACTTTACACTTACACTTACATGTAGGGAGGCGATAATAGCCTTAATGTACTTTAATATAAATATATATATATATATATATATATATATATATATATATATATATTGTATTTTTCCTCACGTTATTTCTAAATATTTATTTTTAAACACATAAAAACCATAATGAAAATAACGTATTAATGCAACGACAATCTGTTTTGTTTTTCATTAATAACCTCACTCAGATATACCGTTTTTTTTTTTGTTGGTTTCTACTTCAACCGAATCAAAAATGGCGGACGATTTTATTATTTAGCTTCGAGAGTAGCGAGCAATCAGGAAAGGCCTACATCGATGCTGAGATTTGGTAAGTGACTGTTTGCAAGTAATTTCCTCACATTATATCAGTGAAATAACTGCGTAAAATATTTTTTTATTTTCTAAATACAAAGCGTAAAAACTGTGAAAAAACCGATCTTGAGATTTTGATGAATTTATCAATTTTCTCCAGTGAGTCATAAAAAAATGTGACACATTAAGTATTCTAATAGAGTTTTCTCCATAACCTGGTACTATTTTGGTCAAACAAATCTAAAATTTGGCTCAAATTTGATCTGCACACTAAAGAAACGTACCAGCTATATTACCGTAATTTCAACAAAAACTAATGAACCAGTTTTGAGAAATTAAGACGATACGAATTTTTATTGATACCTTAAGAACCGGACCTTCCCACACAAACAATCCAGCGTAATTTTGTTGCACCGTTTATTAATACGCCCAGATTGCCAGAGGGTGGAAACGAATTTCAAGTTAGTTAACGTACAGGCCAACTACCCTCCCTCAGATGGAGTTATTACCAAAACAAGGCGTGTTTACGTTGATTGCTTAATTTAACACTTCGTCGCCCGCGGTTAGGTTGATCACATCAACGTCGGACTCGTTTGTTAATCGATGCCTTCGTAGCGTCGAAATAATAACAGGCAGGTACCTCGCTCACCTCACTGCAGCTGATCTGTCTCTCAATAGCAAAGTATCAGTTTTTATTCAATAACAAGCAGGTACCTCGCTCACCGCACTGTAGCTGATCTGTCTCATAATAGCAAAGTATCAGTTTTTATTCAATAACAGGCAGGTACCTCGCTCACCGCACTGCAGCTGATCTGTCTCATAATAGCAAAGTATCAGTTTTTATTCAATTTGAAATACACGTTTGTAATAAACAATAAGTCCATCATAACTGTATACGGGACTCACCGTACAGCAGGAAGCTAACCAAAAGAAGCAAAACCTCCGTGATAATGGTCAAAAGTAAGGCGGGAAATTGAAAAGGAATTAGATTAAGCATCTACAAGCACGGAACTCACCGTACAGCAGAAAGCTAACCAAAAGAAGCAAAACCTCCGTGATAATGGTCAAAAGTAAGGCGGGAAATTGAAAAGGAATTAGATTAAGCATCTACAAGCACCTCAGTAATAAATTGGGAAGTCACCAATTAGAAGTAGGGCAGTTACCCATCTAAAATCGTCTCAAAATTCTAAATTTCATGATAGACTACGGCTGGAAAAGGTGCTATTAACTAAGCAACTCAGGAATATAGAAACAGAGCACAATAGATCTATAAAGGTCGTTGTGCAATATAACCCTAGAAAGTTATCCAATCCTTTAACCGGATTCCTCGTATCAGAGTGTTTCCATCCCCAGATATGTAGTTATGAGATGTTGGATGCCGATCATTGTAATATTAAACTTCTTGCATGAAGACGAAAAATCCACTGTTTGGCGAGAACTCCCCCCCCCCAGTGCGTCCCAAAATGGCTCAAATGCTAAGGATGGGTGTTACTAAGTCATTCGTATCAATACTCGTCTATTATTGATACAGTTAGGCCGTGTGGCCACCAAATGCGGAGCGAACTAAGCATTCAAAACCTAACTTATTTTAAGCGTAACATACCACGGAGGTCAAGCGACGTCGCTTCGCTCTGTCAGTTCGGTTTTAAGAGCCAGAACGTGAAAGGTCACGGTAAGATCAGAAAAAGGTCATTTCAAATCTTTAAAAATTTTGGTCTTAAATATTTTTGACTTGGTATTAAACCCAGAAATATGTACTGGCTGATGGGGCACAAATCCAAACTTTCAACCAATAACGAAATATTACTATATAAGACAATACTGAAACCAATATGGACGTATGGAATACAACTATAGGGTTCTGCTTGCAAATCAAATATTGCAATTTTACAACTCTTCCAATCTAAGATTAGCTGTTTAATCTTAACAGCGACAAAAATAATCACAAATGAAATAATCCACAAGCAACTCAATATTCCGACCATCACAGAAGAAATTGAAACTTATAGCAATAGTTACCGACATCGAATATTAGCCCATCCAAATGTTTTGACTGAAAATTTAATGACGAGATCGACAACACGAAGACTCAAGAGGAGAATACCTAGCGGCCTGCCTGACAATTAACAGTTGACCTAACAGATACAACATTATGTAGCAATATTTTATTATTATTATTTATATAATCTCATTATTTGTATGTATCAATGGGTACATGCATTCATGTCATTATTTTAGCCATACAATTTACTTAGTGTCCTGTAGACAAATTGTAAATACGAATAAAACACACACACACACACACACACACACACACACACACACACACACACACACACACACACACACACACACACACACACACACACATATATATATATATATATATATATATATATAGGCAGCCTCGGTGGCTTAGTGGATGACGTACTAGGCTTTCACTCCGAGGACCCGGGTTCGATTCCCGGTGAGGGCTTGGCATTTGCATTTTCATACGCTATAAATCATCCCATCGTCTGCATTAGCCCAAGTGTGCACAATATTCGGACGTTAAACACAAAAAAAAAAAAAAAAAAATATATATATATATATATATATATATATATATATATATATATATAGGCCTATACATCCATGGGGACAGGATGAGGGAGGTGTGGAGGATTAGAAGGAGCAAGACATGAATCGGAGTGCTTTGCGTGATCCAACAGGGTCTATACGCAGATAATAATATATATATATATATATATATATATATATATATATATATATATATATTTGAAAATCTGATTTTACCACCGTAACAAGCGTTAAAAACTGCACAAAATTAGTATTTTAAATTTTTAAATATGTTCAAAATAAGAAATTTAATTTGACGCGTTTGGGGTTCATTTAAGCGTTTTCAATGCAATTTGAAAGTTAGTACTATTAAAAGCAGATTTTTACGCTGATTATGACAGTTAAATCAGAATTTTAAAATGTAAGATGAAGAAAAATACTTTTGTAAATTCGCTTCTATCATGTCTGCGTGCCGTGATTGTTATTCAATCTTCACATACCATTGTGCATTCCTCGAAGTACTTTACTGAAATTCTTAGATGACTTTGAGGTTAGTTCTTTTCGTTGAATGGGATCGTACATCTACATATTGGCTTTAGAACTTGCTCGTACACAAGTATTTTTACGTTATGCTATCCCAATATCCAGTAAATTCTTTTATGTTTGATACTTAGTTAAATTTTCTTCCCATGAGTCTAGCAATTTTGTTTGAAGCAGAACCGTTGCTTTCAATGAGCGAAGCCGGCGATATTCGAAAAGGGATATATTTTTTTAAAAAAAAGAATAAGAATCAAACTTAAAAAACTATGTAAATGTTAGTGAAAGTTTTGCATTTTTTTTGTTTGCATTTTGCAAAAAATGAATAAAAAAATAATTACATGAGAAGATATTATATAGCGAAAATTTATTAAGTGCATAAAACATTAATTTACTGCAAATTTTTGATTTAAAATTGAATCCCAATTTATATTCGACAGAGATAGATTCGCCTGAGGCCACACACAGTATCGGTAAATACGTCTCTGGTTTGGAGTCTACAGTCATGCCGATGTTTTTGTTTTCGTTTCATTTCTGATAGCTTTATAATTGACTAGCTGTTACCCGTTGCGGCTTTGTCAGCCATTATAATATATCGGTAATAAAATGTGTAGTAACCGCCTCGGTGGCCTAGTGGATAGCGTACTAGGCTTTCACCCCGAGGACCCGGGTTCGATTCCCGGCTAGGGCTTGGCATTTTCATACGCTATAAATCATCCCATCGTCTGCATTAGCCCAAGTGTGCACAATAGTCGACGTTAAAAAAAAAAAAAAAAAATGTGTAGTCGATTTTCAAAATCAGAATAGGTTACACTTGTCACAAAACTAAATATTAAATAATTAATTCTGACAGGGTAAGTATGATGCCAATTAAAAACATTTATCATTCTAACCTACCATTATATAATAAATGTATAAAACGTCACTGTTGCACAGTTAACACATGCCACACAACTAAATACTAAATAATTAAGTTGGGCTGGGTAAGTAGTATAATTGCGTTTTTAAAAAATGGGAATAAGCCTATATTTATCTCAGATACCTGAACCATGTTCATACCAAATTTCATTTCAATTGGTCCAGTAGTTATTGAATAACAAACAAATAAGCACACACAAACTTTATGAATTACGAATTAAGATTGAATTTTGCAAAATTTCCATTCCAAATTACGTAATTTACTTGATGAAATTCGTTACCAAGCAAAATCCTTTCAACAGTTTCAAAATGCTGTGCATTTCGAACTTTTACAAAAAACATACTTTTTTGAAAATCTGCATTCAATTTGGGTTAATTTTGTGTATTTCCAATGCGATTTGAAATTTTAAAATGCTAATATCTGCTGATTTTATCGCTGATTACGATAGTGAAATCAGAATTTCAAAACGTTGGCAAGATAAAAATTTACTTTTTCGAAATTCGCTTCCATCACGTGCTAATTCACTGCCTTCCAAATTACGGAGGAAATTTATTTTTGTTTACAGATTTTAAATGTCGGCCATTTTTTCCAATACAAGAATGTAGGTGTTTTTTTCAACAGTTTCAAAATGCCGGGCATTTCAAACTTTTACAAAAACATACTTTTTTGTAAATCAGCGTTCAATTTGGGTTAATTTTGTGTATTTCCAATGCGATTTGAAATTTTAAAATGCTAATATCTGCTGATTTTATCGCTGATTACGATAGTGAAATCAGAATTTCAAAACGATGGCAAGATAAAAATTTACTTTTTCGAAATTCGCTTCCATCACGTGCTAATTCACTGTCTTCCAAATTACGGGGGAAATTTATTTTTGTTTTACAGATTTTAAATGTAGGCCATTTTTTCCAATACAAGAATGTAGGCGTTCTGAAATATTTCTTTACGTGATATGATCAAATGTTGTTAGTTTTTCAGCAGTTCGGTTCCGAAAACTCAGCGAGAAAACTGCTTAATGCAATTAATTATTGTTTAATTGATTATTTTACAACGAAATATTTGTAATGTAATTAACCCTTTCGGACGGTAAAATAATCATTTTACAGTAAGCGCTAATTACTCGGCAGTGTCGGGCCACGTTACACTACGTGTCGTCACATTCCCATCACGTACTCGTACTTATTCTGCACGTTGATCCAGTTCTGATTTCACGCCGCGGTAAATGTATGAATAACAATTACGTAATATCCACAGTCTCCCACCCCCCACTCCAGTCTTATAGTATGAACTAACCACAGTGCTCGCTGTTCAAGGTCAACAAACAAATTTCACACGCTTAGAACATTCCATTTAGAACAGGCTATTTCCAAATCAATCCGTTTGTCATATATTTAACTACAGCTGTTTAGCAGTTCTGTACGTTTTTCACGAATTTCCATTTGAAATGGCGGTCATTATAGTAAAACTTAGACCAGTGACCTTGAATCGCGCACTCGAACTTGGCACAAAAATCGATTTCGGTAATAGCTTGGACGTGCTTGTTTACCCAGCAAAATCCGTTCATGTTTAAAAATGGCGGCCGTTTCGAAACTTTCTCATCTGAAAATCTGATTTCGCTTATAGCAACCCGTTGAAACTAAATTTCGCTGCGGTCAGGGTTCATTTTCGAATGATCAATACAATTTAAAAATTTTAAAAGTTTCAGTATATTTCAACGCTGTGTTTATAATGCTAAAATTAAATTTCCAAAAAAAGTGTTGTAACAAAATTACTGTATTTTTTTTTTTTTTAATTCGTTTCCATGACGAGACAGTTGTGTTCGCTATTGTGAACGAAATCGATATCTCGATAAAGTATCGATACTTTTCTTTCGATACTTAGTGTTTTTCACCTGATAATTTTACTAATATCAGTACTAGTAATAAGGTAAATTACTTTTATTATTGGTTCTTTTCTTGTGTTTAACGTCCGACTATTGTGCACACTTGGGCTAATGCAGACGATGGGATGATTTATAGCGTATGAAAATGCCAAGCCCTGGCCGGGAATCGAACCAGGGTCCTCGGGGTGAAAGCCCAGTACGCTATCAACTAGGCCACCGAGGCGGCTATTTTATTATTGGAACATAGCCACCGGACCAAATAATTAAATAATTAGGATTATAACACATTTTCCCGTCTAGTGGTCTATTTACTCACCTCGTAAAGGCTACCGTGGTTTCAAAACCTTACTGTTTCATCTTGTGGCCGTGATGCAAAACGTCAAATCCCTCTGTCGAGGTCGTTACAAAGTTAAACAAAACACTGAAAGTACACGTCACAAACACTAAACACAATTACACGATTAATTAATGTAACGACATAAGAGTTACATCGTTTGACATACGCGTATAGTTTGGCCAAACCAAAAATCGTGTAATTGTGTTTAGTGTTTGTGTAGTAATACCACGAATAAACTTAACATCATCTGATCCAAGCATGCCTTTTCAATTGACTAAGAAGACAGACTAGAAGACCTATTAAAATTGCGTTTGCTATCACTATAAACAAGTCGCTGGAACAAACACTTCAAAGAGCACGATTGTATTTACCAAATGCCGTCTTTACTCACGGACAATTGTATGCTTGTAATCATTAAGGAAATATACAAAAAGTACAAGAAGATTACATTCTTACATCAAATATCGATGTACAATTGTAAAAAGCATTATAACATATGGTAGTGAGGTATGGCCAATTAAGAGAAGAACAGAAAGAATGCTGTTGGCTACTGAGATGGACTTTTGGAGAAGAGCGGCAGGAAGATCAAGAAAAGAGAGAGTGAGAAATGAAAGTATACGGAAGATAATGGACGTAAGGCATACAATTGTAGAGGACATAAGAACAAAACAACTGGTTTGGTACGGGCATGTACAAAGAATGCCGGATGAGCGAATTCCCAAAAAAATCATGCAATGGCGAACACCTGGAAGAAGAAAACGAGGAAGGCCGAGACTGAGCTGGAGAGAGGGAGTCGAAAAGGAAATAAAAAAGGGATCTACCAGAAGACCTGTGGTGGGACCGCGATCGGTGGAGGTTGGAGATCGGAAGACGGCGTAGAACGTTGTAGACCGAATTGTAGATAGATCAAATATCGTTTACAACGAGGTACTGTAATGCCCTGTAAAAGTTACTACTAAAAAAAAAAAAATAATTGAAATATATTTATACTACAATGACTCATAAATTTGTTATTATTTCAAACCGATTGCTTTTCGATTTATTTTTTAACATGTTTCCCTTCCTTCCAACTACCGCCCTCACCCCCACGACGACTCTTATTCAAAAGGGCTGTGTTTACTTAAAACTTTCATAGTACTAAATTTCTCACGAGCCCCCTGGTTTCATCCCTATTTGCGATTATATTTCTTTGGATTATTAAATATAATTTGTGTACGATAACTTTTTAAAATCGTATACAGGTTCCCACAGGCGTAAAAGTTTACCCGGAAAAATTCATCAAGTTTCTCTAATCATCCCACTGATACTCCAGATCGCCGGATGCCCACACTTCAAATCTAGAACTAGGCCAATCCGGCGGAAATCGATGAGTCATAGAAAAAAAAACCTATTCAACAGCCTTCCAGTTAACTAGTTATACATTACAGCAGTACGATTATGTTAATAACTAACCTAGGTTAATCGTTAGCGTGGAGCTCGCGTGACCAGCCGAGCTCAGCGAACACGCGTGCAGTGATTGATGTTCAAAGCACGGCAGCAGACGACAGACAAAATGGCGGAGACAAATTACAAGTCAAGAGTTTCGCCTACTTTCTTCTCGTATACAATCCTAATGATAGACTTATATTAGTGCAAAGCGTTGAGACTTGCAAACAGTTTATTACTTTCTACCAACACGCAGCTGTCTCGCCGACATGATAGAAGCGTACTTCCTAAAGTGTTTTTCTTTACCCTACCTTTTTTGAAATTCTGATTTCACCATCATAATCGACATTGAAAAATGCATACATTAGCATTTTAAAGTTTAAAATAACAATGAAAATACGAAAATGAACCCCGAACTCGTAAAATAAATTTTTAATTTCAACGGATTTCGAAAATTCAAAACGCTAAGTTATGCAATTTTTAACGCTGATTACGATGGTGAAATTATATTTTTATTTAAATTAAAAATTGAGAAATTGTTGAACGAATTTTGCCGGTTAACGAACTTGTTCAATTTATTAACATAAACTAATCGATTTTCGTGTCAAGTTTTTATTATATCGGACCAAAACGTGAACGTTTATTATATTATATTGCGTTATTATATTGCAAACGTGAGCTTTGCTAACATGTAAGCGCGCGCGAGACTGTATACATTGTGTCTATCAGTCACAAGATGGATTACAGATAACACTTCAAAGTACGAATTCAAAATAGCCTGTCTGAGGCGCCTAAAGTGAAGACGAGAGTGTACATTAAGGAAGCAAGTGTTACAATTACTGTGTATAGGTATTTAGTTTTTTTACAGTCCTTAGACGGAAAAGGATCACAAAAGGACGCCACGTAAGAAAGTTCGAAACTTAGTAGAATCAACAAAAACCAGTTTCTTTACGAAAAAGAATTTAACCTAAAAAAAACGCGTGGAACTCGAGGAGTTACCGACAAAAGCGAAGCTTTTGTTAATGATACCTTTGCTGAATCTATAATTAGTTTGAAGCTATGTTTACAAATATCTTGTTTTGTTTAAATAAATAAATACGTAAACCTAGCTTGGATATTATTTACTGCAGTTATAGTAAAAGATCAGTTGTTTTATATTAATTGGTAACGATCAAGTTGACAGGTTATAATATGTTACAGGTTATGTTGTTAAAAACAAGCAATATTAACAACAATTATTATAAACGTTTATATTAACTGCGAATGTATTATAAACGGTTATAATGTGCACGTGTTCTTCAACTAAGGGAAAATACCGAAACCAAAGCAACACAATGTTTTCATATAATACGCATTCTACTGTTATCGAAATGGAGGAAGAAATAGAAAGAACAGATACAGAAAAACGAAATTCGTTTGTTCGTTCGTTCCATATTTCCGTTACATTCTTCCTTCGGCAGAATATTTTTTTATTCACTCCTCTCGCCAAAACTAACATTAAAACATATTAACCCCATAAAAAGTCCACACTTTTTCATATAAACTTAAAATTTCCCCATTCTAGGGAGAAAACCCCACAATCTTGCAACACTGATCTTTAACCCCTCTCCCTTGCTCAACCTTATCGTTTTTTCAACCTTCTAGTCACTGACTTTCTTACTTATCAGTCGTTTCTTTCTTTACCTCTTCCCTTCCAATTTTAACAGTTGATCAACTGTATTAGTATATAAGTACACTGATAGATTTATCTTGTTTGAAGATGCCTTGTGGGGAAACATTTGTCACTGAATAAAAGAATTTTGTGAAACTATATTAATTGCCTAATTTATAGTTACATTTCCGTTCGTTTGTCAGTGTGTGTGTGTGTGTGTGTGTGTGTGTGTGTGTGTTTGCAATGCCAAAAAAAGTGGACAAAATCTTTTATAGACGACCTGGGGTAGGGTACCGTCACTTTCCAGAATGTGGGACAAGTTGAGATATATTGCTACCCACTAAAAAAAACCACCAAAAGCATTCCTCTTCTGTAAACACTCCTCACAGAACCGCCGCTACGCATTACTTCGTGGGGAGGTGGACTGGCTATCCGCCTACTCGTCTACAGCGTTGGCTCTCCTTTCTCGGTTCTCAGCCCTCAACCTCTTCATGACCAATGCAGCGAATCCTGCAATGACCCTCCAGTTACCTCTGAAGCCATCATTGTCGCTGCAATGCTGCCTCGCAATATGTTTGCAGTGTCATCCTGTCCTCGTCGAATCTCCGATACCGGAAAAACACACTCCGCATCTTCCACTACGGCTGGAAGACAGAGGGGATAAGCCAAGTCTGTTTCCAGCCTGAAACGGAACATGTAAGCTCGGAAGCATCCGTGGCTAGTGAGAACCTGTGTGAGATAGAAGTCCACCTGCCCATGCTCCCTGCTCAACCAATCCTGGATGTTACCTACGAGTTGGTGCGTCCAACGTCCCACCGTCGCTGCCAGGTACCCAGGGTCCAATTTCGCGCCTCTTTAATTACTACTGTATGACTATACCGCTGCTCAGCACTTAGCCTCGCTCTTTCATCAGCAATCAGCTCCATTGGGGGCTCGCCCGCCACTACGCATGCAGCGTCGTAGGAAACTGTTCGGTAACCAATTACGTCACGCAGCAACGCACGGCGGCGAACCGCACTAACCTTGCGCGCATAGCTAGCGAATCGTCATAGCCTTGCTCCAAATCGGCGCTCCGTAAAGGGGTCACTGAGCTTACTACCCCGGCCAGGAGTTGGCGGCGTGCCTGTCTTGGGCCTCCTAGATTCGGCATGAGTCTGCAAAGGGCTCCTGCCACGTTCGCTGTCTTTCACTAGCTACCTGGAGATTTTCTTTGCAGCAGTCTTGCGTCTGGAAGAGTCGTGTGTGTGTGTGTGTGTGTGTGTGTGTGTACGCGTGCGCGCGCATGTAGGCCTGTGTGTGTGTGTGTGTTTTACAATCCTTGATATAAATGATTTTCACAAAGTACTGACTGTGTGTACGTATATACGCAGACGGACAGACGGACAAATGCCGCCACCTACGCGGCACTAAACGAGAAACTAGAAATATCTTCAACTATTTAAACGGCCTTCGCATTGATTAAAAGTTTCCACAGAATTTCTGAGAGCGAAAGGTTATCTGGAGTCAATCTATCAAGTGTGTAGCTTGAATACAGATTGGGCGAAACGGCAATCAACCTGCCGAGAGTTAATCGATTATCCCATCCCAGTTCCAATGCCAATGTTAACAGTTTCGGTATATCGATATACACAATGTCGCAATCCGTCGTGTGAAAGTGACTGCCGCGTGATCAGCTGCTGAAAGGGAAAACAACGCGGGCCGTGTAATTATTTTGTTAGTTACAGTTGCGCCTGCAATTAGCGCAACGTGAAGCAAGGTTGCGCAATGCAGGTGACAAACTCGCGTGTTTACAAGCTTTAATTGTGAGTCGCAATTGTTCAACATGCAATAATTGGAGCTTGACTGAATAAATGGTACGAAAATATTATAGAAACACGCTCACGTGTTGATAAATAAATCGAAAAAATATTGCAGAAACATGCTCACTTGTTGCTAATTCCATTAAAAAAATATTGCAGAAACATGCTCACTTGTTGCTAATTCCATTAAAAAAATATTACAGAAACATGCTCACTTGTTGCTAATTCCATTAAAAAAATATTGCAGAAACATGCTCACTTGTTGCTAATTCCATTAAAAAAATATCGCAGAAACATGCTCACTTGTTGCTAATTCCATTAAAAAAATATTGCAGAAACATGCTCACTTGTTGCTAATTCCATTAAAAAAATATTGCAGAAACATGCTCACTTGTTGCTAATCCCATTAAAAAAATATTGCAGAAACATGCTCACTTGTTGCTAATTCCATTAAAAAAATATTGCAGAAACATGCTCACTTGTTGCTAATTCCATTAAAAAAATATTGCAGAAACATGCTCACTTGTTGCTAATTCCATTAAAAAAATATTGCAGAAATATGCTCACGTGTTGCAAATTCCAACATGCTCACGTGTTGTAAATTCCATTAAAAAATATTGCAGAACATGCTCATGTGTTGCTAATTCCATTAAAAAAATACTGCACAATATGCTCTTGTTGCTAATTCCATTAAAAAATATTGCAGAATATGCTCACATGTTGCAAATTCCAACATGTTCACGTGTTTTAAATTAAATAAAAAAATATTGCAGAATATGCTCGCGTGTTGCTAATTTCATTAAAAAATATGGCAAAATATGCTCGTGTTGCTAATTCCATTAAAAAATATTGCAGAACATGCTCATGTGTTGTAGATTCCATTAAAAAATATTGCAGAACATGCTCACGTGTTGCAAATTCCATTTAAAAAGAATATTGCATAACATGCTTACGTATTGCTAATTCAATTAAAAAAATATTGCAGAACATGCTCACGTATTGCTAATTCAATTAAAAAATATGGCATAACATGCTCACGTATTGCTAATTCAATTAAGAAAATATTGCAGAACATGCTCACGTGTTGCAAATTCCAACATGCGCACGTGTTGTAAATTCCACTAAAAAAATATTACAGAACATGCTCGTGTTGCTAATTCCATTTAAAAAGAATATTGCATAACATGCTCACGTTTTGCTAATTAAATTAAGAAAATATTGCATAACATGCTTACGTATTGCTAATTCAATTAAAAAAATATTGCAGAACATGTTCACGTATTGCTAATTCAATTAAAAAAATATTGCAGAACATGCTCACGTATTGCTAATTCAATTAAAAAAATATTGCAGAACATGATCACGTATTGCTAATTCAATTAAAAAAATATTGCAGAACATGTTCACGTATTGCTAATTCAATTAAGAAAATATTGCATAACATGCTTACGTATTGCTAATTCAATTAAAAAGAATATTACATAACATGCTCACGTATTGCTAATTCAATTAAGAAAATACTGCAGAACATGCTCACGTGTTGCAAATTCCAACATGCTCACGTATTGTAAATTGCACTAAAAAAATATTACAGAACATGCTCGTGTTGCTAATTCCATTTAAAAAGAATATTGCATAACATGCTCACGTTTTGCTAATTAAATTAAGAAAATATTGCATAACATGCTTACGTATTGCTAATTCAATTAAAAAAATATTGTAGAACATGTTCACGTATTGCTAATTCAATTAAAAAAATATTGCAGAACATGATCACGTATTGCTAATTCAATTAAAAAAATATTGCAGAACATGCTCACGTATTGCTAATTCAATTAAGAAAATATTGCATAACATGCTTACGTATTGCTAATTCAATTAAAAAGAATATTACATAACATGCTCACGTATTGCTAATTCAATTAAGAAAATATTGCAGAACATGCTCACGTGTTGTAAATTGCACTAAAAAAATATTACAGAACATGCTCGTGTTGCTAATTCCATTTAAAAAGAATATTGCATAACATGCTCACGTTTTGCTAATTAAATTAAGAAAATATTGCATAACATGCTTACGTATTGCTAATTCAATTAAAAAAATATTGTAGAACATGTTCACGTATTGCTAATTCAATTAAAAAAATATTGCAGAACATGCTCACGTATTGCTAATTCAATTAAGAAAATATTGCATAACATGCTTACGTATTGCTAATTCAATTAAAAAGAATATTACATAACATGCTCACGTATTGCTAATTCAAATAAGAAAATATTGCAGAACATGCTCACGTGTTGCAAATTCCAACATGCTCACGTGTTGTAAATTGCACTAAAAAAATATTACAGAACATGCTCGTGTTGCTAATTCCATTTAAAAAGAATATTGCATAACATGCTCACGTTTTGCTAATTAAATTAAGAAAATATTGCATAACATGCTTACGTATTGCTAATTCAATTAAAAAAATATTGCAGAACATGTTCACGTATTGCTAATTCAATTAAAAAAATATTGCAGAACATGCTCACGTATTGCTAATTCAATTAAAAAAATATTGCAGAACATGCTCACATATTGCTAATTCAATTAAGAAAATATTGCATAACATGCTTACGTATTGCTAATTCAATTAAAAAAATATTGCAGAACATGTTCACGTATTGCTAATTCAATTAAAAAAATATTGCAGAACATGCTCACGTATTACTAATTCAATTAAAAAAATATTGCAGAAACATGCTCAAGTGTTGCTAATTCCATTAAACATATCACGCTCTATAAAAATTCCATTATATATATATATATACACACACACACTCACGCTCAACGCTCATCACGCTCCGCTTATCACGCTCACGCTCACGCTCACGCTCACTCACGCTCACGCACACACACACACACACACACACACACACACACACACACACACACACACACACACACACACACGCACGCACACACACACGCACACACACACACACACACACACACACACACACACACACACACACACACACACACACACACACACACACACACACACACACAAGGTATAATTGTGTATACGCGCGTATGCGTGAGCGCACGCGTGTGTGTAAAACGCATGCTTTGGAAAGATGGTTGTTTCTTTTTTGAAAATTTTATTTAATCATCGTAATCAGCGTTAAAAACTGCATAAATTAGCACTTTGATGTTTTAAAAATTGTTTGAAATTAAAAAATTAATCGTATTTTTAATGCAATCTTAAAATTTAAGAAGCTAATACAGGCATATTTTAATGGTGAAATTAGGGTTTCAGTAAGACAGAAAATCAATTTGGAAAATGCGCTTCCATTACGTAAACGAGACGGCCGCGATTATTTAATTTAATTTTTCTCGCAAAACAAAAATTTTATCGCGTATTTTTACGTTCGTATAAAGCGATGTTTAAACCACTAAATCTCGAGGGAAAACGACAGCCAACATATCATTGTTTTACGTCATGCGATAAAATACTGCCCAATTATGTTCCAACTGAAAGGCGCTTTGGTTTCGTTTCACGGCCGCCGACGGAATCGTTAAATTTTATTTTCCCCATTTACAAAGAATTCGGCAGCACCTTTATTACAGCGGAGTCTACTCAAAGCGTTCGTAAAGCTAAGAGGATAATATATATGCGCGAATCCCAAGTTATAGGTAAGAGGTAAGCACTGTTCCTTTGATCGTCCGGATTCATCGATATCGGTTTTCACGTAGTTTTAATTCAATCTTATACAATCTTATGTAAGTTTGTGGGTGGGGCGGTTGGTTGGATGATTCAGTTTAAAAGAGGGCCGCCTAGGGGATGACAATTTTTGAAATATTACCTTCAAAAATCTAACACTACTAAACTGATTTAAGACTTAAAACGCATATAAAATAATTGTAAAAAATTAATCCTTTTTAAAAATCACTTAATTTTCTTAGATTCCTAATTTTTAAAACTTCTGCAAAACTGGCTCCATTTAAATAACTTCCCCTCTTCTCAATATACCTATCTATAATTTTTTATATATAGCTGCAGTTGCTATCTTACCGTTAATGCTAATACCTCGTCCTCGTTAACCTTAGCAAGTCCAATTAAGCGTCACAGCAGTTTCTCAAACAAGTTTTGATCAATTTTAGAGTCGAAAAAGATCTTTCTATAACAGTTACAGTTAACGCATGAAAAGAAGAGAGAACCAATATAAAAGATATAATTGATTAACCCCTTTCTCGCCTTCAGTGCAAGCATTTAAAAGTGCACAACCGTACATATGTACATACGGACAAAACTTCATGTACATACAAAGTTGAGATCGGGATAATGTGACGGGTTTCGGAACCCTCAGAGGCCTTCGATTCTTTTCCTCGAAGCTGCGATACTTCCACTTTAAGGAACTCATATAGGATCTTTTACATTTTTCATTTTATTCCTTTTGTCTCGGGAGGGGCACTCGTCCTTTAATTCGTCCTTGATCATATACATGATTCGAATTTCAGTCAGTAACTGTTTTCAACTAATATCCATTGGAGCGGCCATCATTGTAACTCCCTGTACCCTCCTTGGAATGAGCGCCGAACCTAACCTAAACATTTTACACATTCCAGTTTTCGAAACTTCAGTTGAGTATGATTGGAACAAAAACGAGTTTGCTAAGAATATGATTTCACCATAGCAAAAAAAGCGTCGAAAACTATAATTTTTTTACATTAATCTTATAGCGAACAGGGATCATTTTCATATTTTCATTTTTTTTACATTAATCTTATGGCGAACAGGGATCATTTTCATATTTTCATTTTTTTTTTGACATTAATCTTATGGCGAACAGGGATCATTTTCATTTTTTTTTTTTTTTTTGACATTAATCTTATGGCGGGCAGGGATCATTTTCATATTTTCATTTTTTTTACATTAATCTTATGGCGAACAGGGATCATTTTCATATTTTCATTTTTTTTGACATTAATCTTATGGCGAACAGGGATCATTTTCATATTTTCATTTTTTTTTTTGACATTAATCTTATGGCAAACAGGGATCATTTTCATATTTTCATTTTTTTTTTTTTTTGACATTAATCTTATGGCGATCGGGGATCATTTTCATATTTTCAACGCTAATTTATGCGGATTTTAATGCTGATTATAATTACGAAATGAGGTTTTTTAAATTAGAAAAAGGGTTTTTATTTTACGGCAGTAAAAAGTTTCTTCATTTAAAATATATTATAAAATCAAAAATACTCTTATTGAAAGTATAGTCCCCCTCCATCCCAATATCACGTCAGAAAAACATCTTTTTGTCGCAATTATTAATTTAATTTTTGGAATAAAATTTTATATTCAGCGATGATATAGCTGACATTCATTTGTAACTTTGCTGTGTTCCCATTGTCCTAAGTTTCGATACGATAATTTCAGTTCGGATGAGCGAGTATTTAGACAAACGAGGTCCGGATTATCGAAGTTTCTAACACCCTTCTGGCTTACGTTACGCTGTTTTAACGAAATTAAAACGTGTGACCAACAATGATTTTACAGTCACAGTACGAATTGTAACTGCTACTACGGAAAAGCTGTGATTTTAAACTGTGATTTACTGTAACTGTGACTGACGGCTAACATTCTATCGCTCCCGAAGCTGTGACTAAATGAATCACACTTTACATGCACGACCTACAAATTAATTTTATCTAATTCATCTAACGATTTTTTCCTTGATAACTTTAAAAAAATTCAACCATAATTGAAGGATTTAAAGCAAGTAATATATAATCAAAGCATAAAGGTATTGCAAATATAAAATTGTACAGAGATATAAAATAACTACACACAATGGGTTAAATACCAACACTGTTTACCTTAAAAATCAACCACAATTGAAGGATTTAAAGCAAGTAATATTTAATCAAAGCATAAAGGTATTGTAAATATAAAATTGTACAGAGATATAAAATAACTACACACAATGGGTTAAATACCAACACTGTTTACCTTAAAAATCAACCACAATTGAAGGATTTAAAGCAAGTAATATATAATCAAAGCATAAAAGTATTGCAAATATAAAATTGTACAGAGATATAAAATAACTACACACAATGGGTTAAATACCAACACTGTTTACCTTAAAAATCAACCACAATTGAAGGATTTAAAGCAAGTAATATTTAATCAAAGCATAAAGGTATTGTAAATATAAAATTGTACAGAGATATAAAATAACTACACACAATGGGTTAAATACCAACACTGTTTACCTTAAAAATCAACCACAATTGAAGGATTTAAAGCAAGTAATATTTAATCAAAGCATAAAGGTATTGTAAATATAAAATTGTACAGAGATATAAAATAACTACACACAATGGGTTAAATACCAACACTGTTTACCTTAAAAATCAACCACAATTGAAGGATTTAAAGCAAGTAATATTTAATCAAAGCATAAAGGTATTGCAAATATAAAATTGTACAGAGATATAAAATAACTACACACAATGGGTTAAATACCAACACTGTTTACCTTAAAAATCAACCACAATTGAAGGATTTAAAGCAAGTAATATTTAATCAAAGCATAAAGGTATTGTAAATATAAAATTGTACAGAGATATAAAATAACTACACACAATGGGTTAAATACCAACACTGTTTACCTTAAAAATCAACCACAATTGAAGGATTTAAAGCAAGTAATATATAATCAAAGCATAAAAGTATTGCAAATATAAAATTGTACAGAGATATAAAATAACTACACACAATGGGTTAAATACCAACACTGTTTACCTTAAAAATCAACCACAATTGAAGGATTTAAAGCAAGTAATATTTAATCAAAGCATAAAGGTATTGTAAATATAAAATTGTACAGAGATATAAAATAACTACACACAATGGGTTAAATACCAACACTGTTTACCTTAAAAATCAACCACAATTGAAGGATTTAAAGCAAGTAATATTTAATCAAAGCATAAAGGTATTGTAAATATAAAATTGTACAGAGATATAAAATAACTACACACAATGGGTTAAATACCAACACTGTTTACCTTAAAAATACGATTTTTTAAAATTTTACTTTTAAAAAATTGCCTATGTTTTATTGCTTAAGGGGAAATTATTTTTCCAATATGTTATTTTAGAAGGAAAATTGTTTTATCCATGTGTACATCACCATGTACAAATATTGCACACTATTTATGATAATTGTTTGTCGGACATACAAAATAATCCATATTATGCTTCTAGTTCTCCTGCCTCCACTCTCGTGTTATTCTGTCACTCCTTTTTATAAATAAAATTAAACTACAGGCTACTATAACTATAATTATTAATTAGTAGCCTAGATAAAACAAATGTTTACAGAATTGTTTTTTGCTTAACGTCCATACTTTATGCCAGTTAGACTAATGAGAACGATGGATCAGCGTTAACGGTAAGGGAAAAGCAACGGGAGAAACTGCGGCTAGAACTAGAACCTTTAGGTGCGCAGTTGAGCAACGCAGTAGACTGACCGATGCTTTGGCCACTTCGACCACCGAGCCCCAAAATATTTACAGAAACTAAAGAAATAATGTGAAAACAGGTACGTTAAGTCAAGCATATAAAAATATTTTTTTTTAATGTTAGATAAACTGACGCTTATCTGTAATATAATGTAGACTGTGGATCACGTGATCACAATTTCTAAAACCACTGCACAAAATGTGAATGTGGAACGTGACTAAATGAGACATATCATACTACTAACTGTACACTATTTATTTTTCCTTGTTGTCCGTAGATTCCTCCTACGTTTTTTTTTAAGGCGAAAAGCACATTGAGGCTATTTCCGTGTGAGTGTAAAGTGTTAATGTCGTAAGTGTAGTGTTGCAAGTGTAAGTGTGTGTGTTAGACTCGGGTACCGCGAGGGATGTCTAAATCCTCTCAATAGGTGCAGCGGAGATCCCCCTTGCAGGAGATCCATGCTACAAACCAGTAAGTGAAATCACAATTAAGTGCTATTCTAGTTGGATCAATCACAGGTAGATTGATTTTGAAATATCAGTGACTGAATCACAGGTCTGCAAATCACTTCCCATTTCTACTGTCGGGTATTTTACGTGAAATACAGTGCAAATAGACCAATTGGGAATGACTGGAGCGTGACCAATCAGGCGTCACTTCACCTGCCATCGAGTTCTCAGAGAAACTTCAGTTTTGGTGTCGCCGAGCTTCAGAAGCATAACTGAACACGCTTTTTGTGCCCGACTGTACGGTGGGTGGTTCGCACTTGTTAACAAAACCAGATTTCTCCTTTTTTTTAGAAAAAAAACTTTCCTAGAACTAAAGAAACTTTTCGAAATATAAGATTTGTGGTAATTTAAAATGTAAGTCACAAGAACCGTGAATAACAAAAATTTTTACAAAAACTAAATCGCTCTGGTCTGACCCTCTTTCCATTGGTTTCACCCACACAATGACACAACAACCTCACTAACTTTCTGGAAAACACATAACCACAAACATCTCCAGAAGTTTCAGTTCGAAAGGTACTCATTTCACTTAAAACGACGGACTTGACTTCATTTTTCTCATATCGGTAATTTGTTGTTATTTTAATTTTTGTACATTGAGTTAATTAGCGTATTGAGTAATTTTATCACGCTACCAGAACAGTCATCACAGTAAGACCTAGATAAGAAACAGACCTTTCATCGCTTAAACAACATAGAAACTGAGTTACACACTAGGGTAGGTTCCGCTTACTGACACCTAAAACCCAACGCTAAAAATCCCCGTACTTCTCTCCCGCCTTGGAAACAGCTTAAGCCTGCGAAACCTAATTCATTGCCGTCAACCAATACTCACTTCCGATTGGTGCACAGTGCACGCGTATCTCGGGTCTGTACTACGCTAGAATAATACATTTCTGCCCAGGCATTACTGCCGGCGCATCAACTCGCATCTACCGCATACAACAGCTTCATTCTGATTGGTACGAGTTGAAATCTGAGAAATTATGGTTGCCGCTAAAATTTCGAGTATACAGGTCGAAAATCGTTGCTCGGTAGAACATCGAGGAGGACCACCCACTACAGAACTACACGCAGCCTACCAAAGAAATGAATTTCTTTCACCATTCCTCGCCAACCTGCGGCCGACTCGGTAAACGCCCGGACTTCCATTTCTCCCGGAGACTACAACAAGAATGTGTGTGTGTGTGTGTGTGTGTGTGTGTGTGTGTGTGTGTGTGTGTGTGTGTGTGCGCGCGCGAGCGTGTTTTAAGAACAGATGCAATTTGATTATGTATATTATATGTATAACATACCAATTCAACGTTAAGTAATTTCTTTCTGCAAACAAGCTTATCTTACCTGAAACACAAAAAGCATATATTAACAATACAATAAAGAAAAAAATTTTATTCATAACAATTAAAATTCATGAACATCTTGAAAACCTCAATCCTCTCACTACCGCTGGAAAAACCAGATTACTCTACACTGGGTTCCAGGGAACAGGAGGGCTAGCGTAATTAGAACGCGGACAGACTGGCATCCGCATCTGCCAAGAGACTGGCGCCGGCAGTAGAGGTTTCCGTGTCTGGTTCTGTCTTGTATCAATAAATGGGTCAATAAGAAACACCTGGAAATTTGGTATAACATCAAAGGGCATGCCCATACGCTTGTTTAAAAAGATCCCTTTAGGAGGACTTGAAGGGACAGTAGCTATCCTGGACAGAGGCAACTAAGAAAACCACATGACTTATTACAGGGCATCTGAAGGACACGAATAGGATAAGAATGTACCTGGAGAAACCGTATATATATATATATATATATATATATATATATATATATATATATATATAGATAGATAGATAGATAGATAGATAGATAGATAGATAGATAGATAGATAGATAGATAGATAGATAGATATTATTTTAAGGCGAAAAGCACATTGAGGCCATTATCGCCTCCCTAAATGTAAGTGTGAGTGTAAAGTGTTAAAGTCGTAAGTGTAGTGTTAGACCCGGGTGCCGTGAGGGACGTCTAAATAGGTGCAGTACCAGCTTTTTGTTGTGCAGCGAGTTCTTGCTCACCTTACTTTACAATTTTTGTTACGGGAACATGAGTCCGCCCGCACAGAGCCCCGTATGCATGGATAAGGCTAAGATATACTGGAAATTTGCCAGATCCCACGGCTCTGTTTGATACACATTAGTACGTGCCATACACTCTACACTTTTAGAGTTAGCCAGGTTATGTGCATTGCTAAACCCATCAGCTGCCTCCGCCGGTATATATGTACTATTTAGTAACCCTACATTAAAGCAAATATTGCACAAAATTCGTAACTTCGGGAAAATTTTAGTTTGCGTTTTCTTCTCGTGGAAGCTACACTTCCATTGGAAAATGAACAATTGAAGCGACCATCATAGTGAGGCACAGACCAGTGAGGCACAGACCAGGGACCTTGATATGAGCGCCTTTTCTGACCTATAGATCGACTTTTAGAAATATATGTGTGTGCGTGTTTTTTAGCACTGAAAATTTTAAATACTACTTTCTGTAGACTTTAACACAGATTTTTCAAAAAAAAATGTAACAACAAAAATTATTATCAAATTGATACTTTTTGAAATTCGCTTCCGTCACACAAGCGAGACAGTTGCGTGCTGCGATTATTTACACGTTCTGGTGCTTTGTCCGTGTGAAATTCTGTAATTACAAGCTCTAGTTAATTTGACAATATTTCAACTACGCTCCACGCCCCTTCCTACAGAGGAAGGCTGTTATAGAAGCTCCAAGGTCTTCACTTGACACTTTCGAAAGTACACGGCCAAGAAAAAACCAGTATGTCTAGTCCTACCCGCCAAATTCTAGCACAACTAGACCAGTAGAAACTTCTCACAGGAACTGGTAAAGCGAGTTGTGGTGCGTACTATAATCTAGTCATCGGGTTAGGTTGCGGTCAGCTGATCGAACATGACCTCCCGGTAATTGTAGGAAATGAAAGTGACGGCATCACCTGAAGGACTCAACAGTCACACGTTTCCTTACGTAAACGGCCGAAGAAGCTACTCGGTCAATGGTGTTGCGTGCTGATCACAGTCAAGAATATTTTTAACGAAATCCAATTTGAAAACAAGTTATCGGAGGACATCACGATAAAACCTAGACCCGTGACCTTGAAATGCCTTCAATGAGGCATAAATGAGCTTTTAAGGTTCACTTTCGTATTTTCGGTGTAACTGTAACCTAATTTTTTAAATTTCGAATTTCGTATACAATCTCGATTTATGAATCTTCAAAATAATGAAATTTCAGCAAAATCCCAACGAATGGGTTTTGTGCAAAAAGTCAAGATTTCATCCAAACTGCGTACATTATTGGCAGGAAATGAAAGTCCTGTACGTGTCCTTGGGTCTGATGAGGGCTTCAACAACCACACGTCTCGTTATGTAAACATTAATTGGCAATTCTGAATGAAGGATCCGCGCAGAAATCGATATTCAAGTGGTTAGAAGAGTCAGGATGAGAGGCCTATACCACGACTGAAAAGTGTTGATCAAATATTTATTTTATCCGCGTTACAAAAAGTGCGTGGGTACCCAAGGGCGGTAAAAAAATCAACGGTGTAGAATCTGAGGGGAATTGGAAAACCACGATTTGTTGCGAACTCTGGTTGTGAATGACTGACTTTTCTTTTTCATTGGAAAATGTGCTGTTGGAGCGCATAAAACATCATGGTTGAAATTCTGGCGCCAATTCTGATCTCTACATAACATTTTGAGAGGACGTTAGATATTGTATATGCGGTGTATTCGATTCTGAAATTCGACTTCAAACTTGGAGCGAGAACCACCTCGAAGACACCAGATACGTTTTTGGCGAAACGTCGGAACAATGTTTCTTCTGGAAGCAGTGTGTGTGTGTGTGTGTGTGTGTGTGTGTGTGTGTGTGTGTGTGTGTGTGTGTGTGTGTCTGTCTGTCTGTCTGTGTGATAGCATATTGTTCACACACACACACACACACACACACTGTCTGTCACACACACACACACACACACACACACACACACACACACACACACACACACACATACACACACACACACACACACACACACACACACACACACACACACACACACATATATATATATATATATATATATATATATATATATATATATATATATATATGCCGCCTCGGTGGCCTAGTGGATAGCGTACTAGGCTTTCACCCCGAGGACCCGGGTTCGATTCCCGGCCAGGGCTTGGCATTTTCATACGCTATAAATCATCCCATCGTCTGCAATAGCCCAAGTGTGCATAATAGTCGAACGTTAAACACAAAAAAAATGTCTGTCTGTCTGTAGCTGTGTTTGTATGTGTGTGTGTGTGTGTGTGTGTGTGTGTGTGTGTAACAGATAATTTTTTTTTAAATTATTAATCAAATGAAAGTAAAAATAGGTTAAAGCTCAATGCAGGCAGGCTTATCTTTACCCTGGCATAAAGATAAACATAAAGGGCATAAAGATAAGCCCTGGGTGTTTACAAGATAAACAGAGGCTTCATAACCCTGGAAGGCTCATAATTATGTATATTTAGAGATAAGAATGGGGTTTGCAATAAGGAAAGCATAAGTAAATTTAGTTAGTTTTTGATATAGTTTGTAATAGCATTCGAATGGAGAGCAGTTCTTTTAAAATTAGGCCAGTGAAATATTTGTTACAGCCTGGCTATTGTCGTTGTTACTGTGATTTTTTATAGTTTGAAATTGTTTAAAAAGTATGTTAATAAAAAATGACAAATGTTTGAAACTGTGGTATAAGAACCTATTTTTACATAAATACGAGATATTATATAATTGTGTTTGTATTATTGTGTTTTCAGTTAAAACTGACTACATTGATTCCTTTAAAATGTTGAACAGAAGCAATAAAATATTGCTAATACTTTTTTCTTTTTTCTTGCTATTTTAAGGCGAAAAGCACATTGAAGCTATTATCGCCTCCCTAAATGTAAGTGTGAGTGTAAAGCGTTAAAGTCGTAAGTGCAGTGTTGTAAATGTAAGTGTGTGTTAGACTCGGGTACCGAGAAAGGCGTCTAAATCCTCTCAACAGGTGTAGCTACTCTGCGGGGAATATTGCTAATAATAAGACATTAATAAATATGGCATGAGACGTGTTGGTTTATGTTTCTTATATACGCAGATATATTACGTATTAAACGATGACTGAAACTAATTAAATGTGTCATACAAATTTTTAATTGATATTATTTCAAATTTGATTTCAGTTGAAATGTTAAGAATTTAACTAGAGCATTCAGAATTTGAAATAAAAACATTTTGGGAAATTACAAATACCCAATGTGTACTTTTGTATTTGTTATTCTTATCTGGAACTTTATTACGTTACTAGAAGTAGTGTACCGAGTAATTTGAAATTACAGCGAAGTTATGAACTGTGGAAATAATTGGTATCAAATGCGAAAAGCACATTGAGGCTATTATCGCCTCCATAGTGTGAGAGTAAAGTGTTAAAGTCGTAAGTGTAGTGTTGTAAGAGTAAGTGTGTGTTAGACTCGGGTACCGCGAGGGTCGTCTAAATCCTCTCAATAGGTGCAGCTAGTCTGCATCCCCCTCTGCGGGAGTACCAACCTAATAAGTGGAACAGACGTTCGGATTACTTAAGGTATGTTCCTTTACAAATGACACACACCGGGAAGAAAGGGTTACTTTATACAAATATAAATAAATAAAAAGATCGAAATGAATTTTTGAAATTTAATCAAATTAGTTAAACGCTGTATTTGTTTCTTATTATTGAGCAAGTTAAATCGATCAATGTTGTGTAATAGTATGACAAAGCATCGATTTTCTCGTCGATTCAGGAGAAACGCATAACGTTGACTAAGTCCGAGTAGCGCAGTGCGCGCGCTTGTGTGTGTACGTTGTGTGTGTGTACGTTGTGTGTGTGTACGTTGTGTGTGTGTGTGTGTGTGTGTGTGTGTGTGTGTGTGTGTGTGTGTGTGTGTGTGTGTGTGTGTGTGTGTTTGTGTGTGTGTGTGTGTGTGTGTGTGTGTGTGTGTGTGTGTGTGTGTGTGTGTGTGTGTGTGTGTGTGTGTGTGTGTGTGTGTGTGTGTGTGTGTGTGTGTGTGTGTGTGTGTGTGTGTGTGTGTGTGTGTGTGTGTGTGTGTGTGTGTGTGTGTGTGTGTGTGTGTGTGTGTGTGTGTGTGTGTGTGTGTGTGTGTGTGTGTGTGTATGTGTGTGTGTGTGTGTGTGTGTGTGTGTGTGTGTGTGTGTGTGTGTGTGTGTGTGTGTGTGTGTGCGTGCGCGCGCGCGCTCGCGTGTGTGTCCCTCCATTCTCACGTCAGCAATTCTTGTCCGATTTGTTTTAAAATCAGCACACAGACAGGTTTTGCAAGAAGCTTTGCCAAGCTCGTTAACAAAATCTATCTAACCGTTTCGAAATAGCGGTTAACTTTCGAAATCTAAAAATTCATAACTTTTTACCTCACACGTTTTTGAAAGTTTCATTTCACCATCGTAACCTGCAAAAAAATCAGAACAAACCAGCATTTAAAACTGTCAAATGCTATTGAAAATTAGAAAATCAACATGACCGCGGTCGTGGTTCTTTTTTAATGGAATTTGAAAATTTTAAATGTTAATCTAAGCAGATTTTAACGATGATTACGATAATGGTGAAAAACGATTGTCAGAAAAGTGTAAGATTAGAAATTCGCTTCCATCACGCTAGCTGCGCGCCACCATTATCGACTGAAATTTATCACGAAACAACGAGCCATATAGAATGGCAAAGTATAACGGATCTGAGACCTTGGATATGTGCACTTTTCTTGTGCCATTTCGTCCCATTATGGCAAGACCAGTCTGGACAAACATTCCTTATTTACTTCTCAGCACCCACGTAAAGTCAAGGTCATTGCGTTCATAAGAAAGCTAGGTTAATGACGCATCCACAGCCAAACAAATTAGCATATCCACCTGCGCGGGGGACTGACCTATAAAAGCGACAAATGTACTTTCGTGCATCGTTCAAACAAAGCACTGCACGTTCGTTTTTTGACTTTCTATGGTTACCATTGCAATCTATTGCGCTCCCTAACGTTATTGCGCTATAGTTGCTCAGTAACAGAACCTTCTCCAATATTAAGCCGCCTCGGTACTGGGCTTTCACATCGAGGACCCGGGTTCGATTCCCGGCCAGGGCTTCGCATTTCATACACTATAAATCATCCCACCGTCTGCATTAGCCCAAGTGTGCACAATAGTCGGACGTTAAACACACAAAAAAAACTCCAGTACTAGTCTCTCCATAAAATCAAATGAAGCGCGGGTTATAGTTTCAAATGTTATCCGAAACTAGATAAAAACAAATTTTAAAAATATTTTTATCCTTTATGTTTTACCTCTAAATATTTTTTTGTCGAAACCATTATATTCTTTCTGAGTTTTGACCGTTTAAAAGAATATTATAGTGACAGGTCACGTCGTTTACGAGTGAGAGATGCTTTACTGACAGACAGACAACGGATAAGCACGCGACGTTGCTTTCCTACGAACCTCAAAGTAAAGAATTCGACAACAATACATCATCAATCTGAAATTAATTGAAGTGCAGAACAGCCCACGCTTTTGCGTCAAACGAAGGTCGACATGTCCGAGGTAGTTAAAGCAACGGTCAGGGTGCGGGTCCTTTGTTATCCCTAAGAACCTCAAAGTAACGAATTCGACAACAATACATAATCAACCTGAAATTAATTGCAGTTCGGAACAGCCCACGCTTTTGCGTCAAACGAAGGTCGACATGTCCGAGGTAGTTAAAGCAACGGTCAGGGTGCGGGTCCTTTGTTATCCCTACGAACCTCAAAGTAACGAATTCGACAACAATACATCATCAACCTGAAATTAATTGCAGTTCAGAACAGCCCACGTTTTTCTACATCAAACGAAGCCCAACATGTCCGAGGTGTTAAAGCAACGGTCAGTCTGCTGCGGCTCCAAACTTGAACACCTCAAGGTCGTAGGTTCGAGACTGGTTTTACTGCCATTAAGCTTTTCCCTTGCCATCTTCTTTAATCTAACTGGCATAAAGTATTAACGTTAAGAAGGAGAATGAAGAAAAAAGAAGGGGGGAATAACGTGAGGCGTAATGGATCCCGTAAGACCAGCTTCTAGAATCCGACTTAATCCTCTTTCAATCTGAACTGCAACACGTTTCCTCAGACACACGTCTTCTCAGTGAAGGATATCTTATGAAAGATTTGTTGTAGACTAAACACGACATATCGATCACTTTACAGGCCTACCTCAAGACGTGTTTGCAGGTTAGGATCACGATAAAACACAACAATCAGCTGTTTTAACACTTCACTACAGATCATAGATAAACCACGTATTACTTTCAAACTGTACTTACAGGAAGTAATCAGCCAATGCCTTGTAATAGATCCGTCAAGATAGTGTTGAACCTATACATCATGGTATATTTTTAACAGGAAAACGAAAAAGATTAAGGAATAAAAATCTCGATAAAAGAAAAAAAGAAAAAGAAAGATTTTTCAAAGTGGGTGATTATGTGTATATCAAACTGGAGCCGCTTAAATGTCATCGTAGCAAGCAGCTGTCTCGCGGACGTGATAAAACCAATAACATTTGTTTTTTTTAAATTTTATTTCACGATTACAAATTTGCGTTTTAAACTTTCAAATTTAATGTTGATTTATTCAGTTTAAAAAATGATTAAAAAATCATGATATTTTTGCGATTTTTAATGGCGCTAGTTTTTAAACGATACTGAATAATTTAGGTAAATCAAATCGAACCAAATTTTCGAACACATAATTTTTTTTGAAACTCACTGGAATATGAAAAATTTTAAATACCAATTTATACAAATTTTCAACGCTGATTATATTTAAAAAAATATAATTTAAAAGTCATAATTGTTTACGATTTTCACTCAAGTACATTTCTCAAGCACGTGGAGTGTAACCAGAGCCGAGCTCCTTAACACCCTGTATGCAGTCCGACACGGACTAATAACAATTTGAACGTAATTGTTTTAAAGTCGTGAGCCAATAAGCACGCGTTTCGTCATAATCGGTTCATACCATGACTCAATACTGTACACTACGTTAAGGGAACGCCCAGATAACAAGCTCAGCTGTTTACCGCGTGGTTGGTTAGCTGCGTCATAGACGAGGGAGCGATCAGCTGTGACGTACCGCCTTCTCTATCTAATGTCTATATAGACTACTGTACGGTACATGCAAACCTGGTATTAATTAGCGAATTTTACTGAAACATTCCTGTTATTGAACCAAATATAAAAATTATGTATCATGTTTTCTCTTCCTTTTTTATTTTAATTACGATAATTTATTCGAAAACACGACAAATTAACATAACCAGAAACTTATTATAGCCTATCATCTGTTCAATGAAATCAGCTGATCGTTATGAATTAATATAAGCAACAAATTAACACAAGTTTAATAATAAACTTATTAACAAAATCTGTTTGAAATCAGCTGATCATTACGAATTAATATAAGCAACAAATTAACATAGCTAGTTTTTAACAACATAAATTGAAACTTATTATAGTCTATCAGCTGTTCAATGAAATCAGCTGATCTTTACGAATTAATACAAAATAACTGATCTTTTAATATAACTACCCAAAATTAAATGAACGATTCATTTCATATACTTAAATCGATCAAACTTCTTGGAAGCTTTTCTAGTGCGATGGTTATCACGCATGCCTCATACTCGCAAGGTCTCCAAGTTCGATTCCGAACGGAAACAGTAATTTTTAATTATAATTAATTTGAGACGCGACTAGCAAAACATACTATTTTATATTTATATAAACATGTTCCTCGCATCACGCGTCCCGCAAAATCCAACATCACAACTAGCCCTGAAACATGACACACGGTAAAAAAAGAACTATTTGAGCGGCAACACGGCAAAACACAAACCTTGATCTCTAGATCACTTTTTGAGGGATCGTCATGGTATACATAACATATAGTGTTTCTGAAATAGGATGCTGATTTTGGTTTATAAAACAGATTCGTCCTTTACGCCAGTAAGGACCAATGAAAACAAGGGATCGGAGTTAAAGAAAAGGGTAAAGCTAACATTAACTGCAGTCCCGAACCTATGACCTTAAGGTGCAAAAGTTCAGAGCGTAAATGTGTGTTAGCGTTCGCAATTTATGTACAAACTGATTCAAAGTTTGGAGCATTCGTTATTTAGCATGACTGAATGAATGAATGAGTACTAGAGGTTGCAAGCACACTGCGATCTTCGTAATCTATTTTACCCTCTTCCTGTATTCATGAGACTCTCACTTACAGTATTTTCTCCAGTCCTAGCATCTTCAGGCTGAAGTCGAGGATTTAAGGTAGACAAATCCTTCATTTCGAATTAGCAACTTTCCAGAATAACCGCTCTTCTCGTAGCAATCGTCTCACAGTCTACCAGCAGGTGATTTGTCCTTTTCCCTCCCGCACTATCTGCAAGTTGGATCTTCTCCTAAGCCAAGATTCCTGAGATGTTTCTTAAAAGTGCCATGCCCCGTGAGAAAACCTGTCTTAGTTTATTTTTGCTATGTCCGATACAGATCTTTGCTTCGCGTCAAGGAGCTGTCTTAAACCTCGCTTATCTTCCCAGACCTTAATCTTTTAGTCTCTTCTTCCTCTCTCAGGTTCATTTTGAAGTAGCTGTCCTCGAATTCGCAAAACTGTTTTGGTTCTTTAAGATGGATCGATGCTCCATTCTTACCAGCTCATCTGCTTTCTCACTTCCCAGTGTGTCCTGGGTACCAAGAGGACTCTCACCTTATTACTCTCTCTCAGCCTATTTAATAATATTGCCGAGCAGATGGTTAGAGAACTCATAGTTTTAATGGCTGCTTGACTATCTCACATAACCCGTTGTAACGCCTGTCAATATTTCTTTGCACACATCTTCCAATATATACCTATTTCTACCAGAAAGATACTGGGGATATTTTCCCATTGCCTCATTGGTTCTCAGCCCAAGTACTCCGGCTCCTTGTAAACCACATTATGGTGTCTTCTAATTGCTTCATTCACTTCTAGTGCTTTCTCACTCAGCGAGAAAATGTCTCTCGAAGTTTTACTTCCTCTTGATCTATTTCCTTGGAAGTTCCCAGCAATCAACGAGTTCCCTTATCTTTACTGGTTTTGTTTCCAGGCCGTTTTAGCTATTCTGAGATCTGGGCTTTCATCAGATATTTTCACTAAAAACTGGAAGGATGTAGGGTTTAGAATGACATCCATTGCTGCTGTAGGGCACGATCTCACATTTCCTGTTATGCATGTGATTCGTTACCTATCCAGTGCCGGCCTTAGCCTTTTGGACAGATCGGGCAAAATTTACTGTGGCGCCTATGTAAGGGACGCGTTTTTAAGATATCTAATAAAAATGGGTATACATATACTTTTGAAATAAATTTGAAAATCATTTATTGATTATAATGATAATGATTATTACTGTAAAAGTAACATTTATTTAAATATAATATTATAATAAATTATTGATAACTTTAAAAACCTAGACCCTAACTGAGCTAGCGCCCTCGGGTGCCGCCCGACTTCGTCCCCTCCCCAAAGGCCAGCACTGTACTTATCATAATTCGTTCCTCCGTTTCAAAATGGCAGCAATTCAATGCATATTAAAACAAAATCACAATTGCAGTCCATAAGATCATACCGGCTACAGAACTTGTCTATAAAGGTGGTTTATTGTAACAGCTTAACGTTGATTAACGACCGAACAACCAGATTCAAAAATAACAACTAGGAATGTCTTACACACTTGAGAACTTGTGTATTGTCCTATATGAGCAAATAATGGTGATGACAATAAATGTCTGTTGTATTGTATAGTCCTTATTAATCTGTACGAATCCTTCATCTGTGTTTTTCGCACATTGCTGACCGAGTTTCCTTGTTTCAGCTTTCATTTATCGATTTGCATCGGAACCGGTTTCTACCTAAAATTATCAAAACCAATCAATAAGAAAGGGAAAAATAGCATATTTATGTAAATTATAATGTCGATTAAATATAACCTCAAATCCAGCATTAGCATGGCGCCATGAGGATTTGTGTACTTAATCACTGATGTGTGTGCGTGCGTGCGTGCGTGCGTGCGTGTGTGTGTGTGTGTGTGCGTGCGTGCGTGTGTGTCAGGGATCAAAATTTTGTTCATTTGAAGGATTGAAAGCCAAAGAGTGAACACTAATGACAAAACACTTATGTTACTAAACTAAAAATAAAAATCATGTATCATATTTTCACATTTTTTTTCATTACGATAATTTGTTTTACTAGCGACTTTCGAAAGGTGAGTATCCTTTCCTTTTGAAGACACTTGAGAGGAAGACATTTCAGACGACTTAGACAGCGAATCGGGAATGGAACCCGCAGAAATCAGAGTTAGCAATTGAGCTACCTGTTCCGATAATGCTTTTACCGTTTTAGTTAGCCCTTCGCAATTAGCACACGATGTTTTATTACTCGACGTGGCAGCAGCAAACGATTTGCCTTCAATTATTGACTTTGAGCTTTTGAAAACCTTCCTTGCTTCCGAAAAAGATATCTTATCCTTGGCCATGATAGTAAGAATCGCTTTCTCGTCCTTAAACTTAGGGCAGTCGAAGGAACGAGCGGGATGGTTTGCACCACAATTGCAACACTTTGGATCGTCTTTACATTGCTCACTATCATGACCATTACCACTACAATTACCGCATACCTGATCCTTCCAGCATGTGGAGCCAACGTGTCCAAAACCCTGGCATTTAAAACACCGTCTCTAAATAAGTACAAATTTGTAGTACCACTGGTACCCGCCCTCTATGAACTCACAGAATGCAACCACTTATTTCGATAGACTCAGCTATGGGCTCCGACACCCATAACTCAACATTCATGTGCTTGCCAGGCGCCTATAAGCTTGGTCCCAGAACTTATCCCATCAGAGGTCCTCGGCAGTGCTAGGCACACATCAGATTCCACATACTTGGCCCCGCCAAACGAAACCAAGTAAGCCGCCTCGGTGGTCTAGTGGATAGCGTACTAGGCTTCCACCCCCGAGGACCCGGGTTCGATTCCCGGCGAGGGCTTGGCATTTTCATACGCTATAAAATCATCCCACCGTCTGCATTAGCCCAAGTGTGCACAATAGTCAGACGTTAAACATCAAAAAAAAAAAAAAAAAAAAAAAAAAAACGAAACCAAGCAGTATCACCACTCCCAGACATAACGGAACAAGTACAGCAAATCCCTAAATGTACGTGTGTATGTGTAAGGTGTTTAAATCGTAAGTGTAATGCTGTAAGTGTAAGTGTGTGTTAGACTCGGGTGCCGCGAGGTTCGTCTAGGTCCTCTCACTAGGTGCAGCTATTCTGCACCACCCTGCGGGTGTGTATGTGTTTGTGTATGAGTGTGTGTGTGTGTGTGTGTGTGTATGTTGAGTAAATGGGTGAGAGTAGAATGAGCTAGAGGTATGGTGGGGTCGCTAAGCCCATCAGCTGCTCATTTCAGCTGCCTCCGCCGGCAACTTCTGAGATGCGAATTACTGAAAGCGAAAAATGAAAGAAAGAAAAACAAGGTTTGAAGGGGAAACAGTATCCCGAACTGCCAACACACGCGCACACGCACAAATTAAAAATTGTAATCTCATAATCCTAGGCAAGTTATTAGTAAAAAAGTATAGGCCGCATTTGGTGGCCACGGGACCCTATCTTTGACTGTATTTTTAGCAAAATTTTAATTCAAAATTAAGTTATTGGAAATTTCAATGAGCTTGCACAAGTACGTTACATTTTCAACAATTTCAAAATGACGGTAGTTTCAAATTTTAAAAAGTCACTTTTTTCAAAACCCCCAACATTCGCTATTGTAATCAGCGTTAAAATCTACATAAAGTAGCATTTCGAATTTTCAAATTCCACTGGAAATAGACTTTCAAAAAAAGTTTAAGATAAAAAACCATTGTTAGAAATTTGTTCCCGTCACGTCGTTGAAAAACTACCAGGAGTCAAAATAACGGCACAGGTCAGTCAATATATTTATAGCCTAATCAGAGTAAATTACTTAGCCTCATGAATATTAAAACATTGACTTGGCTGTCTTCCAGAACTATGTTGAACTGCACATCAATACATGCATCAGGCTGCACTTAATAGTCTAGATTAAACCATCAGATAACCAATAAACAAATGGACAACACTTCCCACTGCCCACTCTGTAGACCCTTTTCGTTTCGTGAACACTAAAAAAACTGTACTTGACTACTATATACCAGGTGACATTAAATGCGGACAGATGAAAAAAGTATTTTTTAAAGATTGTAAATGATTTTCTCCCTATATAGTCATTTTATTTACGCACACGAATGATTTTTTTCTTTATAGAATCTTTTTATTTCGCACTCACATGATTGCTTCCCCTTTAAAATTTTTTTATTTACGCGCACAAATGATTTTTCCGTTTAGGACACTCCCCCCCCTACAAACACACATGATTTTTCCCTTTAGAACTTTTTTATTTACGTGCACGAATGACTTTTCTCTTTAATATCTGTTTATTTACGCACACAAATGATTTTTCTCTTTTAGAATCTTTTTATTTAGGCACAAAAATTATTTTCCCCTTTAGCATGTTTTTATCTAAGCAAAAAATAATTTTTCTCGTTAAAATCTTTTTATTTACGCACACACGATTTTTCCTTTTAGAATCTTTTTATTTAAGCACACAGATGATTTTCCCCTTCAGCATCTTTTTATTTACGCACACAGATAGATGATTTTTCCTTTTAGAATCTTTTTATTTACGAATACAGATGATTTTTTTCCTTTAGCATCTTTATTTACTCACACAGATGATATTTCCCTTTAGCATCTTTTTATTTACGCACACAGATGATTTTTCCCTTTAGCTTCTTTTTATTTACGCACACAGATGATTTTTCCCTTTAACATCTTTTTATTTACGCACTCACGATTTTTCCTTTTAGAATCTTTTTATTTACGCACACAGATGATTTTTCGGTTTAGAATTTTTTTATTTACGCACACAGATGATTTTTCGGTTTAGAATCTTTTTATTTAAGCACACAGATGATTTTTCGGTTTACAATTTTTTTATTTACGCACACAGATGATTTTTCCCTTTAGCATCTTTTTATTTATGCACACAGATAGATGATTTTTCCGTTTAGAATCTTTTTATTTACGAACACAGATGATTTTTCCTTTTAGAATCTTTTTATTTAAGCACACAGATGATTTTCCTCTTCAGCATCTTCTTATTTACGCACACAGATAGATGATTTTTCCTTTTAGAATCTTTTTATTTACGAACACAGATGATTTTTTTCCTTTAGCATCTTTTTATTTACGCACACAGATGATATTTCCCTTTAGCATCTTTTTATTTACGCACACAGATGATTTTTCTCTTTAGCATCTTTTTATTTACGAACACAGATGATTTTTCCGTTTAGAATTTTTTTATTTACGCACACAGATGATTTTTCCCTTTAGCATCTTTTTATTTACGCAACAAATAATTTTTTTTCGCACACAAATGATTTTTCCCTTTGGAATCTTTTTATATGACTAGATTAACTTTCAAGTTTCACAATTTAGATACAGTAAGGCTTACTTATTTGGCTAGCGGTTTTAAAAATACAACACTTTTGTGCCTATTCATATTTATTTACTACTTGCATTCACAATTTACTGAATATTTATCATGGAATTTTAATAATAATTGGCTAGCGGTTTTACAAATACAACACTTTTGTGCCTATTCATAGTTATTTACTACTTGCATTTACAATTTACTTAATATTTATCATGGAATTTTAATAATAAAATGCAATAACTCGTAACACAGACTGTGTTATATTTAACCTATTTGAATCGTCTGCATTAGCCCAAGTGTGCACAATAGTCAGACGCTAAATACAAAAAAAAAAAAAAAAAAAAAAAAAAAAATTAACCTATTTCTCGAAATTTGAAGTACAATGAATTGTAATAATTTGGCTGTTAAAAAACTATAAATTATGCTAATCATAATAACACACAAAACTAACACACTTTTGGAAAATAAGTACTTGTACAGTATAACCTACATGGCATACGATTACTAATCAAATTACTTTTGTAGAGTACATATCTCTACCTTTTCTAACTTCAAACACTATATTTGTTGACGAGTTTCGAAATACTTCCATTTTCAAAACTTATTACTGTACTCTAATAATAACGAGTATGTAAAGTGTTTGAAGCTAGAAAGCCAGGGAGATACGTACTTTACAAAATTACAATATCGCTAGCAGGAAAGAAGACGATTACGTTAAGAATTTCAAGTATGCTCTACAGTATCCAAAGTCTGGAAGTAATCGTTTCTGTACTGATTACAATATACTGGCACGAAATATTCGATATTAAAATACAATATCATCTCTTAACACAGAAACAAATATCAGCTGGCACTCAGCTCGCGATTATACCTGCAGTTTGCCTACGTGATTGAAGCGAATTTTCAATCACATTTTTTTTTACCCTGAACTTTTATGAATATTTCATTTCACCACTATAATCAACGTTAAAATAAGTAATAAATTAGAAAATTAGCATTCTGAAATTTATAAATTACACTGTGTTTACGAAAATAAACCATGACCGCCGTTTGCATGCACAATTATGCAGATTAAGATGGCGAAATCTGATTTTCAAACGGATTAATGGATTTTGTTGGGTAATCAAATTGTCCAAGATAACGCCAACATTTATATGTTGTGTGTGTGTGTGTGTGTGTGTGTGTGTGTGTGTGTGTGTGTGTGTGTGTGTGTGTGTGTGTGTGTGTGCGTGCGCGCGTGCGTGCGTGCGTGCGCGCGCGCGTTTCCTTTTTTCATACCATCCATACTTCACGCCAGTTAGACCAATGATGGCAAGGGACGGCGTTAACAGAAACTGTAAAACGTATGGCAGTAACTGCGTCTCGAACCTTGCAGGCTGACCGCAAGGAACATCGACAACCGAACACACACTTACACGAAGACACGCGCGCACACACACTTACATATTTATATTTAGGAATACAGAATTTGTAACAAGCATTCGGTGTTCAAAATCACCAAAAATTTAAGCATGACATTGGCACGTCTGGATTTTAACTTCATGACTGCTCCAATACCTCTTTTTTCCAATTGGAAATCACTAATACGATTTACGCTAAATATCCATAAACTCATGCAAGATAAAAATATGTATAAGTTAGTCTCGAGCCTTTTATCTATTTGCAATAGAAATCCAAACGAAAATTGGTTGACGGTGTCAATTATGCAAGCTGTCAAACATCAAGAAAATACCAAGTAAGCTGCTTTCATACTGAAATATTCATAGACTGGTTAGACATCAAATGTTACTTTCAACTAGGTCAGGCAGTCTATATACAGACTGATTTTAGGCCTACTGGTGGTATCTTATCATAAAATATTAAAACTGGAATATAACACTGCACAACATGTGCTGTGAAATTACCTACAGTACAAGATAATGGCATTTACATAGGCTTTAGGCCAATTCAAATTGTTTCCATTTTTCAAAACGATCTAAACTGGCTTTAACTGGTGTAAAACTTTAAACAATTTATGTATGCACTTTTTCACGACAAAAAAGTAATTGTAACACGATTATAATTTAACTTTTAAAAAGCCAAAAATTTAATTTTTTATGAAGACTGGTTAATAATAATGGCAAAAATATTTAACAATATTTTATGTATGATGGTTACATTAATCAGGAAAAACTCGGTACTTATCGTCAAAATTGTTAGTTTACAAACAAAAATAATATATTTTGATATTAAATACTTGGCAGGTTTGTTTATATACATCATTGTGGATTACTATTGTGTACAATTGATCTAGAATGAATTTAATTAGGATCACAAAATTAACACAGTATATATACTGACCCGATCAAGAAAAATCCAAAATTAATCTAGCCATTAAATTATTTTGATAAAAAAACTTGGACCTATTTTTTTTTAATTTATTAGATATAAGCTGTTACATTTAATAGCCTACATTAGCCTAAGATTAGATACAGTAAGAAGATTAGGAAATAATTCTTGCTACTTTTAGTTATAAATAGGCTAATTTTACTCATTTTATAGACACTTACTGCATAGACTATTCATATAATGACATTAGGTAATCAATAAAGTTAAGCTTAGGCCTGTTCAGAAAATAAAAACCATTATAATTGTTGAAATACAGTTTAGGAACCCATTATAAGAAGTTTTGTCAATTAAAAGTAGGCCTAATACTTAATTGCTGTTATTCCCCTTCTGAATTTGTACACCTAATATTACATTTGGTAATTTTTAACTATATTGTTTATAAGGGCTATATGATATTATTTTAAAAATATTATAATATTGATAACGTTTCTGTTACAATTACCAACTATCTTACTAGGTTAGGTAGGTGCTACAATGATACTTTTTTTTAAATTGTAGGCATTATTTAATAGAGTGTAGATGAAAAATATGTAAAATATGAAATATGTGTTTTGTAACAAATTTAAACTTTACTAAAAATTAGTCGCTTCCGTATGGCTTACGTTCAAGGTAAAATGAACTAACATAATTTGTAAAACAACTTTTTTCTTATTTGTTGATTTGTTCCCATTGGATGCAATTCTAAATACCAAGCTAAATAAATAAAATATGTTGTGATTAAGAAACAAAGCAATTTAAGTTACAAAAACTGATTCTTTAACCGATTCTTACTAAAATTATAACAGAAATTCTCAGTATGCCTACAGGCATACATTATCCAACATATAATCATAAAAATTTTTAACTCTTAAGATATATTAAGTGTTCTCAAATATATCATAAAACGGTGAAAATTTGTGATAAGGGCCAATGGAAAACTGGATGTAACCTATTGCAGTACTAACCTATATTATCTTATCAGCAATACTTGAACTTCCACAGAAAGTCTAATTTCTAAACCTTATTTTTAAAATAAAATCAACTATTTCCTGTTTTTTCCCACTTTAATAATAAAATGAACACAAAAATAGATGAGAATGTTAGGGCCCTAAAATGTTGTAGGCTGAAATTGTTTTAACAGTTAAAAATCTTTGATTCATAAGAAAATACAGCAATTAAGCAAAATGACTCAGCTTTATTCAATGGCCTATTAGTACGTTCAATTCTATCAATTCAAAAAAATATACAATACAGTGTGGTTATCACATTTTTCCAGGACTAGGTTAGAATAAACAAAGTGGGATGTTTAAGCACGATTTTTAAAATCATTGGAAAAAATATAACAACCCATCTTTATTTAACATAAAATATTATTATGTTCTTAGATATATGTAATTATTAATAATCTTTCATTAGAGTTATAAGACATGTGTTATTGAATTGTCAAACTGTATCAGCCTACATAACCTAACAAACTACAAAATTTGACTTTATGTTAAAACTAAGACTGAAATATATGTCTTACCTCGTTTGGTTTCGGATATATGTGGCTGCAGTGACGTTTTGTAAACATTCCACTCACAAAATTCACACATATAAACACAAACACAACACAAACCTTCCATTTCACTTTCGCTGCCATTTCCGAACCCATTCAAAAGGCAACTGGCATTGGCGTCTGGCGTTGTGTTCAATCAGAAATCGTTTCGCGCAACTTGAACAGTGTTGTCAGATTGTATAGTTGATAGTTGTTTATTACAGGTGGCAGCACTTACGCGATAAAGATAAATGAATAAAAAATCTAACAATTTTTGTTTTACAACTTTTAAGAGATACTATTATTTATTGTACATTGTTGTATGATCTTATCTAAAAATTTTGTTTTTCATTGTAAAATTATTAATTAGCTGGTTTTCTGTTCAACATGGAGTTATTTTTGATGATTGTTGGCTTGCATTCCTTATTTGTAGTAAAATAATTTGGTAATTAGTTAAAAAATAAAACTGTAAAATAGGCTAGCATAAAATATCTAATTCATCCATTAAAAATATCATTTTTGCTGTCAGAGCAGTATTCCTGCTGTCTGCCAAATAGTTCATAAATTGCATTATTTATTTGTATAAAATTGGGAGACTAGGATCTGAAAAGTGTATGCCATGTCACTGTTTATGTAGCAATTTAGACAAATATGAACAAAGTATCTAATACAAATAAAAAAGGTGACAACCAACTACACATAATCTTGCCTAAATTTGTGTAGGTTTCAACAAGTTAGAATCTTTTTCTCCATTAACAGTTTTAAATAAATATGCATCTAAACTACTGTATGTTTTGTTTAAAATTCAAAATTGATTATTATTTGAGTCTTATATTAATAAAAGGGAAGAGTACACAAAAACTTGAGATTGAGTATATATTTTGCATCAATTAACAATTCGTTTTTCTGTTTAAAAAAAATTATTTTATTGTATTACAATTTACTGACGGCTATAAGCAGTAGAAACTGATCTTTAACTACTTTTATCATTGAATATATAGTGACGACTATATTCAATGCTTTTAAGCATTTATAACTTTATTAACATAGACAGAAAGTTCAATAAACACCTACTAGGTAACAGCACTTACAGGCTAATATAAAATTTTTATATTATCAAACTGTACTCTGGTGGTAAAAATGCAAACTTCCCAGGTTAAATCCATCTGCTTTGCCGACTTGGTCACCTTTAAATTATAATTTGAATTATTGTTCAACTGCAACTTACTTTATTGCTTAGCAACTAACCAAGAGTAATAAAGTTGCATAGTTAGTTATTACGGTGTTCAAAATTTCATGTGATTACACAAATGTTTTTACTATGTTCTTTTACACTCACATCCAGGATAATTACACTTTTGGTCATATAATCACAACACATAATTATTATTGTAATAAATTTTAAATAAAGAAAATTTAAAAGTGGAAAGTAATTAAAAATTGAAAGTAAATTCTACAATCAGGGTTCCTTTTATTTTTATCAATTTACTCCTGAACCATATATTCCTTATTTCAAAATCTGTTACATGGTACTTAAAAATTCCAACTTTAATACACTCAAATTTAAAATTATAAATTTCCATTCATTATGAAAATCTGATGAACCTGTATTGATAATTAATCAAATTTAAGAAAGTTTTATGCACTTTTTTAGGACAATGTTTGTGGTTTCTACAATACCAGCTATTTAAAAAGTTCTCAAGTTGTTTCTTACTGTCTACTCTAAAAACATAATCAGAAATTTCTGCCTAAGATTATTTACACCTGATACTGAGTATATCAAAAGACCAGCGATGGTCTTTTGCTGTATCGTGAATTTATATACAATTCAAAGTTTGTAGTTTTATATAAAACAATAAAAAAATATATTAAATACAAGAAAGATATGATTAGCTTTGTAAAACCTCTAAAAAAACCTTAACATTTGCTATGTTTCTTTACTATATCATGGAAAATGTTCAAGAAAGGTTAAGAAAACATACCGCTATTAAATTATTTGGAATTAGACCATGTTTCATTTCATACAATATTGTTTTGTAGTTTTACAATATAAAATCAAACAGACTACCTATAAAATTAAGTATGTACATAAAATAAACAGCAGAGTTTATTCACTGTCACTCTCTCCGGATTCGTACTCTCCGACATCAATTGAGAACTTGTATTCCTGATCGCAGCCCAAATAAGCATCACTCATGAAGTACAGAGTGTAAGAGTGGTGGCCTAAATAAAATTACACATAAAATATCACTAACAGAACATAATATTGTGAAATATAAACATGCAAGATCCACTTGTACAATTAGATTAAAAACAAAGGCCTAGCAGGAAAATATGTTTCGAGTCTGTAAGTTGCCAATAATTGCTGGTAAGTGTAGTTCTTAATGTGTGATGTAGTGTTTTGTTAACATATAACACCATTCCAGTTACCAAGGATTACCATCCATTATTCATTCTTGTTAAAACATTAAACAAAAAATAATAATATGTAATTTGAATTCAATGCAGTTAAACTGACTTTGGATTTAAAGGGCAACAAAAAAAACAACTGTTATTTTGTTTGAAATTTTTAAAGTAGGTGATAATATTTTGTAAATGGATTTTTAAAATCATTTTTTTAATAGTTCTGATACATAAGCTATATAGTGCATGAATTGATAGTTTCAGTTTATCAATGATTGAATATGCTGCAGAGAACCATGCTGTACCAAATTCTAACAAACCTCAACCATTTAAACGAAACATATTTTTTTGCACACAACTGAACAAAAACACAAAACAAAGCATGTAAAACTATTTCTATTCAAAACAAACTAGAAAATATTACATGCCTCACTATATATAGGGTGTTAAATCGAGGGTTTAATGTTTTGCTGTGTATAAAAAATTTTAAAACTTAGAAGAATAAGAGAAGTAAGATTACAACTGTTATAGCAAGAACAGCAAACTTACAACAAACATTGCTGCTTCAAAGTGTCCTGTTTGTATTCAAATTTGAATCCCAATCCCAACAAAATTTGAACAATTAAGTGAAATAAGTGAGAAACGTTAAGAAATAAGAATAATTTTTAAAAAAAAATGTCACTTGGCAATGTAACTGTTCTGTTTAATGATAAAATACATTTTAAAGATGTTTGGTCATGTTAACAAATATAATTTGTGATAATGGTTGACTAACAATCTGTGATACTGCACAAATCCCTTTATTTTGAATCTGTTAACATACGAGTGTGTTCAGAAAGTAAGGAGAATTTTAATTTTTTGAACAAAATATTTATTTATTCTTCTACATTGATGTTGTCGCCTTCAAAATAGTCTTAATTAGAGATTATGCACTTGTGCCAGAGCTTCTTCCAATCCTCGAAACACTTCTCAAACTCGATCTTTGAGATAGCCTTTAGTTCTTTCAGCGATGTGCTTTTAAAGTCATCTACGGCTGTAAAACGATGGCCCTTTAAGTTTCTCTTTATTTTTGGAAATACGAAAAAGTCACATAGAGCCATATCTGGCGAATATGGAAGCTGGGGCATCATTACAGTACTGTTTTTGGCCAAAAATTCACGAACAAGCAATGACGTGTGAGCTGGTGCATTATCGTGGTGCAAAAGCCATGCATTGTTTTTCCACAGATCCGGGGGATTTTTTCGGATTACTTCACACAAATGGCGTTGAACTTGTACGTAGTACTCCTTATTGACCGTTTCACCTGGTGGCAGGAATTCATGATGCACTATGCCATTAATATCGAAGAACACAGTGAGAATAACCTTCACGTTCGACCGCACTTGTCGAGCCTTTTTCAGTCTTGGCGAGCCAAAATGCCTCCACTGGGATGATTGAGCCTTAGTTTCGACGTCATATACTTAAACCCATGTTTCATCACCTGTTATAATAACTTTCAGTAATTCTGCATCGTCGTTGATTTCATTTGGTGACTCCTAAGCAACTTCCATTTGCCGTTGTTTTTGTTCATATTTCAACAAGTTTGGAACAATTTTTGCTGCCACGCGTTTCATTCACATAACATTGGAAACAATGTCACAACCTGATCCAATCGATATGCCAACATCATCAGCGACCTCTCTGTTGTGATTCGGCGATTGTTCATAACCATTACTTTCACTATTTCCACGTTTTCATCGGTTTTGATGTGCTGGGGCGTCCGTCATCTTCAACGTCTTCACGGCCTTTTTGGAAATGCTTATACTACTCGTAAACTCTTGCTTTACTCATAGTAGACTCACCATAAGCCTTTTTTAACATTTCACACACTTTGTTACACTTTATTCCATTATTTACACAAAATTTGATACAAATTCCTTGATCCATTTCTTTTAACAAATGAAAATCGCCGAGCTCATAAAAACACGTCTAACCTTAATGGCTGTTACAAAGTCAACAATGATAACGGCTGAAAGTTTTATCATACTTCAAGGGCATGTATACCAACATAATAAAAAATATGTTTGACAATCAGACTCTCCAAGCCCGCGAAATTTAAAAATTCTCGTTACTTTCTGAACACACCTTGTACATGATGAGGAACTGAATTGCAAGCCTTATACCAGGGTCTTTACCAGTTCCCTTAAGCAAAAATCAGGGACTTTTAGGGGACATACATTACAAAAACATGCCACCTTGAATTTCTTCGATATTAACAGCATCTTACATAATATGAGTTCCACGATTAAATACACTAGATAGAATAAAATAACCTTAAAATTAAGATTTTTGGAAGCCTACTTGAATTTTTGGTAATAGAGGCACATTCTACTATTTTTTTTCGTATCAAGGCTTATTTATCGGCATTTCGTATCGCAATTTACAAAATCACTGAGAAGGGAAGGAAATTATTTTCTAGGGAAAAAAGGGATTTTAATTCTAAATTCCGGTATTATCTGTAATCACATGATAAAATCCTTGTCTATTTCGGGACATCAGGGATATCAGAGACTAGTAGACACCCTGTATACAAAAGAGCCTTCTAGATTGACCTGCAACCACAATGTGAGTTATGAGGCTCTGATGGTCTGCTAACAATAGAGTTTAATATCTGGTTCATTACGTTAAAAAAAAAAAATATCTGGTTCACAATTAAAGTTTTTTATACAAGTGATGATACTTTTAAACAGTTCGTGTATTTCCATCGTACCCTAATAGTAAAATATTTTTCAGTCATACATTTGTCTTAATATATCAATTTGTTTCAATATTTCATCACAGAAAATACTTTAGTCTACTGCAGTGGTCTTCAAACTATTTTGAGGCTCGGAACCCCTTAATAGTTGTATATTTTTCAACGGAACCCATAAAAATATTAATATCAACTTAACTACATATGATAATTTTAGAATACTACAAAGGAAAATTAGTATAGAAGAAATGTTAAATAATTGTAATAAATGTTCTTTAATATAAAAATACAAAAATTAAATACAAATTCAATGTTACTGCTGAATTATACTGACAAAGGCCTCTTCAGAAGTTGCGAGCTCAATAGTCGCTGTAATTTGCAAAAGTGAGGCACCGATCAGTTGACTCCAGCGATTGCGACAACATTTACAGCACAAAATTTTTAAATTATTATAAGCACGCTTTTATTTTTATAACTATCCCTCTTTATGAAGATTGATGAATTTTAAACATAGTGTAGTTACTGAATACATAGAGGTTGACATAATAAAGAAATACTTGGGAGACCCTACGGAACCCTGGGGTTCCGCCAACCCAATTTGAAAACCACTGGTCTACTGTAATCGAAGACCACTGAGTAAATTGTTCAGGCAAAATTACAATTGGAACATTCATGACCTTCGCAGTAAATACACAACAAATTCTTGATTAGTTTTAGAGAAATATAGTTAAAAAAATCTGTCCTTGGTGGCTTTTAATAAGTCTGAACATTTTCTCCTCCCAAGAATAAATAACATCTCAAAGTACACAAGTGTTTGAAAATAAAAAAAGGAACTTACCAGGATTAGGCGCAACAAAATCCAGCTTTATTTTAGCTTTCTGTTGTAGGGTTAACCTCTTGATGGAAAGCAGAGAGTTGCTTTTAGGATCACCAATAACCACCCACCAACCTTCTTCACGTTTCTGTAAAAGAAGCAATTTAAACATTCTATGTTAACCTTTCAGTCATTATTTCCAATTTAAATTTTTGGTTTCTATTGCAATTAAACTGATTTTTTCCGGTATACACCCAAATTTTTTTGACTACACTCTCAAATCAAATTCAGTCAAAATTATTGTAGTTGATTGGAAAATCTATATTTCATAATTTTAATTTCTTTATGCAAAAAATGGCTTAAAATAAAAATAATGAACAATTTAAAATTACTATGAGAAAAAACACACACACACACACACACACACACACACACACACACACACACACACACACACAGTTGACCTCGGATATAATGCAGTTGAAGGGACGAAACATATATGAGCGCTGTAAATGAGATAGCATTATAACTTGAGTTTACAGTAAATGAATTTGTAAACGGCGGAAATACTGTATGTAGTGAAAGAAAAGCATAGTTTGTACTGTATATGTAGTTAATTCCTATTTTATTACAATTTATTATACATATTACATATTTTTTAAATATATTTTAGTTAAAACTAATAGAAAAGTACTGTACAGTCTAGTATGTATACACAGTGCGTACATTGTTGTGAGGGTTCGTGGGATTGAAGTTTCCCCCCCACTAAGGCATACATTATGTGTGTGTGTGAGAGAGAGAGAGAGAGAGACTGCTTTTATGGGATCGACACAATTTACATTATTTGTTTAGCCTGCAACAAAATTCTAAGAAAGGGTCCCTTTCCATTCACAACCTTTATTCTAAAACTAGAACAAAAATTGTATTTCAAGTGAGAGTGACTACAGGTCAGCAGCTTAGAAAATTTGCTAAGAGCACCAGTGGGACAGAGAGAAAAAATGTACGAGTGAGAGGTCATGTCCCTACTCTGTCACCACAGATCCTCCATTTTCCTACACTATCGCTGAGTAGTAACAGTTTGTAGACTAAGACTGGCAGACTATGTGTCACTAACTAGACTGTTGCGACACAGTCTAAGGAGGTGGAGGGGAATTCTCCTACATGCGTGAGAAATTCTCGTGCAGGCCGTTTACTAAGTGGCTGGACTATAACAGCAGTGTGACAGCATTGTATCCAAGTTCACAAAGTGTTGTAACCGAGCCTAAAATACACGTACACTTAATATAGAATATTGGGGACATTATGAAAACAGCGCTATAACCGAGTTAGCGTTCTAACCAAGGGCGACTGTGTATATATATATATATATATATATATATATATATATATATATATATATATATATATATATATATATATATATATATATATATATATATATATATATGTATGTATAATATGTACTTCATGCAATGAGAAAGTAATTAGTCTAACACCATACATCATATTATGGCCATTATATTTGACAACTAAAAATAAACTGACAACTCAGTGGAGGATTTGTTTACCTGTGGAAAGAAAGGAGCAATCACAGGACCAGTTACTTCGTCTTCCCTCTCCAACGACACAACAACATTCACCGATGAGCCAGAACTGATACGATCCTTATTCTGAACTTCGTAGCTCAGTTCGATGTTCGGATAACGGTTACAAAACCTTGCTACGTCTGTCATCTGGCTGTCATTTAGTTGTAACAATTTCGTTCTGTCTTCGTCCTCTAATTCCATCATGTCGAAAACTGTCTCCACTCCCTGTTTAAATAAAAAAACAGAACCATCACCAGAAATACAAATATATTTACTTGCAACGTTCAAAACAAATCCAAGATACAGCACTTTTTTTTGGGTTACAATGTTTGAAATTAAAAAAAATTTTTTAAAAGATCAAAATTTCAGAAAAATCTTATGAATTAATTTACAAAAACTAAACTGATTTTCCAATTTTTTTCTCAGAAAATATCAACACTTGTTTGGATACATGTAATTAATTAAAAATAGTTTTATGAAATGCAAAAAAATATTGTAGAATGTTTTACAATATTTACTTTTTGAATATTTAGATTCTCGGCGAAATCCAAACAATAACAAGTTTTCACTCACCTTCTCGGTACAACGTTTAATGATATCAGATGAAAAGTGCGGCAACTGTTTAAGATACGAATCTTTACTCCACATAGCTTGTGTAACCATCTGCGCCAACTCCATAGCAGCTACGGCTGGTGACAGCCAACCATTGGAACTCAGTACGTCAACGCAGGCCTGAATTAGTCTTATAGCCTGTAAATAATGTAAATAAATTTATATTTAAATGAACAAACAATGACAAGTAATCACATAGCTTAAATAAATAAAACAAAAAAATGTCTATGAAAACCGTATGCTATCCTAAAACTTTTTCTCTAAAAAAACAAAGCAGAATTGAAAGTACACAATATATTTGGTATCCATACTTCGTATTAAGTTTTCAAAATAAATACCCTCTCAAAATTCTATACCACAGTGCAAATTGTCTTAACTGTCATCGTCTAAACAACACAGGAACTGAGTTACATACCCTAATTCCGCTTACTGACACCTAAATAACCACACTAAAAATCCTCATACTTCTCTCCTGGCTTTAAAACAGCAAAGCCTGTGAAACATACTTCACTCCCGTCAATCAATACTCACTTACGATTGGTTCGCAGTGTACATGTATCTAAGATCTATACTACACTAGATTAATAAATTTCTGCCCAGGCATTATTGCCGGTGCACCATCCGTATAAAATAGCTTCATTCTAATTTGTGCATTCTTTCTCTAGTTTTAACAATGGAATTCTGAGAAATTACGGTTACCGCCACAATTCTGAATATAAATACATTAAAAATTATTGTTTGGCAGAATATCGAGAAGGATCACCCACTACAGAACAACTACACGAAGCCTACTAATACTCAGAACAACCGAACCAGAAAAGTGTCTTGCCAGCCCACAGCCTACCTGGTAAATGCCTGGATTTCTTATATTTTTCCCAGACATAATCATCCATACTGAACATTTATTCTTTAATGAAAATATTTTTAATTAAATGAACAACTCATTTATTTATCCACATGCAATTCCCAATTTAACCTTTTGTTAATAATAGTACTTCAGTATTTTACTGAATGAACTTTCCCATTCATAAAATATACTAACACAATAGTCTTTTTTTAAACTAACAAAACAAAAACGAAATCACTACATATAAATTTCAAAATCAAAGATAAATGAAAAATCAACTGATTTAAAAATATAGATTAATTTATAAAACAGTTAAAGGGTTAAGTTCGGTATTTTATTTTAGAAATAGAATGGATAAGGTTATGTTGTTTATGATGAAAGGAACCATTGTGAATATTAAACCCTGTCTACTGTCAGTCAGGTCGAGGTTGTCTGCGAACTGTTGTCATAGAGATATGAATGAGTTTGCAGAGTTACTACTGCACTGTTAATCTTCTTAGATCTATTGTGCCCCTTTCTATACTTCTGAGATGCTCAGTTACAGTGACATCTCCAGTCCTAGTCTCTTCATAATGTCTAGAATTTCGACAGGATTCAAGGTGGGTAGCTCCCTCACTTCTCACTGGTGACTTCCCAGTTCCCAGTTACTGAAGTGCTTGTTCTGCTAATTATCTTTCAATTTTTCTTTCTCTTGACCTCTATTACAGAAATCCTGTTTCACTTGGTCATCTTTTAGTTGTGCAGTGAGTTACCACTCATTCTACTTTAAATTTATGAGAATGCCCAAAAGTAGGTAAGAAAATGAGCTATGTGTGTCGAGTAGGTGAGTGAGAGCAGTTTTATTTACAGGTGCAGTAGGATTGATAACCCCATCAGCTTCTCACTTCAGTTATCTCTGCTGGAGTCATGGAGATACGTTTGGCTTTTAATCCTCCATCTTCACTAATTCAACTAGCCTTAAAGTAGATGTAAAAAAATGAACTCTTGTTGTCATACTTTACTAAAAACATACACATTTAATAAACAGTATTATGTTATGTTTTCTAAGCTACGATTATGTTCTGACTGACCTTCCCCAATATCATCTCCGTGTCTCCTTGCAGTTCGGCTCCCAACTGTAATCTGGAAAGATGAGCTTGTAACAACAAATTCACTTTGACATGAGGGTCGTTGTACTTGGGATTTCCTGGCAGTTTATTGGGCAGTCTGGCCGCCAATGACCTGAGCAGGGAGTCTTCTCTGTGACGTACTGGGACAGCTTCATACTCTGCGGCAGACGAGATGATCTCCAACAGACCTCGTATCTTGGTTTTGTTGTTTAATGATAAGGAAAACAACTCTGTAAAGAAAAGCAGTAATGCACAGAGGCTGGAGATTTTAAATAGATACAGTTTTAAATATTGAAATGATTTTTATTCTATGTGTAAGTGATTGTAGTCCACTGCCCCTTTTATATATTACCCTTCTACACTAGATTAAAAGTAAGACAGAATATCGGGAATATAAACATCAGATGGTCGTTATCAAGATGGTCCACAGTGTTAAAATTTTTTTAATATGTGTCTCATACACCTAATGTTTTTTAATTGCACTATTAAGGGTTTCCTTTAGATTCACTTCAGACTTTAAAACAATTGGAAAATTGTATTTACTATTCTCTGAGGATTTTTAAAACATTGTAATTTTTGTTCTGGGTGTCGAACACGATTACAGAAAGTCTCTGAAATTCTTTTTCATTACATTAGAAACTAGCATGGTTTAAATAAGGCATAAAACAACAGAAATTATGATTTAAAATATAAATAATTTAATATATTGTTTTACAAAATTCAATGTTTCAGAAAAAATTTATAAAAATATTTCTCCAAGTTTTTAGTAAATAAGTCGAAAATAAATTAGTGAACCCCCAGTTTTGAGGGTTTTAAGATCGAAAATCCTTATTTATAAAATAATGGTAGGTCTTTAAATAGTAATTTTAACATCAAGAATAATTCTGATTCTGAACCATCACATTCCTACCAATTATTTCTACTTCAGTGAGGAATAAACCAAATACTGAAACACAAATTTCTTGCAGAAATCAATAAGTTTATTGAATCTGATGCCAAAATTAAATTCTAGAGTTAAATTTGACTAAACCTTATTAATCTCTACAATAAAAAAAAACTTTGTATGTTGAATATTTAGTTTATTAGTTCAACAGGCGTTAGTTTCATCAAAAAGCTTGTATATAAAATTGACAGCTTAAATTTCAAAATTCAGAATTTGTTGACAAATCTGTCTTTTAAAGAAAACTATATAGTTAATTATGCTACTTACCGATGGTAGTATAGTTGATATAGTAATAAGCAGCAATCATTCCCAGATTGAGAGGCAAACAGTCCATTTCATCCTCGATACTGATACACTGCAATAAGCATACAAAAAATTTGTTAGTGTGATATTAAATAATTTTCAAAGGAAGATGAGTTATTATAAGCTCTTATAAATTATGACTAATATAGCATAGCACTGTATTTTTGTTTGTTTGAGTAGTCTTTTGGCTCCTGTTTTTTCTGACCTTTTGTCAGTCCCACAGGATAAATGGGTTGTAATATAGAGATTAAAAAATAAACCCTGTCAAAATTATGGCATTCAAAATTCTGAATGTTGTTACTTTTTTTAAAATATTAGAATTTTAAAATTTCATTTCGTCCATAAAATGTCAAGTTTTCAGTGAAATTTGAAAATACATATACGTTGCTGCATTGACGATGAAATTGCTTCAGTAGTTTAAGTGGGAAGTTTTCGATATTCACCTTACAGCCTAGACTTCGCCCTGAATGATTACTGTTTTTTTTCCATAATTGAAGGATTTTTTGAGTGGAAACTACCATAGAAGTGACAAGCTGAAAGACAGTGTTAGTGAGTAGTTCAACTTGGTGGCAACTGACTATACAGAAGGCATAGAACATCTGGTGAAATGCTACGACAATTTTTTTAATTTGAATGGCAACTATTTGAAAAACAGCTAAGTTATAAAATGTGTTGTAAAACAATTTTTGTTTCATTATCTTAATAAAAAGTGCCTAGAGAAAAAAGGTTTTTATTTTCTGAACACACACGCGCGCGCGCGCGCACACACACACACACACACACACACACACACACTCATGTGTGATGGTACTACAGCAATTAGAATTTTGTTCTGAATTGATTCAAACTGTAAAAAAATTGTGTTTGGTAGCTTGGAAAAGTTTATTACACAGCAAAATCTACGCAACTGGTTCAAAATGGTAGCTATTTCAAATCTATCCAAATCTTTAAAAAAATTCAAACTGTTTTATTTTCCGCTTTTTTGAAAATCTGATGTTACTAAATATGATCCACTGTTACTAAATATTAATATCTGCACCGATTAGCAATTTATTTTTGGTTTTGTTTTTTACTTGCCATTTTACTTTACGACAGTTAGACAAAAAAGAACAAAGGATTTACACTAATGAAAAGGGATAAGTTTATGGCAGTAACTGTAGCTTCATGGTCTTGTGCCTACAACCATGAAGTGAACAAGTTCAGAGACGTAGCAAACTGACCAGTGTTTAAACTACATCAGATATATCAGCCCTTAACATTTTAATATTTAAAGAGGTAAGTTATACAGGTTTTAATGCTAAAATGGTTAAATCAGCTTTTAAAGTTAGAATAACATGAGAAAACATTGTCAGAAATTCATTTCCATCACGGCAGTAAGGCACAATAATATTTATTGAACAACTGATTTGGAGTTTAAATGATTATGCATTTAGTTAAAATTTTATAAATGCAGAAAATGTTTGAATATTAACTAGAATAAGCAAATACTAATGTAACGAAGAATACATTAGCGGGTTTTAATTTTTCTTGCCTCAAAATATATAACAGATTCAATGCAGTAAATTACCTTGGAATGTTCGAGGTCTTGCAGTGTGTTCTCAACCAACTCCGACAGATGGTCAGACAGATGCCTGTGCGTTACACCTTGCAGGTTGTAATAGTTTGGGTTCTGCGTGAGACGTCTGTACAAGAATGTCCACGTTAGATAGTCCACAGCATCCTGCTTGTTCTCAATAGTCTTTGTGACAATTTCAGCGTTGAAATGATCATGCAGTCGGTGATCCAAATGGCTCTAAACAAAAGATATTCAAAATATAAATAGTAATTTAATTTGTTCACACAAAAGAACTTGGTTATAATGTAACTGAAGTGATCAAAAAACAATTTTTGTTATATCCAAGAGATGTAATAAAAAAATAATGTATAAAGTTTAGTAAGTAAAATTTATGCTGATGGTTGCATTGCTACATTAATTTTATTATTTATGTATTTAAATATTACAAATTATCTTACTTCAACTGGCAAAGATTCGTTAAGGAATTTTTTGAAGAAATCTTTTTTTGAACTCTGACACATGAGCACACACTTTGCGTCATCATCTTCGACAGGTCGGTTTGCTCGTCCAACCATCTGTAAGACATCGGTGACCGGGAAGTCTTCATAACTGAAATACAAAATATACCAAAAAAGATCAGTTAATTTGATGCTTTATAATATAAAAATAATAGGCAGTCTATAAAAAAACACTGTTGCCAGCGCCAGCACTGCTGATCTCAAAGCTGCACAACTAACATTTTATTTCTTTTAGTATTCCCACCTAATATCTGTCTTTTATTTTCATACATCATGAGGGCTATTTTTTTCAATTTCCGAATCTACCACGAGTGGCCTGCCAAGCAGTAGGTAGTAGAGCTGCATACAAGACAACAGCGCATCTCTCCCACTGTAAACACTGCCACTTCCACCTCCATAACGCAATTTTGAGCTGAGCTGCACTCTTAAATACAACCACATATATTGCTTATCACGCTAAATGTGATCTGTGAAGTATTATTGTTTTCTTCAGGCAAAAAAGAATAATGCAGCAGAAATTTATTGCAGAACGAGCTGGATATACAATGTTGTGTAAAAACGGTGCCCACAAACTCTTCAAACCTGAAAATTCAAAACACTGTGACAACAAAAAGGTCAATGTAAAGGCGTGTTGCTAGTGGATTTCATAGAAAAGGGACTAGAACAATGCAGATGTGTATTGTCAACATTATGTCGAATACACAGTCATTCAGAACAAAAGAAGAGGCCTCCGGTTTTCTAGAGTTGTTCTGATTTATGATAACGCACGACTACGCATTGCTGCCCTAACCTAACAGCTTCTTGCATTAATTCCGAAGGGAAGTTTTCAATTACCCACCATACAGCTTAGACCTTTCTCAATACTCTCATTGTGCAATGAATTTCTGCTGTTATTCTTTTCTGTCTAATGAAAACAAATGATACTTTGCAATTCACACTTGGTGCGAGAATCAATAAACGTGGCCATATTTATGAGTCAGCAACTCAACTCAAAATAACGCTATGAAGGTGAAAGTGGCAGTGGTTATAGTACAAGAGATGTGTCATTGTCCAGTGCACAACTTCGCCTCAACTGCTCACTGAAGAGCCTTTGTAATAAAAGAAACAGTATGGCTAAACTAATGCACTAAGTCAATGGTTCTTAACCCTAGTCGTGTGTGTGATGACTTTTTAGGCAATTCAACTCCTTCTTTCCCAGTAGAGATGCACTATTTCACTCACACTTTGCTAGCATCTACTGTCTGTTCTTAAAATATATGTTATATTAAAAAACTGATTGAAAATTTCATGCAACTATAATGAATTTAATGTTGGTTTTAAGGTGTTACAAAAATTATTTTTTTTAATTGTCATATTTTAAAGTGATACAAATAACTTACGCATGGATTTTTCCATTAAAGAACTGTGTATCCATTATCACTACCAAGTGGGCAGCGATGTTTAGGGCCCAACACAAGTTTCGTGTAACGACAGCGACCTGTACGGCTCCAGAGTCAAACAGTTGTTCGACGAGACGGTGGTCACTCTTAGAAAGTCCTTCGTGGATATAAGCAACTCCTTGTGACAGTGTCTCCTTCAAAGTCTGAATAAATATAGATTGCACGAGATTAAATACACAAGAACATACTAAAGCAAGATAAATTGGCAAGACATAAACTCCTATTAAATATACAATACTGTAAATAATATAATTTGTTCCATTATTGCTTATAATACTGTTTTTATTAGAAATAACAAAATTAGTCGGGCTTAAGCGAGACTGCTGTTATCAAATATTATCTATAAGTCCAGTTAGGTGAAATACACTTAGTGATTTCATAATTATTCAGAATTTGTGTGAGCCAGTTATGAAACCTTTAACAGAATAATAATCCAACTTTCAACCCAATGTATTTGGAGTACTATAAAATAGTTTAAAGGGCTCCATATAGTACATATAGAAATATCCAATATATTTATATAGAAATATGCGATATTGATATGATAGAAAATATCTTTCAAAGAATGAAACACAAACAAATTTCCGAGAAATTCGACTACTTTTTTCTTAAATAAAATTTGTTATCAAAGACACGGTTCATTTTTGTTTTTTTCCTAATTTACTCTAAAACCATAAATTCTATTGCTTTTTTGGCCCACTTACTTTAGTTATATATTATGACTCTTAATATATTACCAAAAATTAGAGCACAATTTGACGAACTGACTGAGTATTTTCAGTCTTTTGTCCATAACTCCTGAACCCAATTTTCTGGTGAGAAAGTGAACTGCTTATTTTATTCAGGCTTAAGGACATTTGAGCCAAATGTAATAAAATTCATTAGTTGATTTTGATAAAAATAAATTTAAAAAATCTTTTGACATAAAAAGGAGTTAACACTTTTTAAAAATAAAAATAAACTCATGATGTGACAAACTTTTATTAAAATGAGCCAATTAGTTTAGTCCCTATTTATGTAATATGGACATTAACATGTAAGTTACACTTTTTTTTAATATATCCATAAAAATCTTAAGGTTGTCACAGTCACTTTATTTCTTTATATACTTCATTATTTCCTTTATTTTACTTCATATAAAGAGAAAATAAATGTATCTTAGTGTAAAAGATTTATAAATTTAGAAAATAAGATTAATAATCCAAATTTAAATTATTTTTAACATTCACTGTAAGTGAATAAAAAACAGGGTTTGAATTTATTATTTTCAAAAATAATTGAACGATAAAAATAACAAATAACTTCTTTTTTGTAAAAAAATATTTGATTAACCTTTTTAATAATAATTAATGATATTATTTGAAAAGTGTTGTAATAGATATTTAAAAACACTTTATCATTATAATTATATACCATAAGTTAGTTTACAACTACATTAAAATTAAATATTGAAGAAATTTTACCTTATCCGTCATTCTGTCCAAGAATGGTTTAATGTCTTCTTCTTCAGCATGGAAGAACCGGTTAGGTTGCCCTTCTGCAGCAGTGAATGTCAACAGATCTATAGCAGTGAGTCGTGCTTGTTTACGTGTTGGCACAAACACTATTACTGGTTTATGGGGACTGTACTTCAAGATGGAGTTGTAGACAGGCTTGGCCATGGCAATTAGACGGGATGCGTTGTGTGTGATGTTGAAACCCTATGGAGAAAACAATTTCAATATAAGATCATGGAAAAAGTTTGAACAGATTTTAAAAAGTCATAACTTCCAAAGTGGTTGACTAGACTTAATTTTTCTCTGTAAACTACTTGGGATATATCCATTTCTTTCCTTTTTTTTATAAGAATCTCAGTCTTGATTTTCAAGTGATATGAAAAAGCACTGCATGGTAACAAAATTCTGTACTCAAATCAGACAAGATTAGGTTAATGCATTGCCAATATGAACCATTCCTTCCATGCAATTACGGAAATATATTTCTCCTAAAATTAAACTAAACAAATCTTACTATAACTTGGCAGCAACACTTTCTCGTTTTTAGTATTGATTTATATAGTATCTCTAATGTGATCTGTGGTTTTTCGTACAATCTGTGGTTTGTTGTACATTTCTGGTACTGCTTGTACAACAGCCGGTAGACGCTTCTTGTATGTATGTTGTTTTTTGTATCGTTTCTGCTCAAGGCCAAATTGTGCCATGCAAGAGCATGGTAATGTAATTAATTGTATTGTAATGATTCCTGGTATTATTAGTAAATATATTAATATACATTGATGAATTAATTGTAATGAATAAAACACATTTTACACTGTGTTCTTGAAGAAAGATTTTTCACCAATAAATCAGTGCCTGGCCCTTAACTTGTCCAGATTTAACACCACTGGATAACTTTTTGTGGTTATATAAAAACTTTTAGACACTTCAAGTGTCTGAACTACAGAGGATCAATAGCAAAAAGTAAATTGTACAGTACTATGTTTGAACTTTTATGAAAACGAAGGCAAAAATACAAAATATATTACATTACAGTACTACAGACAGTAATCTCTTGTCAACCTAACAATAGTTTTTTGCTAATTCTAACAATAAACTATTGCATGGAAGCGATAAGACAGGCTCTAAAAACATACATAAACCAGGAAATTATTATTTGTATAGACACTGTCTATATCAGGGCTTCTCAACCTTTTTTCTGCTTCAACCCTTTAAATTTTTTTTCCACAGACCCCTATATGTTTACAATGTGTTGTACAAATATCACCGCAAATGACTTTTTTATTCAGTAATACAATTAGTTTCAAATAATTTGTATTTTGTATTAGTAGATATACATTAAAGATATATTTATGTTTATAGAAGCAGAAATTTAAATAAAACATAAATCACATAAATACACAAAATTTTAATGAGATGGTTGCGGTTGATGTCCTTTGATTATCTTACTTCCAGGGAAATATATGTTAATATTAATCGTAAATCACCATGTTCTGATATCTTAAGGGGTTATTTCGACTCCCAATTGAACCCCCCTTCGAATTCAATCGACCCCCTTCGAAGATCCCAAGGGGTACTCCTGGATCCCGTTGAGAACCCCTGGTCTATACCTTGTTTATACTTCATTGTCATTTCCATTTGAACATAAACAATACTTTCCCTCCCCTTTCTAACTGTAGGGTTAAGGACTTTAATGTTTAAGATCCTTATAATTATTTATAATGCCTCACTTGACAGATAGATAAATTTTAGCTTAAGGCCTCCCCTTGACATAATGAGATTAACAATTTACACAACACACCTCACAGTCAACCATCGATATTACAGTCCAGTCCAAAAGCTAAAAGACTGAAACCATGATTCAAACGCTTAGTAGACAATCATCAAGTGTATTCTTCTGTGAGTATGCACATCCATCTACCATTATTTAGTACAGTGGCCTTACAATAACTCATTGCTGAGTCATTCCCATTTAAAAATTGGTGCATTGGACTATTGGAGGTGACTGGTGAATGTCTGGACTAATAGACAGAACTGTACAAACAAACAACCACTTTGAAGCATTATTTGATCATGAATTATCATTGCCGTTACCACAGTCATGTCTAATTTGATCTACGGCACGAGTTCACTTTGATTAGCAAATTGATTGAGGCAGAACAAATGGTATACACATTAAAACGTATCACAAGTATTAATAGTTACTGAACGATGATTTTTTTAAATCACTAACATTTATTGATGACTCTAAGACAGAATTATTTAAGTAAATTTTACTAAGTACATATTTTTATCAAAAATTTACAAAATATTTTAAAAAATTTTTATACTTAGTGTCAAAAAAAAATATTTTACAAGTGTTAATCATTGATCAAACTGGAAAAAATGTTAATCTAATTCGTAAATTTTGACACCAACAAAATGCTTAAAAAATTCTTTGGTTACAAAATGCCGGTTTAAACATATCTAGAAAATATTATTTGTTCTTTTCGAACCCATTTACAAAAGGTCTAATACAAACTAAACATTCATTACTACGTTGGTTAGGCTTTCCATTAACTCTAATGGTACACCTAAAACTTTACGAGAAATCTGTTACATTCTACTGTTGCAGATAATCTAATTTTGCAATTGCTGTGCACACACCTGTACATGAAGCTCTAGAGGTACGGGGCGCACGCTAGGATGAAAGTTAAACGTTGTGTTTGGACTGCATCCGAGCCACTGTGCGGCATCTCTAGCATCCGCTAAGGCTGATGACAATGCAATGATCCTGACTTGTTTTTCTAATTGTGAAGAGATATATCGCATTCTTGAACACACTACTTCCAACACAGGTCCATCTTCTCCTCCTATTTGCTATAATGTACAATAATTTACAATTAGTAATATTGATAGAAAGTCATAAAGAACAAAACTGTCTAAACTTTTTGTAACTGAAGTCACTCTTTATAAAATACAGTATTCTTCAGCTACCATGAACCTACGAGGTGCATCCAGGAAGTAAGTACATGCACGCTAATCTTCCTAGTTCAATGCCTCTTCACTGATGCCATTACGGTTGATTTCTGTAGTGTTTACAGTTGTTTGTGTGCATTTAAAATGTTTAAGATAATTAAAGAAGCCGCCGACTATAAGATTTGTTTTATTATTCGGTTTTTGAACACAAAGAATGTTAAGCCAGCCAAATTCATCGTCAAATTCAAGATGTTTATCGTAAAAGTGCTATGAATGATGGAATGGTGAGAGTGTGTTAGGAAGTTTAATCAAGGATGAACAAATGCCCACGATGAGGAATGTAGTGGATGGCCATCTGTTGTCAATGATTTGGTAAGGAAAGTTGAAGAGAAAATTTGTGAGAACATACAGTTCACAATTATAATGCTTTCTGATAAATTTCCACAAGTTTCATAATCTCTTTTGCATTAGATTGTTTTAGACTGTTTAGGTTGTCACAAGCTGTGTTCCTGCTGGGTTCCAAAAATGCTTATTAATGTCCACAAATCCCAGTGCTGTCATTTCTTATTTGGTAGTGATAAAGGAGTGGACTTTTAAACCAAATCATGACTGGTGACTAAACTTGGGTTTGTCATGTTACCACAGAAACAACAACAGTCAATAGAAAAAAAAAAAAAAAAAAAAAAAAAAAAAAAAAAAAAAAAAAAAAAAAATTAATACAATGTTAGCCTAGAAAATTATGTGTACCATGTTCTGAGACAGAAAATGGATTCTGTTTGGCAAATTCCTTCCCAGAGGTTAAACCATCAATGATATCGTGAGATCTTGAGAAACCTTCGGTACCAAAGAATTGTATTGCTTCATATGCTGGTGATAGTAAAGTTTATATTTGACAATTCCATCAGGAGCAATTTCTACACCCACCATACAGCTCAGACCTGGTGCCATGCGACTACCATCTGTTCTTGCACATGAAGCATGAGCTTGATCGTAAACACTTTGAAACTGACAACGTGAAAGCTGTCAGCTATGGCTGTCATCATTGGTTTTTTTTTTTTTAAGTTGGTTGACCGCTATGAGAAGTGTCTGGTCAGTGATGGAAACTATGTAAAAAATTAGATTATCCTCTTTCATGTGAAAATATTTTTTAAGGGTACTTTCTGGACACGGCTCGTACTAAAAAGTGTGGTAATAAAAAATTTAGCTTACACCTGTCTTACTGACATGAAGGAAGCAAATTTGGAATATTGAACTAAAACAATAGTTCTACTATTGTTCCTTATTTTACATTGTAGATTAAAACCTGCTATATCCTTAAAAATTTTGGTTTACAAGCTATTAGCAATGATTAAATATAAGTTCTGATTTTTCATAATTGTTAATAATTTAATTGTCATAAAGTTAATTTTAGTTTTTTCCAATTTTTTACATAAATAATTACTTTTTAACTTTAAATTTTGTACACCATGATGTCAATTTAACATTACAATATGTTTTACTCTACATGAATCATTAACATTTAAGCAAAACCTGTCAAGTCAATTTTGATAAATTTGGTCTCTACATTATAATGTTGTTCATTTTTGCCAAATTTTGTCGACAATTGCAAACAATAAAAGTAAAAAGTCAACCTAAAGTAAAATAATACACAGTCAAAACACACACCTGCAGTTCATCCACAATGAAAAGCTGCACATTTTGTACATTTTTCCTCTGCTTCCATCGTCTCGACAACACATCCCACTTCTCAGCTGTGCAGATTATTACTTGACCTTTTGCCAACAGCTTAAAACAAAAATATTCTATTATTTTTTACACAGAATAAGCTAAATACCAATTTTTTTTTTAAAAAAAAGACAAAAAGGTTACAACAAACTTACTACATGTGCCTACACATTTCTGAGTGATATTTTGACAAAAATTACAAGAACAAAATATGTGGTATTTAAATTATTACAAAAATTCATAAAATTATTAAAGGAAATTGTAGTTTTAAATTCTACAATTATAAAATAAAATAAAATTAAATATTGTTTTATGCAGATTTGAATGCTGATTATGATGGTAAATAAGACTTTCAACAAACAATTTTAACTTTTTTATCACATCAAAAGACACTGTAAGATGTAAATGTATTTATTCCTGTGTGATGTTTAACTAAACTAACCTTCAAATCAGTGCCAGTTTCTCCTGTTAAGAGTACAACTTTCTTGCCAAGAGTAGCTCCAAATTTATGATGCCAGTCAGCGAAAACTATATCCGCCAACGCTTCTCTAGGGACCAAATATACGCACCTACCATCTGGGTGTTGCGAGAGTAGTCGCAGAACAGCAAACTCAGCGATGGTTGTTTTACCTAGAGAATATTTACTAATACAGTACAAAGTTTCATTAATTAGTCAAGTCTGAAAATGAAACATGGCAGTAGAATCTTATTTAACACGTGTAGGAACTCTAATTAGTATATAAATGGAACATAAAACATTGCACGAGTTTTCTCAAAAGTAACTGCGTGAACTCAAAAATGTAGTTCTGAAATTACAGTGATACCCCGGCTTACAGTTGATATGAACAACAGTCTAATTCACGGAATTAAAAATGACTTAGTTTTAGGTTTCAGTTTAGGTTTCAGATGAAGGGCTGAACATACTGTTCAGTTTTCTGAACATATAAGTGTTTTCATTTTGTTAAATTATTTCTAAGCAGATGTATAAATGTAGAGACATTGTGCTGTGCTACAGAAAGTACAAGCTGCTGAGTTAATACAAACAGCTTTAATTAATAGGTGTTTGGTTTTGTAGGGCAATAACTTACACAATATTTCTTACTTATCTAGTCTCAGAATGCCCACTCCTATTCCCTTTTTTTGTCATCATATCTAATTTACTTTAATTATGAAGAGTGTGTCCAACTCTTTAACTGTGTGTTTGTTAACCAGTTAAAACATTAAACTGTTATAATATTATCGTGTTACATACTTTTGATTTTAAAATTTAACAAAATGTTAAGTGTCTTTCTGTACGAGTTTCAAATTGTTGTTTAAATCCTGTTTTCAATTTTTTTGTAGATATTAATTACATGGGTCCTAAAAAAGTGTTTGTGTTAGTAGAAGTAAAAGACAAACTATTAAACTAAAAAAAGCTACAGTATGAACTACAAAATATACGATATTGATTTGTCCTGTGTGTATATAATTCATACATAATTACATTTGTATGAATTTGGTTAAAATAAAGTGTGACTTCAGTTCTGTAAATTTTCTTCATTCTTTATCTTTGACATATAAATAGTGAGTACTCAATTACTTTTTTCTTTTTAACAAATTAAAATGTTTTCCGTAAGTCTTTATTGTAAACAGTGACTCGCACAGTCTTAGTAAGTTTTAGTTCTGGAACAAATTAAGACCGTTAACCAGAGTACCACTGTATAAACAAGAAACAACAAAAAATCAACAAAATTTTTGTATGAAGTCAAAAATAAATAAATTTACTATCATGAATAAAAAGAAAACCACAACAGTGGGATAAGTGGATAGCGTACTAGGCTTTCACCCCGAGGACCCGGGTTTGATTCCCGGAGAGGGCTTGGCATTTTCATATGCTATAAATCATCCCATCGTCTGCATTAGCCCAAGTGTGCACAATAGTCGGACGTTAAACACAAAAAAAAAAAAAAAAAAGGTATGGGTTGATAAACTTTTTTTTAATATTTACCCTTGACCTAAATTTCTTATATTTCAGGAATGTTACTTAGTGAGATCTAATAATTAACTGATTTCCAGTATTTAGTGTATAGCACCCAAACTGATTGTTTTGGGGAGATAATGGCACATTTACTAAGCTTGGGTATATACGATTACATCTGAATAGAATATGGTGAAATTCTTATAATTTCTTTTCTTGATTTATACTTATTTGATACCTACCTGAACCGGTAGGAGCACCAATAAAGATATTGTCATCACTGTTGTAAACTGCGTTGAATACTTGTGTCTGGATCGGGTTAAACTGCGGGAATTTGTCAATGTAAAGACTTTCGAATTGGCTGTTTCTCAAGGCGGTAACCTGTTTTAACATAACAATAATGTAATGTAAAACAACATTTCTGGATACAGTTATCACAAAACCACCATTCTACGTGTCATCATAACTGCACACATCTCTAATGAAATCCACTGTAGTTAACAACATTAAACAAACTTACTGGCAACGGTTGTAAATCCAGTAGCTCAGTAGGCGGTAGATTCTTTTCTGGGAGAATAAGGTGCCTGAATGAAACTGGCAACTGGGTTTCTGCTCCGATCCAACGATCAGAAACAATTCTGAAACAAAACAAGTTTTTTTAGAACTATTACTGAAAATTTACACTTAAGTTGATAAATCTACAGTAGTTGTTCTAACTATATAACATATGAAATAAACCATTACTGCAGATACACATAACAATTATCTAGATGATACTTGAATGCCTGCAAGGTACACTAGGGACAAATCGAGTTTATCATTTTTTTTTAAATTTAAAAATAAGGAAAAATAAATACTGTTTTGTCATTTCCATGATAACAAATACTGTACAGTGATACTCCAGCTAATGGTCGACCTAGACAATGGTCATAGCAGACAACGGTCTAATTCATGGAATGAAAAATGACCCACGTAACAGTTTAGGTTTCGGATAAAGAGCTGAACATAAGTGTTTTTATTTTGTTAAATTATTTCAAAGCAGATGTGTAAATATAGAGATAACATTGTGTTGCACTACAGAAAGTACAAGCTGCTGAGTTGACACAAACAAGCCTTTGACTGGCTGTTCGATTTTTGTAGGGCAATAACTTCCACAATAATTCTTAATTATCTGTTCTAGAATTTCCCCTCCTATTCCCTTTTCTGCGATCAAACATAATTTTACTTAGTATGTCAAATCTTTTACCGTGTGCTTAATTTGTTAGCCCGTTAAAAAATTTAAACAGCTAAAATATTATCGTGTTACATACTTTTGATTTGTATAGCATACATACAAGCCTCTCCATAGGATGAGACTAATAACCTCTGACAAGTGCAAGATTTGTTCAAAAGATGTGTATGTTATGGACAAGTATCACTTACTGATCTACGAGGGCCTGGGTAGAAGGAAGCAGGGACGAAGGGACTTTCCTGGATTGTATTGGAAGGCAAGATCCAAAATGGTGTGAACCAAAAGGAGCCATTGGAAGAAGAAGAAGAAGATACTTTTGATTTTTAAATTTAACAAAACGTTGTGTTTTTGTGTGCGAGTTTCAAATCGTTGTTTAAAATCTGTTTTCAATTTTTAAACAAATTAAAATGTTGTTATAAGTCTCTATTGTAAATGCTGACACGCACAGCTGTCTGCTCAGATAAGTCATAGTTCTGGAACGAATTAAGACCGTTAACCAGGGTACCATTATACTGAATTTACTGCTTTTATTAACTTAAGAACATTTCAAAATAGCAAAGGCATCGCTGAGTGATTTCTCTACTACTGTATCGCATCAAGTAATCATGTATTTATGTCTCGACAAAGTATCATGTTAAACAATTTTTTTTAAGTAAATACGTGAAGATGTGTGACCCTGATGCGGCCATACTTTTGTTTATATCATATTTTTTTATAAAGCAAGATTTTTATTTTTTTTTTTTTTTTTTGAGACAGTTTACAAACAGTACACTGGACTATCATTTTTACATTTTTTACAGTACAGATACTGTAACGCACAACCTTTGTATATTTTCTCTTTGTTTTCAGTCTTGTTTGTAAATTTTACCCTTGTTTTTGTGTTACAAGTTTTATGTAAAACAAAGGGAAAAACTGTCTTTGGCCTACAAATTACACACATATCAGACACTGCTGAGTAGCAGCTCATCACATTGATGTATCAGCTACCAAAAATAACTTTTTTATGGTGGTCCTGTTTAAGCAAAATTTTGTTTACCCAAAACAAAACCTCGGCCTTATAAAGTTCTGATAATATAATCCCCAGCATACCATCATAATCTGTAAATACCTGAGAAAGTACTGCGGCGGTAAAGGTTCGAACACCGGAACAAAGAATTTGACCAAATGTTCATCCTGACTGTACTTTGACTTTAACAAGAAATACTCATGGTGAAGGATCACTTCAGAATCAACATCCTCTACAAGGATCCAAAAAGCTTCGGATGCACCGTGCAGTTTATCTTCCCACTGAAAATCTGGTGTAATCGTCAGTTCAACTCTTAACGTTGATCTAAAAACAGACAAGATCATATTAAATAATTCGCCAAAGCCAGATAACAATTGAAATTCATTTAAATGCGGTTTTATATGGATAAACTATATCTTTAATAATAAAATGTTTCTGAAATCTTTGGTATTATAATAGACAAAAAAAAACAAAAATAATAATAAAAATCACAGCACACAGCTTTACTGTCTTGGCGACAAAATCAAATTTAACAAAATCTAAAACAGAAATTTTGGCATAAAAATTGATTTTGGAACAGCTTCAACAAGTTCATTAACCAGCAAAATTCATTCATATGTTTCACAATTGCGGTGTAAAAAACAATAATTAAAGTACAACTTTTTTTATCTAAAACTTTTTGAAAATCTAATTTCACAATCTTAATCATGGTTTTTCCAGAAAAAAAAATTATATGATAAAAAGTTTTTAATTCTTAAGATTTTTAATGATGAACCGATCATTTTGAATCAGTAGAATGTACTTTGCTGAAGATGAATTTATCCAAGCTATTACTGAACTCAATACTTTATACCGCCATGAAATAAAATCACTGTTCCAAGCCTGAATCTTACTGTTATCAATTCAACTAACTATTAACCTCAATAACTCATTTTTTAAAAGAAACTTGTTGAAACATAACACTTGTTAAAGGACTAACACTCACCTTGTAATTGGTTGGATGTGCGTAGACAAGTCCAGTTTAGGAAACTGATGTACGTACTTGTGGATGGTTTTACCTAACTTCGGTACTCTTATTAGTTCCCCTATTTCGTTGGGTCCAAGATCATACAACCTGAAAAAGAGATTTCAAATAAAATCTTAATATTATTTTTTAATTTTTTGGTCCTTAAGATTTATATCAATGTCTCATAGTAAGTGTAAGTAAATAAGAGCTTAAAAAACTCCAAATGTGGTTATTTAGTTTATAAAAATGTATCATAATCTCATGCATAAGTATGGACTTCTTAAATGTTCAAATGTGCTATGTTTGTAAAATGGTGAATGTTATACGCATGCCTTCATGTACGACTCATTCCAGTTCACCATTTTATAGTTACATTCAACACAGTTATAAAGTCTTTGCTTGTATTCCGAGTTGATTTTACAGTTTAGAAACATAAGCCTCAATTTAAGCTGCTTTCAAATTACTGTATATTATAAAAAAAAGGATATTTTTAATACAACAGGCATGAGAATTATGAATACATGCTCATTTATAACGAATACTTTACATTTCAAACTCATTTCACATAAAATATAACTTTAAACAAATGAGATTATAGTACACCAGAGATGCAATCACCTGGAACAGATTATCCAAGTTCCGGTTTATCTGAAATAGTTTTCTAAATGTATTTATTATTATTATTATTATTATTATTATTATTATTATTATTATTATTATTATTATTATTATTATAGAAATAAACAAGTACCCACTTGTACCCACTGTACTTTAAAACAAATTTACTATACAAATTTTTATTGATTTTTTTGTAGTTTGTCTTTACACCAATAAAAAAATAAATACGAAAGTTTAATAATAGTTTTTTAAATTAAACTTGCAAACGTATGCTCTATAATCGCAGATAACATGAAACATTTGTTTACATAGTACCTACAATTCAAAATTAATTAAAGTAAAATTATAATGAACACTTGCCTTTCCCAGGGGAAATTTTTCTTTTCAATTTTCTTGACAATTTCTTCAGGCATTTTTCTGAATTGTCTGAGCGGAGACATCGACTGCCACATCCGTCTATCCACCATCTTGCAGAGCGTAAGTGCCTTATCTGCGAGCTGAGCCCACCCTCGGTATAGAACTGTAAGTTGTTCAATAACATACAAAGTGTAACAATTCAGGTCAAAACAGTATGTATAAAATAATTGCTCTTATATATTAATTCCAGATATTCTAATTTATGTTGGCTATTTTTCTACATTATACAAAAACAAGCCTATGATATTTAAAAACCACTTTTGATATTCTAAAACATTTGATTAGGCAGAGGAAATTTTACTTTGTGTAGAGATTGGAAAATTTTTTGTTGAGGGTAAAAATGAATGAAATATGGGTAACCAAGAACCTAACATGGAATGCATGCACAATTCTCAATAGGAGTTATGAAAATCATGTTACTTTTATTTTCACAATATCTAATAATGATTTGAAAAGGGAAAAATTATAGATCTTTTTACAGGGAACCACATAATTTACACAGTTTATAACAACACTTACTGTTTGAGATATTTGCGAAAAAACAAGTATTTTACCTCAGTCCTTTAATAATTTTTTTTAGCTCAATTGATAATGTCAGAGACTTCGAACACCTCATTTGTAATGATATTTTAAAGATCTGTAGCAATTTTTTGCTCTATGCCATTTAAGTATTGACTGAAGTATCAATAAATAAGCAATTCCTCAATAATAATTCCTTAAATAAATAAGTAGTTTACCTCGGTAGCACTACTTACCAATTTCAAATATAGCTCGCATTAACCTGGCCGCAGACTGAGTGACGTACACCATATCCGACATTAAAGCGAAGCCTTCTAACTTTAACTGGGAAATGTACGCTTGCAATAGGACGTTAACTTTAGCACTGGGTTCTTCCATGCTTTCCTGTAAAAATATAAATTTTATTAGTATTCCTGCAAATACAGTAAACAAAAATATAAAATGTGTTTCTCAAGTAGTTGTCCATATTGGATTTTAAACTTAACCTAAACTCTGATCGACATTCAATACATAGTCAATTCTTTACTCTGCCTAATGCTTAACAACTTGTAATTAATTACAATTTGTATCTCTCAGATTGCATGTCACTTTGATAAACATTTACCTTCACTTTGCACCTCTGTTACCAAATAAGAGGTTCTGAAAGGTATTCTACACTATGAAATCAATTATAGAAGAAGAGTAATCATGCAAAGTGAGGAGTACAAAATACAACAAATTCAACAATCGATAACAAAAGAGTAAAGGAAAGTGGATAGGCACGTCCTCCTATAAATAGAAATAATGGGAACAAGACAGGTAAGGATTTTAATGGCTACAAAACAAGAAAATTTTACATTTTAATTTTATAAAAAACTTTATATCTAAAAAATTCAAATTAACCAAAACAGAATCAAACATTTTTCAGTGCAAAATGTTCAAACTAGTATTGTTTGTACATTTTAAATTATATTTTTTTAAATTGAGTGTACAAGTTTTGTAAAACAAATTTGTCATTAACATCAAACACATTAAGCTAGAAAGATAAACAAAAAATTTTATAAAAAAAGTTTATTTTATAATATAATACTCACTTTAATAGGAATAGGAACACGTTCCATTAACTTTTGCAGTTCTAATTTTTCTTCTTCTCGCACAGTGATGTTCTTGAATTCTCCAGAGAGAGAAAACACCCTAAACAATATTTAGAATTTTAATTATGATACACAACTTAGGTGATAAATTATTTCATATGAGTATATAGCCTACTTAACAAAGTTTAAATTCACTTTTAAAAAATTTGTTTAAACATTAATATTGTGTTTAGAATTTTTAATAAAGATTTGTTGTTGTAAAGGAAAATTTTTTAAAAACATTGCAAAAACTTTCTTACATTCAATTAAATTATTTAAGAGATAGTGTCCTTAGGCCTACCCAAAGTAGTGTTTAATACCGCCAACATTATTTGTATGAGACACTGCCTCAGACACCAGGCCATTGGTGCAAAGTACTACCCAGAATTACCTACTTTTACTGTGAGATAGAATAATAGTTTTGATTTCAATTTCTTCAGAAATAAATGGAGTACAACTTATGTTTACAAAATCTCAATTTATTTTGTTTCTAGTAGTGTTTTTGACTGAAATTATGAATTTTAAACTATACAAGTATATGAAAAAAATGTTTTTTTCATCTAAGCTTTATATGATTTTTTAACCAATACATGAGAATAAACCTGTGAAAACGTCATTAAAAATAATAACTAAAATTTGACATACATAAATTTATTTTTTAATCAACTTCAAAACTGCATTTTTAAGAAAACGTAATTTGAATGGCAACAAATTTTTTAATAATGAAAATAATTTACTGAAATAAATAATGTAGCATTAAGTGTATTAACTTATGAAAACAACCCCGCAGGGGGGGTACAGACTAGTTGCACCTATTGAGAAAATTTAGACGTCCCTTGCGGTACCCGAGTATAACAATACTTACACTTACAACACTACACTTACAACTTTAACACTTTACACTCACACTTACATTTAGGAAGGCAATAACAGCCTCAATATGCTTTTTGCCTTAAAATAACAACAACAAAAAACTTATGAAAACACAATATAACTTTGCCTTGTATTAATTTACTTTTTGATAGAATAGCAAAAATAAACACAACACATCATTATCCTAATACTGATTCGATCTCTTTATGACAAGTTAGGATGTGTTTATAATACAATATCACATTCTTAGCCAGTAGTAAGCACTTAGACATGATTTAGTACGTCTCACTTAGTGTCAATTTAGCGTTCAGTGCTATCAAGATAGAGCACACCAGACTACATTAGTGATATTAATTTTCACATTCGTAAATGTACAAAACAACAATAGGATATAAATATATTACAATAAATGGACAGAACAGTTCATTTCATTTCCAAAAATGTCTACAATTTACAAGCTAAGAACAAAAAACTGATGAAAGCCGTTCTATTGGCCAGTTTAGATGGACCAACAGAACTGATTATATCAGCCCGTGGCAGTATTCAAACAGCCTTTAAAAGCCGATTAAATCATTTAGTATCAGTCAAGGAATTAAGCACTGAAACCAAACACATACGTTGCTACCTCTCCAAAAAATTCCAGACTGACATAAAAGTTAAAACCTTATAACAATCTCGGTTCTTTTCAATTTACTCTTGAAATGTATACTTTCTCATTTCAAATTTGGTACATTTATATTTGAGTTATAAAGCTTTATATATTAGTAAAATCTGATTAGCAAATTTTGAGAAATTTGTTTAATTTATCATTTATTGGTCAATACCTCTTAAACTGACACTTGTGTGTCTTAAAATGTTATCAAGAGTTTTAAACTTGAGCTAAACTGTTACAAACTAATTCAGAACAAATATAATTTTGTTTTTTAAGGTTTTTTTAGTATTAAAAAGGACTTGAAAAAATTGTCTGGATAAACTATACCCAACAAGCCCACTTTCAGCAAAATCAGTATATTAAATTATTCTCTTAACTGTGCACAATTACATTACTCTGAAACACAAAACACAATACACATACACACAAACAGATTTCGATGTAAAAACAACTTTTTTTGATTTAGGGATCTTGAAAAATATATACTCTTTAAAATCTAAAATCATTTCTAATCATAAACACTATACTTTTTAAGTACTTCTGATTGGTGATAAAATAAAAATTTATTCTTAAAAGATTTTATAAATAAAGTACTAACCAAGGCAATAAAATATATATTTATTATATTATTATATATTTATTATAACTTAAATAATTCTAGTTTGAACATACCTAAACAATTCAATTTCGCTAAGTGTAGGTTTCAACAGTTGATTGTAAGTTGCCATAGTTTCATGCGTACAATAAAAGTGACTGGCAATGCGCCCCAACTCTGTTACCTGTAACGTTTATAACAAATAATTAAAAGTGGCTAATGCATGTAAAATTTATATTAAAATAATTCATAAACAATGAAGATTTTTACAAATAATAAAATTAATAATTGAATGTAATGTAGGTAGATAAAAACAATAAAAAAATTTTCACACACATATATGCACTCACGCGTGCATACACACACACACACACACACACACACACACACACACACACAAGATTTTTTTATGAATCCCAAATTACACTCTGCATGCATAACTCCTAATACAGAACTGTAATTTTTTCAGTTTATTTATTTTCCAGTACCTGAAAATTTCCAGTTTTCCTATCATATTTAACAAGTCCGCTGCGTTCCAGATGTAGTACAGCAGTATGCACTAAGTCAGCCCTGTGTTGTTCCAGCAAAGGATCTTCTTTCAGTTTATCGTGAGAGATCGCATATAATGTCGGAGATCTCAACATCCTTTAAAAAAACACAAATATTATGTAACATTTACTGCATTCAAAATGTTTTTCTTAATAGCTCTGTTACATGCATTAGTTGTTTCAATCATAGAAAAAGAAGTCAGAATTCAAATGCAGTTCAACTGACTCAGATAAAAAACCTCATTTTTGCAAACACAGTACATAAAGTAAGGGGACAAAGTTGATCCTGTCCACAGCATACTTGTCTCCTGGTATGTTCTAAGTGATTAACAATGCTGGCTAAGAATCACCTTTTGATCTGTAGAGATTTGGATAAAGAAAAGAAGGAACTTGTCTGGATTGACTGGGAAGCACAATCTCTGATGGTGTAACTTAAGTGGAAGACAACAAAAGAGGTATATAAAGTGGACTATTTGAGGACTAAATGACAACAAATAGTACTGGAAGTAATGATTTAACTTTTTAGTATACAGAAGCATTAAAGGCAACTAAAATATACAATGGTTACTTATAAACAAATGTAATTATGGCACGTTAAGTAAAAAATGTTTGTTTAAACATTTTTGTTCTAGATTTTCCAAATATTTCATTACAATTATGCACAAATCATAATAATTGTACAGCTAAAAATAAATAATCATGGCATGCACCTGTCACAATGACGTAATGGGAGTGAATTCCTAAAAACTAGTATTGGCACCCAAGAACACTAATATTCAAAGAACATATTTCTTTACTCTATGGTGTTATATATAAGTGTAGTAATATCTTCTAATCAGCTGATTTAGTCTAGAAGTTATTTTTTTCAATAATACTATTTGAACTGAGATCATGTATATTGCCATCATTTAAAAATGAATATAAAAAAACAATCATTACAGTCGAGTCTCACTAATTCAACCTAAACTGGCACTGTGCAGGTCAAATTAGCAGGAATTAGCAGGATTACACGAAGAACCATTAAAAAACGTTTAAAAGTATTGAATTAAATTTGTTACATTAAAAAAACTTGAATTACTTATATTATTACTAAATGCATTGTACCAAAACATAAAACAGTACACAGAATCTCACTTCAGTAATAAAGAGCAGTGCGTCAAATCATTAAACTTGAAAGAAAAAGTTTATAATTGTTTTTTGTTTACAAACTGTTTGACATTTTCTTGCTGCAATCTCATGAGAAGTAAAGTATCTTTTAACTTTTACAAAACAGCGAATAAAAAAAAATACATGAAATGTTACAAAACAAACAAGCAAAAGGCGCCCTCAACATAAACTCTTCCACGAATCTGAATTGAAACTAAAAGACAGAAATGAAAGAACGGAGCAGGTATAAGAGTGGTCAACCCAATCTTTCTTTTGAAGAGAATATCGGCCATCGGCCGAGCGCATGACACGTAGGTGTAAGTGAAGTGCAGGCATTGTATATTCAATTTCATTACAAATTGTTTGAAATATTGTTTTTTGAGGCTAGGTGGGATAAACAGGACTCTACTGTATTTAAATGTTTGATGAGGAATACAAACAACTAGTGATTATTGTAGTTATAGTGAATAAGTTTAGCCAGTGTCATGTTCGAACATAACTGACATGATTGCAGAAGAGAACTGTTTACTTCAAGGCCATAAAATGGCTGGAGACAGGAGGTTGGTGAACAAAAAGGATCTCATTCTTTCACAATAAAAAATAGAAGAATGAATTCTGACTCATTCATTGAGAATGGAAAAGTAACAACTTTTTAAGGATTTGTTATCATAGTAATCAGTATCAAACTCTGCCAAACATTTCACACTACATTTTGCAATTACATAAAAGGGAACATTGGATTTAATTTTTTATAATTCGAATTAAATTAATTTGAATATTTAATTACAGTATTTTTTTAATTAAAGTATTTTTAATGCCAATTACAATAGCGAAAGAAGGTTTTCAACAAATTATGAGAAAATATGAATTTTTACATTTTACATGAAATGGTTGCCATTTGAAAAGGTTTACCAGTAATTTTTGCTGGGTAATAAATTTCTCCAAATTTTGAATTAAATCAAACGAACTTGCAAGCACAAAACACACACACGTACACACATACACATTATATAATTTTATACTGTTCAAAACCTGTTCTAAAAGTCAGAGTCAGGATACTCATTGTGGTCTATGTCTTATCAAGATGACTGCTAGCAGAATGGGACTGACACAGTCAAATTATATACGAGGTTCTAAAACCATTTTTTGTGAAGCTGTTATGTCCACTTCCTGCATTTACATTTACTTATTTCTGTAAATTCACTGCTTCCTTGATTACACAAATTTCAACTAGTCAGTTAATCACCAGATGTAATTAACTCATTAATTATAGTTAATTATTATTAATTATAATTATAACAATAATTATCAATTAATTACCTGATGTATAAATACGTGTATCCAAGCCAAGTAACAGCATCTCGTACATTCTGGATACTGCCTAAAACTATCTCTGCATTGAGCATGTCCGGCATTTTAGTTATAAACTGAGATTCAATAGGCAACTGTTGGTTTAGCAATGATAGGTAATACTGCAGTTCACTGTGATTGGTGATAAGAATACCTTCGCCTTTAGTATCGTACTGAGGTCTTCCAGCTCTGCCCAACATCTGAAACATTATACAAGTTTTAGTAATGAGTTTGATTTTTTTTTTTTAACATCCGACTATTGTGCACACTTGGGCTAATGCAGATGATGGGATTATTTATAGCGTATGAAAATGCCAAGCCCTGGCTGGGAATCAAACTCGAGTCCTAGAGGTGAAAGCCCAGTACGCTATCAACTAGACCACTAAAGCGGCTTTGAGTTTAAGATTAGAGGCCAAGTGAGCGTTGTAATTTATTCCTTATCATTTAAAATGAACTAGAGTCCCCAAGTTGGTTAGTAATGAAATATACGGATTAGTAGTATATGGATATTAAGTTAGGTACTTAATAATATTGCATCTGCAGTACATAATTTTTTTAAGGCAAAAAGCACACTGAGGCAATTATTGCCATCCTAAGTGTAAGTGTGTGTGTAAAGTGTTAGTCATAAGTGTAAGTATGTGTTAGACTCAGGTACTGAGAGGAACGTCTAAATCCTCTCAGTAGGTGCAACCAGTCTGCACCCCACTGCCGTAAGTACACAATTTTGTTATGCACTGTAAGTAGAGTACAAAAAAAAAAACAATACAGTACGGTTTATTGTTACTATACTGGTTAAAACCAGCCTAATGGAGTGACAGGGTAAAACTAGGTAACAAAAATTCTGTAAACAGATAATACCACTTAAATACCACCTGAATTAATATTAAAGCAAAACAAATGTGGGAAAATTAAAATATTTTTGAAGTATTGTGATTATTAAAGTATTAAGTAAGTACTTGATTAAGTAAGTAAGCCTTGATTGAAGTATTAAGTAAGTGATTGAAGTATTATTAAAATATGGATTGAAGTATTGTGATACAGCTCAGACATTTGTCAAGTGATCAAGTGTTGATGATGCAATACTTGCTCTACAAATTTTCACCAAAATCATTAGGTAAAGCAACTTTATCATGAAGCATTTCTAGCTCAGTCGGTAGGATAACTTGCAGCTGTCTTCAAATCTGTACACAGTTCGAAGTCTAGCTACTACATATAGTTAGTTATTTCTATATGTTATATTAATCCCCATCTTCAATAGTTGAACTGATGTGAAATAAAAACATTACAAAAAAATAATACAGAATCAATTTATTATTTCGCAAAGTATTGCGAGTTATGTTATAATAACTTAGTGGAGCATACAATAATTGTATGTCTCTCCTCCAAGCATTGAAAAACAGAATTTTAAAAATTATTAATAAAAATGAATTTTTAACAGAGAAGAAACCTTTAACACAGAGCAACTTTACCAAATGGAGTCTTTATTGTTTCATTATGAGACTTTAAAAGGTATATACATAAATTCAAGTAGTAATACAAGGGATGAAAGCGTGGTATTACCCAAAATTTGTAAAAAAAAAGTGAGAAGACAGCTACATAAGAAAAATATATGTATACAATTTACAACCTCAGATATGAAATTATTGACATTCAATAAGACCACTTTAAAAATAAGGATGAAAAAATGGATGTTGCTTAAAGCTGATATTTGTGGTTATTGATTACGGGCTGATGGTTGTGGTTCTTGAATACTGAATATGTGAAGCATGTTGTAGGATAACTTAAATTTTGTTTATTTTTGTGTAGTTTTAAGGTACCAGTCCGAGTACAGGGATTTGATTCCCTCTGCGGTTACATGGCTATCACTGTAAATATACTACTTTGGTAAATAAATAAATTCCATTAAGTCTCCGCTAATAGTACCAATATGAACCAGTCGAATGACTTTTAGAAAATATCAAGCTGTTGTTTCAGTCACCACAAATGAATCACTGCCATAAGAAATTGAGGTACCAACCTGCAAAACATCAAGAGCACCTAACTCTGCCCAGCGACCTTTCTCAGGATTGTAAACCTGGGTTCCTTTGATGATCACAGTGTGTGCTGGTAAGTTGACTCCCCATGCTAGAGTGGCTGTCGATACCAACACCTACAACACATAAGTCTCATAGAATATATATACTACAAGCAAGAATTTTAAAAGACATTGAAAATATGTTTCAATAACTTTTAAAGCCAAAAATTAACAAAAACGTATTAGTAATATATGAGGTAGGGTTAAAAAGTTTCCAAAATTAGTCAGTGAAAATTTATTGAAATTATAAATATTTTATACCTTACTTTCTTACAAAATACTCTTTTCCTGTACACATTTTTTCCACCTTTCATACACATGTTGGATACACTCCTGAAAGCCATTTTGGGAAATTTTGTTTAACAGTTTCATCACATTTTCCATCACCTCGTGTGAATCAGCAAAACGATGTTCCTTAATGTCATTTTCAGTCGTGGGAAAAATCTAGTGGTGCAAGGTCAGAATATAGAGGGTATTCCAGGTGGTAACATCGTGTTTTGCAAGGTACTGTTTCACCACCAGCAATCAACATGACAGGACATTATGATGCAACAAAAATTAATCATTTCCTACCCACTTTTCAGGTCGCTTTCTTTTAACTGCATCTCGTAGCTGTTTCAGAATCTCCTTCAAAACTGTTTTCCTTCAGGAATAAGTTCATAGTAAATCAAGAATTCATAAACAAAAAAACACCTACACACTTTATCCCGGTTTCTGTTCAAGTGAAATTTTTCTTTTCTTGTTGATTCAGCAACATTTTTGTCCTTTTGCTCAGAGGAAAACATTTTCAGAAGCACACATGAAGCATATTAAAATCACCATGAAGAATGCTATAAACACTCCCATCTGTAATGCCAAGTTCATATGCAATGTTGTTAAATGGTTGTTAGTTTGTCCACAGCACAACATTCTCATCTGTGATGGAAGAGATAGGGAACCCAGTCTGAACATTACCTTCAATTAAGCGACCTTCACAAAAACACTTGTGAAAACCATACACTGCTGTTTTTTTTTCAACACATCGTTTCCATATACTTTCTACAGCATCTTAAGAGTCTCTCAGGGTGATTTATTCAGGAACACACAAAATTTGATAATGGCTTGCTGCTCTGACGACCTTTCAAAATCCAACGAATAAAAAAGAAACTATGTCTAAAACAACCTGCACCACACACGGCAGACAACTGACTGCCTGCTGAATATCACAGCGCCTAAACTAGCAGTGATGCCTCACAAATAAAAATTTCCCTTCCAGAAAAAAAAATCTGACTATGCAACCATTCTGTGTAATTTTTAACCCTACCTCGTAGAAATTTACTAAAACTTATGGATAATCATAAATTCACACAGACTTTTCATTTCTTGTTTAAAGCTTCTTTTCGTTTCACTATTTGTAGGCACTGGTATATCTTGCACAGTGGTAGGTTTCATCAGTTTTTTAGGATGGTAGGGCATTCAATCTTGGGACAATTTATTTACAAGGAAATGAATTTCCAATACTATATTCATGAACTATACTCATCCTAGGAAAGTGGATGAACTATACTCGGAAATACATTAAACTAATTAAAAAAGACTTTAGAAATAACATTTATTATTAGGTTATTACTATTAATATAATAATATAATAGCTAAGCTAGCTAAATTAAAAAATAAACTTGAAGGCTGCACAAAAGCTTAGAGTTTGTTTATGAGTAAAATTAGTATTTATGCCCCACAATTTTATTTATAGTTATTAGAACAAACTGACTAAATTCTCAAGGAAATAAACATGTGCACAAATATTGTACATACTTTCTCACATTCAACTGAATAATTTAGAAAGAGCTATAAACAAAACATGGGTCACTTTTTCTCAAAAATCAATCAGTTCAATTAATTTTCTTTAATTTACTCCTGAACTACAAAAGTTTTCTCTCAAATTTACTGATTTGTGTGAATCTTAAGCATGACCAGAGTTTGATTAGTTCACTATTAAAATTAGGCTGTTTTCCATGGTTTCTTTCACTCTCTAATTACATTTTTCAGAATTACAGATATTCATTTTTCGTCAATGGCTCAAAACTGTCAGAGCTAAGTTTGAGAAAATTCTATTTTTGTTAAAACTATCCACTTTCAAACTCACTTGGATATGTCTATCAGCAAATAGATCTTCTACTAGAGTTCTGTCCACTCTAGTCATCCCAGCATGATGGATTGCGAAGCCGTACGGCAACAAGTCTTTTAGTTCTTGATTCTGTAATCAGACGGTAAATAATTAAGAAGTGCAAAAGCATTTCACAGCTTTTCAATCAATTTAATGGTAGAAGCCGTATAACATTTTAATTTATTGATCTCTGCTTTATAAAACAAAATATCATAGAAAAACAGTCCTAACGTTCTTTCAGAAATCTGCTAAAATATAATCCACAAACTCATATAATAAACAAAACTCATATTTATTTAATATTCACTAAGAAAACATCAAAATATTAGTAACAGAGGTATTGCGTTATTTGGGTTGCTGTATCAAGCCAATCAGAAATTATTACAGCACATAGTCTCACTAAGTAGGTGCCACCACAAGAGCAATATTGAACTACATGACCCGCCTCGGTGACCTAGTTGATAGCGTACTGGGCTTTCACCCTGAGGACCCGGGTTCGATTCCCGGTCAGGGCTTGGCATTTTCATACGATATAAATCATCCCATCGTCTGCATTGCCCAAGTGTGCACAACAGTCGGAAGTTAAAAAAAAAAATAGAACTACATGACTGGACATACAGTATACAAAAAAATATTATCAACATCATTGGCTTAGCTCAAGGAAATTTGGAATGAAAATTATTGTGCAACCAGCACACCAAAACAGCGTAATATCAACTTTTGAAGTATGAAGCTATTAGGGATACAAATTTTAATAATTAGTTTTGAAGACTGTAAAGGGTACAACCAAAGAGTAAACACTACTGAAAAAGTATCAGAAAAATTATGAAACTGCTGACACACTGCCTGTTGTTATAAACAATAAGCATGCAGGACAGCAGTTTGGAAAAAAGCTTGCAGACAAAAGAGGTAAAAAACAGTCTAAAGAAAAATAGTTGAGAGGTTCAGACCAAAGTGTTGTCACGACATGACTGGTTGTCAGGTGGCAGCTGGACCATCATTGAAGAATTTCTACATTAGAAGTTACTACTTGACTCAGTAGACTACTTTGAGTACACACCTCTCTTTTGAATTTGTCGGGTTAAAATCATTTTGAGTAACAAATGATTTAGCTCCTGCTGACTTACTTTTTTCTAAAATTAAAAGTTTTCACTGAATGAGAACTGATACGACTCAAATGAAGACATCCAGAAAAAAATGGAGACGTAAAGTCCAATCAGAAGGAAACTACTTTAAAGTAAATCCATCAAAATATAAATTACTGCCATTTTGAAATTACAAACTTAGTCTTAAAACTATCAAAATGTAAAAGAGCAAAATCTTACACAATATTACACTTACTTTAACTTGTTCAGCTTCAGTACGCAAGACTTCCATGGACGCAGATCCCTCTCGAAGAAACTGACCCAATGTATCTTTCTCCAAACACATGTCTCTTATTGAACGTGCAGTTTTGCCTTTTGAAAACAATTAATAAAAAAATTTTAAAACTAAAGTACAAAAATAATTTCATTATTGGACTAAAAAAAAATTTTTAACATTATCATTATATTCATACAATAAAACACCAAATTATATTTGTTGTAAGGTGTTTTTAGGTATAATGTCATACAGTAAGATGAACCATTAATATGAAATTAGCATATAACTCATAGCCCAGTGGTTAACAAACTGCGTGATACAACACTGGTGTGCTTCCAAATCTATTAAGGACACAGCGAGTATTAGCCAAATCAAATCAATGGAAAAGTTGTAACTGATATTTACAACATCAAATAATATGCTAGTAATTAAATGTTTCGCAAGTTTTAAAACCATATGATATTTTATCCAAATTATTCCTGCACTACAAATTAGGTTTAAATGCCAATCTCTACATGGGTTTTGGTATGATGTCAGCAGAACCAAATTATTTATTAAGTCAATACTTATAAGTCATTTCTTATTAAATCAATAAGTTAAACAGCTTTATTTCTTCTACTACCAATTTGCAACTTCCTACTTACACAAAGCAGGTTTCTCATCTGTGGATGAGATAATTTTGAGACAATTTTATTCTCTGTGGATGTAATAAAATTCAAATACAAAAAAATCTTATTATTAGTAAGAACCTAAAAGTCCATTTCAAAATTATTCGCAGGTTAGAACAACTTGTCAACAGGACTTGCACACAGTTTTCAAATCAAATGTTTTAAGAAAACCTAGATACGCTCATATTTTACTCAGAAAAATGTTAACTTTATATCCTAGATTATGTTTAACGAGCCCATGGCACACTTACATAAACCAGTTAATTCATATCCAAATAAAAACTGAAAGTTATGTTTTCTTATATTCATACCTAACCTCACAGCATTTTTTTCTAAGTAAACCTACCTGTTTCTTTGCGTGAATGTACAAACACCAACACTTGGTTACGGCCAGCATGTTCCATTACTTTCTCGTACACAATTTCATTCATTACTTGGAATCTTTTCAAAGCTTTCTTTTCAGTTACACCAATGTACTGTTGTTCGAGCGCCACTGGACGGAAACTGTTGTCGAAGTAAAACAGACCCTGTGCAAATTGAGAAATAATTTTTAGAAAATATTTATTTAAAAAATATAATCATAGCTTTTTTCTAACAGAGAGAGCATTCACATAGTATGTTTATTAAATGTCCAATTAAAAAATTGAGGGCTTCATGGACTTAGGAGGGTAATTCAGACGAAACATGGGGCTAATTACTAGGTATTGTGGTGTGAGAGTGTATGTGACCACAAAAGGAATTTACTATGGATAAACTGTGTATAGACTATGAAGGATTGATAATGAAATTGGAGGTCACAAACTAAGACTGTCGTTCATGTTAGCAGGAAGCAAAGAGTATTGGATTTTCAGGATGACTAGCTGAATCAGCTAGTCAGTGGTTTAGTTGCAAACTAGATCCTTTGACATGCAATGACATAGGCTAACAAACACTAAAAGTTAATCTAACTTAATCTACCAACAGACTTTATTTCATAAATCTTCCTAATAATTTGTCAGTTAAAAAAACAGTATAACTAAAGCGTACTTACACTGTCAGGTTTTATTCGAAGCAATGTAGCAACATCTTGGTAATTAGGTAATGTTGCACTAAGTCCAACTAACCTAACATCTTCTTGAGTTGTCTCTATATTACGTATTGTACGAGCAACGAGGGCTTCTAGAACAGGTCCTCTTTCATCGTGGAGCAAATGTATTTCATCCTGTAATACAAAAGTGATTGAAAATTTTATCTACATAGCATTGTCATTACAAAAACAACATTTAATAACAGTTTTGCTTATTGTGTAACTTTTACTTGTGTGTTAATACCGAAATAGTTCTCTGAATTTTGCAGTTAATTCATTTATTTTACTTTTATTATTATATCTTGCAATAGAAGAAAATATTCAGAATGAACTCCAATACATTAACTAAACAAATATTTGATTTCTTCTATAACCGCAAAACAAAACCCAGCTGGTTTAAAAAAGTTGAGAAAGACTCGACAGAGTTGAGAATTGCAGAAGATTCTTTGCTGGATGGAACAGCTAAAAAGATTACCTTGACAGTGTAAGGTTCCAAGATAAATCTACACCAAAATCAAACCCCTCATCTCGGAAGAAGAGAGAATGAGGAGATCCAACAGAATGAAACGATACTGGGAGTTGAGGAGGGGACAACGCTTGAATAAGTGACTGATTCCACATACCCCAAAGAGGGTGGAACATGCAAAGAAAAAGAAAATATATTATTTTTAAATACTTATTCTTTTGTAAGTGAAATATGATTTTACGCACTATACATATGAAAATTTTAAAAAATATTATCAATTATGCACTTTAATATTAGTTTTTTAATCAAAAGTAAATATGCTTATTTTTATAATGGTTTAAATATCTTTAAACATGCATACATTAATTACTGTACAATAACTTGAACAAATTGTAAGTTGCAGTATCGACACTCTTGTTATTGATCAATGAAACAACAATGGTAAAGTTGAAATAATGTTCAGTAAATATTTGTATCTGTAATGGAATACTGTGATTGGAATGTTCGCTATTGTGAATAATTAAAAATACAGTAAAGTCTCAATTAACTATCATTCTCGAGACCATTAGAGTGACGACATGAATAACAGAAATATACCACCGTAGGCTACTTTCGGTGATTGTTAAAAATAACATACTATACTCTATTTATAGCACAGAATGTTTTATATTATTATTTTGGAAAATGTTGTAAATCTCTCAAATTTTTTTATTAACTCTAATTATGCATTATACAAATTTTACAAGCATAGGTTTTTAATACAGTAAATTATCTGTTAGCCCTTTTGACAAATATTTATATAACATATGCAGAGCACTGTGCAAGTCGGAGTACTCACATACGATCAACTTAAACACTGAATGGTATTACCATTTCAAAATTTGTTAACACTCTTTGAAGTGTTTCCATCTCATTTCAGTAGACGATAGGATAGTTTACTTTTCGATTAACTAACTTTTAATCGAAAGTTTGCTTACGGCAGCAGTTAGTGTCAGCTGCAATTGCTTATGTTATAAATAAATCGTGTCCAGTTACAGTTTTGTTTTGTCTGGGTACTTTTACTATTTATTATAAATTATTTACAATGGAAGACTGTATAAAAATGTCAGATAACAGAATTAACCTGATGGTTAAAAGAAACTGATCGTTAAATATCAACATCACTGATAGAATATCATTTTGTTGTTAATTCACTATTTTAAAATTTAACAAAAAACTGGACATTAGCTAGGGATGCTAGATCGGTTTTACAGCACTTGTTAAAAATTTAGAAAACCTACTCTAAACAATTTTGAGCAACTCCAGCAATGATGCAGACATATTCCGGGCATTGGGACATCAAAGATGATTGATAATGGTAATCCACTCATAGAAGTAAGAAACAAATTCTTTCAAACAATGCAATTAATTTCAAGTCATTTGTACTGACATGAAAAACATCATGAAATAGATTTTTTTTTAAATAATTGTTTTTAAAATCTTAACTTATACAATCCAAAAGATAAATAATTAAAACAAATTTAAAATAAAACTGAACTTACAATGATGACAAGCCTGACCAGTTGTGTAAAAGTCTTTTCGCCACCTTTTCTTGTGATTATATCCCATTTTTCTGGAGTACACACAATGACTTGTGTGGCTTGAATCTGTTCTCTTGTTAATTGATGATCTCCAGTCAACTCCGAAACTGTCAAGTTGTACGAACTTAACCTCTAAAGTTTAAAATAGAAAAGCAAAATGTTAACAGTGATTCCATTGTATTTAACTGTGTATAATAATTATTGAAATACAGACAATAAATATTTGCAAAAAATGTTAGTTAATTGAGCTATACATTTCTGTAACATAAAAGTAATTAAATGTTTTCAATTAAAAAAAAGATCTAAGTAGCAAGCATGTGGCTGAACAAGAAGGTGGCTGAACCTGCGCTTTTACCACATGTGGAACTGACAAAACACAGGAAGGTTGAGAATTGTTTGCTTTACCGGGCAGCTTTGAGCTCCCAGTGTTGTCTAGTTCAAACGACAAACTCTCTAACCATATCATTTTTAAAAACTAATTTAATTAAACATAATTGTATAATAACAAAGGCAGGCAACGTAACTTGAAAAATTACAATAAAAGGACAAATATCAATCCAGAACACAAGGAAATGTTATGGCAAAAAAATCAATTATGTTTCACACTTACTTCAACCGTAACTCAACCCATGTTTAAAGCCAAACAGTAATTTATATAGAAAAAAAATTAAATATAAAAGTTATAAAATATGGTTTTCTCTAACTTCCCTACTGATAAAACTTTGCAACTTGGAAAACATAACAAAAAAACTCCTTCCTTACTGAAAAAACAATTATGTAATTTACTTTAATTAAAATTCAGTTTTGCATTTTTTAGTTTTAACAATTATACCTAGCCATTATTAAAGGGAATAACATTAAATCAACATAACATCCTTCCTCTACAAAACTGTGCTTTTTTCCTGAAGACAAGTCAATGTATAACGTTAAAACTGTGCTACGAAGAGAAGCACATCAAAGTACGGAAAATTGTTGTAACTAACACACAACTATATGTTAATACTCCAATATTGTCTACCCACCTGATTGTGTACTACAGTTTCATGAAATGGAAAAAAATTATATTTTTTAATTAACTTGACATTAAAAAAGTTTGATTATTTATAAAACTGTCAACAAAAAGCATTATAGGACAATTTAATTTACTTCCAAATTCTCTTATAATTATAAGAGATTACTTTAATTAATTTATATTACTTTATTAATATTAATTCATTGAAAATTGGTTGAATTTTTTGGGAAATAAAACTAACCTTGCCAAAATTTCCCACCATTTCTTGTACCAAGGACCGCATCGGGGCTACATATATTATCTTGAACTCATCTGCGTTGATAGTGCCATCAGAATTTATATGTTTTCCTATTTCTCTCATCATACACAATAACGCTACATTCGTTTTACCTGCTCCCTAAATGGAAAAGAAGAGATAATTTTTAAACAAATTTTGTAGGTAAACACATTCTACATATGAGGTATGATATTAAAGTAAGTACCACTTTGATACATGGCTAGTAAAGTGCAGAGATAACTACTGATCCGTACATGTGCATAATAAAAACCACATTGTACTTAGAGGATGTTTATGTCACTGGTTAAGAGAGATAGGGAAAGAAGACTTTCATCTATTTTTCTTTTCTATAAATATCTATTTCTTAAATCTAATATATGCTGGGAAGTACAATGTTGGTTATTTCTAGCTGTACAAATAGGTTTTCATCAATAGGCTTGCTACATAATTATACAAGCAGTAGTTGTTTACATCTAATTTTGAGTGTTCAAAATTTGTAAAACTTTTGAAAGTCCAGTGAAGGTTCAGTCAAAGTTTTGTAGTTAGAGGTAATTTCTTTACTACAAAAATGTCAAAATTGATCAACAGAAAGAAGGGAAAAGTTTATTTCACTGACAGTACAGTATACAGCAAAAAAACATATTAATAAATTATAAAAACTACAAACTCCAATAAAATTTGTTTACTGTAGTAATCTTATAGACAGATTAACAGTTTTGAAGCTTCTATGTATATGGGTGATTCAAATACAGTGTTGGGTGATTTCAAGTGACAAATATTCTAATATTTAAAAGAAGATATAAGTTTAAAAGCTAAAAGAGAATACAACATTGTTTACGTTCCTTTTTGGAGGAAAGAAAGAAAAACATACATTTTTAGTTCATAATTTTATGCTACAACAATCAACTCCTCATCTGAAAAATTGTTTATAGAAAGCAGATTTTTTTAATTTCATTTTTGAATACTTAAAGATTTAATATATTTTTCAAATGAAATTGACATTATATTTCACTCTATTTCAAATATTCAGACCTAAGAATGAAATGTTTTTGTTTTTTTAAAATTATGAGTAGTTGCTGGTCTTAATACGAATACCCACTCATTATTTTTGGCATTTGAAAAAACTATTTAAAAAATGTTATTTGTATTTAACTCCTACATACAAAATTTTTTAAAACATATTTATAGTCAAACTATGTACATGTCTCAGCAGAAGTATTTTCACTTACAAATAAGACCAAATTGTTCTGAAAATGGTTTATTCATCATTATTCTCAGGAAACGTTTCTGTTAAACTATCATTTGCTTTAATTCTGAAAAATGTGTCCACGTAGTAATATCATATATATATATATATATATATATATATACCATTTTATTCTGCAATGAACTAATTAGTGAAGTGTACAAAAACAAATTACATGAGCGATAGTTTGGTGTGAAAATAAGTTAGGGCATTTAATAATGAGAAAAAAGTGAATGTCCATAGTTAACGCTGAACTAATACAGAAGGTTGACAAAAACATGCATGTGAATAGACGGTTATTGACTGAATATAGTCAAAAATAAATTTGGTTTCTACTTGGATATACCTTTGTGTGAATCTATTTGGACACATCATTTGAAATTACATGAACTGACAAATTTTAATAAGATTTAGAAGTAATTCATTGCATTTTCCTTTGGTATTTATTCAAATTATTGCAACAAAATTAAAATAAAAGAAATTGTAGGATCAAAAGAATTCTTTACTGACAAAACACGTTTAACTAAAGTGTCCTCCATTATATCTGAGTGATGTTATCAAAAAAATTTATTTTAAAGAGCAATAAAGAATAAGGCATAACAAAAATTATTGGTGTGTTGATACTTTATTTTTATTACTACATTTATACGTTTGAAGTGCATTAACTTTCTCGGAGCTACAAATCAAATATTTGACCTGAAATAACATTCTCTATAGACTGCACTATGTGTAATGAAATAGTAAAACATTAACTGATCTGCAAAAACATAATAAGAACTATAAACATACCGTAGGAGCACATAACAGTAAGTTCTCATCAGATTCTAGAGCAGTTTTATACAGTCGACTTTGAATCCTGTTTAGTGTTTTGAAATCTTCAAAAGCTGGTTGCACATACTTTGGTAGTTTGTCTATTTGGATAAGTACCTCATCAGCGCCAAAAGGTTTAGGTTTTAACGCTGGTACATGCACCTCTTCATATCCTGAAAAAATGACAGAAGACCTTTAATTTAAAGTAGTACAGCAGACTTGATCAGCTGTTGCGCAGGTATGATTGATAATGCAGTCCGTGAGTAGTCAGCAAATAGATTGCAGAGGTAAAGTAAACAATGATAAGTACACTAATTAAAAAACTTTAACATTCAGTATAAACTACAATATCAACAAACAAATAAGTTAATTATATATAAAGTTTAGGGAAAAAATGAATTTCACACATAAAGAGCAAGACTAAAGAATAAACATAGAAACAGTAATAATCACAATGCACAGTAATGTAAATCAGAATATAAAGATGACTTTGAATCAGAGGCCTGGCACTAGAGGTAGACCACATCATTTGGCTTGAAAATATAAATAGATAAGGTTATAATAATTAGAATACTATTTTTTTTTTTTAATTAAGTAAGTTTCTGTGAGAAATTAAAAAAGAATATACAAACAGAAAATAACCTACCTTTTCTTTGTTTACGGAACGAACCATCTGGCAGCTGGCAACGTTTATTAGACATAAAATGGGATCCTTGAGAAAAGACAAGATCTTCAAGGTCAAGCATTTGTCTAACTCCAGGCACGACTCCTCCTACTTCTCCATTGACTACATCATCGGACACTTCCTTCCTGCGGGAAGCTCTAGAAACACTGCTGTCATCCAGTCTGTCTATGGACATGTTCATACCTCCGCCACCTCCATCGTCATCACCTTTACCCGTCTCCAGTTGGCGCAGAATCCTTGATAAAGCAGCATCGCTATTCATTTCATCTCGAAGTCTTTGCCGTTCGAGATCACTTTGAGATGAAGCAAGCAATGTGCAATAGAGAACTGAAATTACATTCAGTTTTAATAAATAAACCTTTATATACACAATCTAAACAAAAAAAATTATTCATCACTATTAATTCATAAGGTGTTGGTTTATATTTTATTGAAAATAAACAATGAAATGTGAATCAGCCTTTTACTGATAAGTAAATCTATAAAACTTTTGTGAAAAGTAAGGTTTACAACTCAAATATAAAATTAGTTTACAAATAACATAAATGGGTAGGCAAACCACACTACTTTTTCTTATATTACCTAAAAATTTCAATTTGGGAAACACCCAAAAAATCTGAAATACTGATTTTTCAAAACTGGTTTATAAGAGATTTTGCTAAAATTTTAGTAGCATATACAAACCATTTACCAGGGAAATCAAGCCCTAGTCATATATATAGAATCAAGATTCATCAAAGTACAAAATTTCAAATAAAAGCAAATTACAGTTTAAAAAATAATTGAAAACAAAACAACAAAACTAAAAACATTTTTTAATTTTTCTCTTCTTTATGCATAGGCTTTTTGGTTTCTTTGAAGCAGACACAAGAATATGCAACAAAAAAAAAATAGGAAAATACCCAAGTTAGAATAATTTTTCTGGACTGAAAGAGTCTTGAAAACAAATATATGAGCAGATTCCAGAAAATAAGTACAATTTTTTCTACCACCACTGCACCACAGCTAAAAGCGCATGCATACACACTGGTTTTCCTGGTTTATTGCCTCTTCACCAACACCATTACAGTTAATTTAAATGTTTCCAGTTTTCTGTGTGCACTTACACTGGTTTTCCTGGTTTATTGCCTCTTCACTGACACCATTACAGTTAATTTAAATGTTTCCAGTTTTCTGTGTGCACTTACACTGGTTTTCCTGGTTTATTGCCTCTTCACCAACACCACTACAGTTAATTTAAATGTTTCCAGTTTTCTCTGTGCACTTACACTGGTTTTCCTGGTTTATTGCCTCTTCACTGACACCATTACAGTTAATTTAAATGTTTCCAGTTTTCTGTGTGCACTTACACTGGTTTTCCTGGTTTATTGCCTCTGGTTTTCCTGGTTTATTGCCTCTTCACCAACAATTGTTAATTTAAATGTTTCCAGTTTTCTGTGTGACTTACAATTGCCTCTTCACTGACACCATTACAGTTAATTTAAATGTTTCCAATTTTCTGTGTGCACTTAAATTGTTTAAGACAATTCATGAACCCGATGACTATGAGATTTGTTTTGTCATTCAGTTTTTAAATGCAAGGAACATTAAACCATCTCATACACAAGTGACTGTGAAATTTATAGAAATTTATCAGACAGCATTGTCACTGCTAACCACCTATTCACACAAATTTTCTCAAACTTTCCTTACCAAATCATTGTTGCCAACAGAAGGTTACCCACTCCGTGCCATATCGTTCAATTGGTTTAACCTTTCATTAAACTTCCCAACATATTTTCTCATCATTCCACCACTCATTGCATTTTCACCATAAATGTCTTGAATTTGACAATGATTTTCACCTAGCTTAACATTCCTTTCGTTCAAAAATGCAATACAGAACAAATTTGACAGTTGGTAAATTGTCTAGAATATTTTAAATGGATACAGAAAGCTGGAAACAATACACAAATCAACCGTAATGGCATCAGTGAAGAGGCAATGAACCAGGATGAGTAGCACATATGTGCAAAGCACTGATAGCATTTGCTGCAGTGGCAATAAACAAAGTGGTACTTATTTTCTGGATATGCCTCGTAGTATAATCTTGTAAATTCAACATCTGCTCTGTATCTATTTATAGAGTATACAGCATTTAAAATTATGTAAAGTTTAAGCAATTTTATACTCTACTACAATGTGTACTGTGCATTTATAATCTGACAACTGCATTATGATTTAAAATACAGATAGGATATAATTTAAAATACACACTTTTATTACGAACTATAGCCTCCATTCAGTAAAATTCAACATTTTAATAACAATATCTTCTTTGATTGATCTTTTTCATGACTATTTTCTTAGGAAAAAGTAATAAAGTTAAAAAACGTGACACTCTGCCACATGAGTCAGGCATTACAATGTCATTAAAAAGCAAAATATAAACTTACTCATTTGGCGATGTTTCTTTAGCAGTTTAATGAAATCAAAACAATCATAGCCTAGCAACAGAACTAGCTGATTTTCACAGTCCCGATCATCCCCAGCGTCTCTCAGTACTGCTAATACTTCTCCAGCTTTAGCTTGTGATACCATTGCATCGTCGTAGAATTTGCTTAACCGTCGTTGTAGCCAGTATGCATCAATATCCAGAGGGTGTAATGCTTTCTCTTTTTTAGTCTCTTCTCCGCCTCCGAGCTGCAAAATAAAAAAAAAAATTTTAGAGCTGATATTAATTTGGATTCAATATTGACACTTATTAGCAACTTAATAACTAGCCATTTAAGATTGATTGATCAGATTTCATTTTTGGTATTTTTGCTCAATAACTACACTTTATTATTTATTTAACAAAATATATCTAACCATAGAGGAGATGCATATTCCTGAAAGAGTAAAGAAAAACTTTACTGTGCTCAGGAGCTAAACTTACAAAACTAGCTTATAAACTAAAAACTAAAGAAGCTTTTCAAATCATCACCTGTTTAAGCGCTACATAGAAACTTACATTAGCATACATCAATTTCAGTTAAATAATAAAAAAAAAAAATTCAACCATCACTGTGTTGCGAATTATACAGTTTATGTCTAACATACTCCAGAATCATTCTCTTTTTAGTTTTGTTAGAAACTGTAAGGTTTTTATATTCATTAGGTAAATAATTAAAGTACTTTACAGCAGTGTAAAAACTATTTCTTTTAAATATTGCTTTTCTATGCTTAGGCAGTATAATAACTTTATTCCTTGTCTTACTACCTGAGGTGTGATAGATAGAGCCCACCCAAGTAACTACAATGAAACATTATACTTTTAGTAATAATATATAGTTCTTATACAGAAGAAATCTTAAAATTATTTGTGCATTTATTATTTCTTATGTACATCATTTAACCTACACTTCCAAATCATATTCCATAAATCATATAAAACAAAATTATAAATAACTTTTAAAATATTCAAAGTTTTTTTAACTTTCAGTAGTACGATTACATATTTAAAATTATTAAAAATAAATTTGAATACAATATTGTAAAACGCAAAATCATAGATACTGCCAAAACAACTACAGTAGAGTTCTGGTAATTTGCCGACCGTCAAACTTATAGCATGGGATATCTGAAGCACCATTTTTGGTAAGGCGTTAGAATGAGTCAAATATACAGAAACTTGAATGACAGAGGTTCAAATTACCACGACTATCGTTGTCTAGAAATTTGTTGACCTATATGCATGCTTGTTAATTTGCTATAAAAAATGAACTCCAATTTTAAACTTAGGACTGCAAGATGGCTTTTTATACAAATGTAGAGACAGAATAATTTGGGATAGTGAAGAGAAACAAAACAGGAAATATAATTTAGGGCTACTGATTCTAGCAGCTAATCAAACCAATAAATGTTAAAATGGCAAATGTTAAATTAAAAAATGGAAACTAAAAAGCCTAAAAAATAATAACTTACATTCTCAGCATGTATAGCTGTGTTTAACTTAGCTTCTTCTCCTTCTTCTTCCATTTCTTCTCCTTCTCTTACTTCTCCGTACATGTCTTCATCATCTTCTTCCTCAGATTCTTCAAACTGTACATTTATTCCATAAGTTTCGTCTATATTCTCATCTAAACAATGAATAGGAGCAAAATTATTAATTTTTTTTTAAAGATGTATCTTTATACTATCATAAATTACTTTAAAAAGAATTTATTAATTCATCAGTATCAAATTTCGATACAGAAACTACATACGTTATCAAGGTGAACAACAGGTGTTATAAAGTATTAAGTTTAATTCACTTTGATAAATTTAAAATAACTTGTAAAATCAGCTGTAAGTTCAGAATAGCCTACACTTGGTGTAGTGGGAAGAATACTTAAATTGAACTACCTGCTTTGCCACAATGAGCCAGTTTGCCTCTATCAAGCTGATCAAACAAGCTTGTTTCTATCAAGCTATGAAAACAAACTGCAGATACACAGAACAATGTATACTGAAGTTTTGATTAGCCTATCCATATTCAAAAAAACACAATTTAACAAATTATGAAATTATTGTTTTTTTTTAAACATTTCTAACAAAAACTGAATAATAGGACTACTGTATTTTGTACTACCAGAGAATAAATTTATGTTTTCTTACTTTAAGAGTAACGAAGAATATTTCATTGCACAGTGCAGTATACAAATAAATCATTGCTTAATTAATCAAAAAACAAATAAAATTCCATATACTATCTTACAACTCTACATGTGGGTTCTGATCTTGACTGTGTACAAATACGGACTATACAGTGACTGACCAATAATCGTAACATGCAGTTGTTTCCCTAACATGATAAAAAGGAATTTCTGAAAGTATTTTTCTTTGCCTTATTCTTTTTGAAATCCTGATTTAACCATCATAATCAACCTTAAAATCTGTATATATCAGCAATTTAAACTTCCAAATACAAACATTTTAAATTTAGTGCTAAAAGTAAAATTATACACTTAGAGAATCAAACCAGGATATGTTACTAAGAATTATTTAAAACACAATAACTAAGAGTTGTTTGTAAAAAATCAAGAATATTTTATGATAGTCCAACCACCTGCAGGAAAACAGAGTATCACATCACTAACCTGTTGTCTGCACTTTTTCCTCTGTTCCAAAGTCTGTAATCTTTTTACCCAGATTGACAAGTAATGCAAACCTTTCTTCTGCCAAACCGCCGAGCAATTGTTCTGTCTCAATCTTCTTTTCTTTTTCTTTTAAACGATCATTCTTCAGCACAGCCAAAACTTCATCTGCAGCACCGCAAAGAATGTCTCTAGGCTGAAACAAAGATTATAAAACTTGTAACTTTTAAGATCTTCATCCTTTTATCTTCAAGTAAAATTTAAAATATTATTTTCCAATCAAGGGGGACAATGTTGATCGCGTCTGCAGCATACTTTAAGCTGTACGTGTCCCCTGGGTAGTGCTAAATGATCAACAGTGCTGGCAAACGCCTCCCAATTGTATTGGGAGGCAAGATCCAAAATGGTGTGAACCAAAAGGAGCCATTGGAAGAAGAAGAAGAAGACTTTCCAATCAAGCGAATTTATCAAAGAAGCCTTAGAAGTTATTAAAAGAATTAAAATTTGATGTTGAAATATTATTTAGGCTAATGCATAGTAGTAACCTTTACAGGAAAACAATCTAATTATGGTAGAACCTCTCATTAATTTAGCCCCCTTTAACTCGAATCTCTGGATAACCTAGTTCGAAATTTTGAGCAACTGGAAAAAAATATGAAGGCGACTGTAAATATCCTCATCAATTGTATTTTGTAAACACATTTCAAATATTCTTGGAAGATTTGGTAGAATAAAACATATTTCTGTAAACTGTCTATAATTCCAGGAATTTGATGAATGGAATTAGGAGGAATATGCGGCCTATTTCCATCACTATGCTAATCATTTATTCTGTTTCTCTTGAATTATTGCTATGTACAGTTCTCATGGTATGATATTAACTACTTGTGTGACCTTTGCTTAAAAATGTTTATCTCAAAAACTAGATGAGCTATAATTACAAAATTCCACAAACACCTAGATAAAAGACTGCATTTTATACAGGAATTTTTTAAAACTTTTGATAAAGTATGGGTTGTGGGTCAATCCATATTTTTAAAACACACTTATGAATATTAATTTTCAAAATAAACTCATACTGTTATATATATACTAATAAAGTTCATTAGCTATTGAAAGGTGTATGAATCATAAAAATTTACAAAATTGGCTTAACTGTTTGTTAACCACAGTTGTTATAATAAAACCCTTAAACACTCGTGGATTTTAGAGGTCTTGCAAGGATTCTTTTAAACCGCTACAGTTTGCAAACATTTTAGCTGATCTGCATTATTCAAATACTATTCAACAGATGATGAACTGATCTTTATTTGGATATAGGCCTGTATCAGTAGGGATATATTTTAAAAATAGGTTTTCATTAGCAGGTTTCAAAAATATGGATTGACCATAACCTGGAAAAACCTAACCTAGGATTTTCAAAAAAATTCTGTACAAAATTAATTTCTTTATCTAGATATGTGTGACATTTTGTAACTACAATTTTAGCTATTTCCGAGATATACATTTTTAAAAAAAGGTCTGCACAAGCAGTTTTTGCATAGATTTTATGGGTTATGCAAACGTTTTTAAAACCATTGTAGTTCGCCAATGGTTCAACCAATTTGTGACGATGTGTTATGTTTTTAGCTTTAGTTAGTTTACACTAATAAGGTTGCATAATAAGGTTGCTAATAAGATTTGATATAGACTTGTAAAGTTACTAACCTGATCACCAAGTGCTTCCTGTATAAAACTAAGGAGAACTTCATATGTTTGTCTTGTCTCTTGCGTTTTTGGTCGATACAGAATACCAACCATTTCATCTACGCCTTCAGATAGTAGTGTTGTTCCCTTCATTCGAGCAAAATCATACTGAGCTTCATCTCTTTTTTGTCGTCTAAAATTAAACATAATTCAAACATTAAAAAACTGTATTAAAAAAAACAAAAAATAGATTGTTAAAAGCTGTTCCTTAATATTTTATTTTTTTGTTTTAAAATGCAAAGTACATAGAGGTTATTACTGCCTATTATATACATTAACAATGTGTTTACTTCTAAACCTACATCAATAACCTCAAACAATTTATTAGAATATTATATTATAACACTATTTACTCTTCTATAATGACTAAAATAAAATAAAATTATGTAGGCCTACTTAACACCATAAGCCAAAACTTACTTTACTTTTCTTTCTTCTGCCTTAACTGGTTTTGTTCTTTGAAACCTATCACCCATTCTTGTTCCTTCAAGTTTTCCCACAAGGGACATAACCTCTCCTGTAGCTTCATCTCTACTTCGTCTTTCAATTAGACGAACATCAGCTTGAAGTACAAGATTAGAGTTCTGGAATATTAAAAGAAATAAAAAATACATAGCATTGATGTCATGTAGACTTGGAAGCCTATGAATCAATAGTATAAATTTATCATTTAAATTCTTCATACTTAAAAGAATCTAAGATTATTTATCTTTTTTGTATTACACATTTACTTAACTAGGTTAATCACATATTTCTATAAAAATATAGTAACAAAATATATAGTATTAAAGAGTTGGTAGTGTTAGTAAACATAACTTCCATTAAAAATGATATTTATGCAGTTTTAGGTTGTTTTTTCTTCAAATAGTGATTTTTGAATATTTTTCTATTTAGTTTTATACTTTATTATGTAATTAACATATATTCACCCACTGAAAATAATTTAAAAAAAGGTCTACTTACAATTTTAGGCCAGAACTATATTGTAGTGTCATTGCTATTTACATTGCATTAAACACATTAAATTTCATACAAGGATTTACCAGTCATGCACATTACTAGTAACTATATGTATTTACTGCTCATATATGTTACATATTCTGACAGCCATTACTAAAAGTTAGGTTTATTGCTTTTTTCGTAATGAAAATATTGTTAACATAACATCTATTATTTGTAAACTCCTCAATTTGCCTCTTTTTGTCTTAGGTTTACCACCCAACAACCATGTCAGTTCGGTTTTAGTGTTTTTTTTTAATAAAGATGTTTTAGTCTCCCAGCAATAGTGTTAAGTTTACTAACCAACAATCGTGTCATAGGTTAATGGGTACCGTTTTTAAAAAAATGTTTTTTTATCACATTAGTGATAAAAAACATGTTGCCTACTTTTGTGTGGTAGCAATTTTGAAGTTATGTGGGTGGCTTTTATTTTTATTATTTATCATACTTCCCATGCTTTCCACGCTTTTATACTTTGGATTAATGCTTTTGGGCATGTAATAAAGCGTTTTAGTGTACCGAAGAATCTAAAAGAACCTACACTGCATATTTTACCATAAAAATATATACAACTTATTTACATAACCTAAAATACTGCAGTTAGATTTTTCAAATTTGTATTGCAAATTTTCTGTTTTTGCAGTAACGTGAAACACGTAAATTATCTAATACAAATTATATAAACCTATTTTACTTATATTAAACAAAAAAAGAAACGTTTTAAAACGATTTTTGGAAGTTGAGAAGCATTGGACCTATGAAGTCTAAACAAGTTTCGAATTTTGTTAGATTTAAAATAGAGAAGATACTTGCATTATACCCTAGAAAATGGACAAGAAATTAATTTGAAATACCTAGTAAAAAGTACTTACGGCTTTATACTCGTACTGAAGTTGGCGAGCGGCAGCATCAGCCATTGTTTGTTGTGTTTTGGTTAGGTTTCTAAGTTTGGACCAAACGTTTTATTAGTTCTTAAAACAAATGCCTAGTTTCAATCTCAATTAAATTACTTCAATATTCTCACTGATTTTTACGATCTTAGTTTACACTTTTTAAGATTTCCATTTTTCTCTTTTAAAAAGTTCTTGCATTAATATTGCGTTGTTTCTCCTTTAAATTCATTTAACGATACCACTCAACTGATTCCACTTTGACCCATTCCTATACTCTTACAAATTCTGTTAACATCACAGAGTAAATCACAGTTCACAATCACATTTAATTTCTCAATAATCAGAGATTTAACTGGCAAATCTATCTTTGTTAAGTAACTAGAGAATATTTAATCTTTAGTATGTTTTCTCTTCCATACTATGTACGAAACAGTATTTATTATACTCTTAATAATTACGGGGACTGGTCAAGCTAGATAAGTCATACTGTATAATAAACTACATAAACTATATTACAAACTGTGTCATTCTGATACGCTAATGTTCTGTTATTCCGTAATATATACATGGTTTTATGTACCTATACATGGTTTTATTCCTTGTAGATTTCTTAGTGATGTAAACAAAAATTTGTATGAAACCTAAACTAAAATCAAATGCAGAATATCTTCAAAATTTTCATTCCAGTAAGTACATAATATACAATTTCTACTTCTATTATAGTACAGGGTGTTTGAAAAAGAACTCCCTAGTTTTAATGTGCCCTAGAACCTGTAAAAAGTGACATACACTGTTCTAGTTTTTAGTATTTTATTCATCAACTGTCCAAGTTTTGCTTATGTAAATATGGAAATTCAGTTTCAGCAGTTGGCAGGCCTGCGTGACCTTGAGAATAACGGTGACCGCGATCAGCTCAGGAGTTCTGTACACTCAGTGTACTACACTGTAGAGGTGGTTATTTCTGCTATTTTTACAAAAAGTCAACTGTTTGTTTAAAAAAAAGCTGCTTTTTAAAACAGTTGAAAAAAACAGGTTTAGAAACTGAAACTCAAAGTTGTATTTGCTGCTAAAACATAAAGCACATAAGTTCAGTTTTCTAAGACTACTTTTTCATTCCCACTGCCACCATGTCCTTAACTGCTTTTGGGTATAAAGCATTTAAAAAGGATAAAAATATTATTACAAGTGTAGTAATAATTAAATTACATTATCAAAACGTCATAATTATGTAAGCCATTTATGTACAAAATGGGATGAATTTCTAATAGAAGCATTATTTTTTTTTTACTTAAAAATTAAATAATCCTTTGTATATTTACCAAAATGCAAATGATTTAGAATATTTTTAGTTGACTAAAAAATATTGATGATTGATAATAAATATAAAAAATATGTTTAAATAACATTAGGTTCTGTATCTACAAAATATGAGAGGTTGTTACTATAAAACAAAATAAGAGATAAACGTTGCCAATGAGCAAACAGTTCTTACTTCACTAAAAGCAACAAGCAACACTGAAATAAAGGGAAAAAGCACAAAAGCAGGTAGAAGAAAAGCAGTTAGTAGGAAAACAGTTTGAGCACTTGCGGCAACGTTAAGTGTGGTAATGCGGAAAGCCGTTCCTTGTTTAACAAATCATACACCAGTCCAAATCCAACTGCTTGTTTCCGTTTGAAAAAGCAGTATGTTTGTTGTTTATAGAAAAGCAGTCTTTTTTAACAGTTTGGTGTTTCTGCCCCACCACTAGTACACTGTACAGTGCAATGGCTACACCGCAACAAAAAGTGCAGTGTGTTTTTTGGCTTTTGCAAACTGAGTCTGTTATAACCTAATCTCTTCCGTAACCTAAAAAACAGACATGAGAAACTAACCTCTAACTACTAATACAACCCTGATCTGGGCTGGGCAATCTATTTGAATTATTTTTTTATCAAAAATATCAACATAATCTTCATGACTGATCATAGATAATTTATCATATATACTAGTTCTAATTAAATGATTCTATTACTTTTAGCTGCTGTCCAATGTGTTATCAGCTGCTTCAACTAACCTATAATCTTATAAGTAGGATAGTAAGTTCAATCCCCAAACAAGATATCAGAAATTTGGACACTTATCTGGATGAAGAACTGGAGCCTTATTAATATGAATTCAATTTTGAGTAAATTAATTAATATTTATGATTATTATATCACCAGATTTTTCCCAGTGAAAAACCTTAATTATCATCATCACCATCCAGTTTCTTAAACATAAATAATAATTCAGTATCAGATGATTAAAACTGTATTCATTTGATTTGGTTTTATTATTATTTTTATGTTTTTAAATATTTATACAGCTCATATTAAACATATTTTTCTAATTAAAACAAATTTTCCAAAAGACAAAACCTATACCTAGACAAAAATGGAGTCAATTTTTTTACCCTGAAAAATACAAAATTATTTGCTATTTCTGAGGATATTTATTTGTATATTTTTTTGAATATATTTATTTATTTGTAAATGTTTTGATTTTACTTTACAGTGATGTAATCATTAAAAAAATGGTCACGAAGAAACATACATGTGTATTTATGATATTCTTGAGGAATGATCTCATTCTTTAAAAAAAGGGTGGAATGAGTATGGAACTGAATACAAAATAAATAAAACTACATAACAAAAACTACATTGTGTGTGTGTGTGTGTGTGTGTATGTGTATAAGCTTATACTGGGTGTGGTTTAAAACCTCTCCTAAGATAAGATGTTTGTGAATTCTTTGAAAATTTTTTTTTATTGCAAATTTTTAAAGATAAGGATAAATAAATACATAAAATATGATATATTACTGTTTATTATTACTGGATCAATAATTAAATATTTACTAAGCTAGTCAATAATCCCTGCCCACTCTTTACATGGTTTTGCTACCAGTATTTCTATAAAACTGGGATCAAAACTGTTTATTGCAAATATAGGTTAAGATTAACACAAACTATATTGCATATTTACTGTGCAGACAATCCAAGTGAATGAATTAATTACTTTTAGTTAAAAAAAACTGACAGAAAACCAACAGTTATCTGAGACAGATTATTTAAGAAATGAAAATTTGTTGGGCCTGTTTTATGGATAAAAAAACATATGTCCTATAAAGCTCAGTTTTCTATATAATTACCATTTTTTGTTACAAATAACTTTAAATCTTTTGTTTTACAAACAAATAAATTAGTTTTGTTTGCTGTTAGAACGGAAAACTTTTTTCAGTCTTGTAAACGTAAAATCATGTTACATTCAATAAACATTTTTTTTTAATGAGAAGAAAAATGTTGATTTTTTCAAATTAGGACGTAACAGTAATTAACACCGATACAATTAATCTTAACACTGTGAATTAATCTTTATAATTCACTGATTAAAAAATATAATAATTTTGTTAAAAACACAAAATAAAATTTTGGCTAGATACATGAATTTAGCATTTTGTATTCAAAAGAATGTTTTCTTAATTTGTATGCATAAAACATGTCCTGAACTTTTACCATTTCCCCCTGTAAGACACTCAATATAAAAGGATCTTCCTCTGACCTTATCTAAAAGCTCTCTCATAAGACTATCTGCATAGTTCATTAGAGAGATATTAGTAGTTCAAAAAACAATAGACCTCATAGTATAATCTAAATTAATTTCCTGCCATCCAATCTATGACAGTACTCTGATAAAATCGCATCATTTCCCACCAATTTAACCAGTAACCGTAATATTTACAAAAAAATATTATCAGACCAAATTTATTGGAAATGTTATGCTTTTTCTCCATAAAGCAGTAAAAATTGTCACAGACAAGCCGCTCTGCCAGCATTACAAAAACAGCCAGCAACTACACACACCAAAGTTAAATTAACTTTTACAAGATATCCTTTCCAAATTTAAAATCAATTAGTCAATTCATTTGGCTAAGACTGTGTATACTCATGTTATTGTTAAATTCGAGGCAGCCATCTTGAAATGGACATGAATGCAAACAGATCTTGCACATAATTCCAGCTTTACGCAAGGTACTTTTCTACCAAACTAAAACAATCGGTCAATTGGTTTGGCTAAGACTACTTGTTATTAAATTCAAAGCCACCATCCAAAAACAGAATTGAATAGGATAAATCTTACATATATGTCTCTTTGGTTTTATACAAGGTACCAATGAACTAAAATCAAAACAATCGGTCAATACTTCTGGCTAAAACTGCCACAAAGCAACTTTACATACACTCATCATTGTTAAATTAGAGCCGCCATATTAAAATGGAAGTGTCTGATTAAATCTTACACATACATCATTCGGGCAATATACAAGGTACTTTTGTACCAAAGTTTAAAACAATGTATCTGGCCAAAACTGCATAACGAACCAAATGCCAAACAGTCCAATTGAATCAGAGACCTTGCTTTGCTCGGTCAACGCTATTTCATCTGTACAATATAGCTTGTGTTGATTTGTATACAGTTAGATCCATAACTTTTAAAAACAGTAAATAACATTAGTTAACAGTATTTTAAAACAATTTAGAAGTATATATTTTCTATAAACTTATATAATACACATATATACATAATCACATTTCGTTATTTTCATTTTGAATATTTAAAAACAAAAAATCATAATGTACAGTCTTAGGTTTATAATATTCATATATAACATGATTAACTGAGTGTAATAAAATAAAAATATCTTCAAGGAATGTAGGAAATAAGATAATTTTATATATAATAAATATCTTTCAAAATATATTAATCAGAAAAAAAATTTCCTTTTCTTTTTAAAGTGAATTTTACTGATGAGATTTTTTGTTTAGGCTATATATATACATATTTACATTAATAGGTAATACTTTGAACGTAGGCACATTATCACATGGAGGTTTTTGTTTAACTCGCTTGAATAAGGCAAACTTTAACTTCTAACAGTACTGTAAAATAATATGTATGCTGCTGATGAATTCACTTCTAGGGGCGACAGTTCCACTACTTCTTGGTCATCAAATTTGAACCACCTGCAAACATTTAACTTATTTTTAGCAAAGTACAATAAAATATACATATATGCAACTCAAAAACTAATACTTCTATCCATTTATATATATATATATATATATATATATATATATATATATATATATATATATATTGATTTATATTAAGAAAGATATACTGAAACAATAAAGAAACACTTTTAGTTATTAATTGAAAAGAATTTTAAAGATTATTTAAATACATAATGGATTTATCAAAACCATTAAAGTATGATTTGTCTCAATAAAACATAAACCAAAAAAAAAAAAATATTTGAATTTTGTTAAAGTGTCCATTACTCACATATTTATGAAGATTAAATCTGATTCTCCAAGACTTATAAAATAAAAAAAGAAACTTATCGATTTATTTATTCACAAGAGTATTTATTATTATTATTATTATTATAGTAGTATTATACTACACAAGAGTAGTATTATTATACTACAATAATCTGTCTCTCAGCTATTATTCAATAATGAGTTGTTATTAAAAAAAAAAGTCTACCAAGTTTAGTTTATTTTTAAAGTTCAATAATTGTGTTTTAGGTATTTACACTGACATTAACGCAGAGGTTCGGTAGAGCACGTAATATGGTCAATATTTAAAATACTATTCTTATAATTTTCACTTTAATATTCTCTCAGTCACTTTTTGTAGTACAATTTTTTTTTGCACAAAAATGATACGTGAGTACAGATTCTTTCATGTAAGGGTGATTGTTTATAAGAAGCGATCAAGGCAAACCGGTGCCAAGCATAATGAAGAAATTCACTTTTTGAAGTTTGATTAAATCCATAAATCACATGTTAACAAATTGTCATTATGAAGTGTACAGATTTAAAGGTTAGGTATTTATTAATAACTGTGAACTTTAAATTATACAAGAGATCAATATAAATATTTCTAAAACACACACACACACACACACACACACACACACATATATATATATATATATATATATATATATATATATATATATATATATATATATATTTAATAAAACATAAATACATCTAAAATAACGTTTCACACTATCCCCCCCCAACTTCTTTAATTATAATATATTTTCCAATTTGTCTGGCCATTTTGTGATTCAACCTAGATTCACATCATGAGACGACTGAATCATAGGGTGCCTACAGTATATACAAGGTGTATTCAGAAAGTAATGAGAATTTTAATTTTTTGACCAAAATATTTATTTATTCTTCTACATTGATGTTATCACCTTCAAAATAGTCCCCATTGGAGATTATGCTTTTGTGCCAGCGCTTCTTCCAATCCTCAAAACACTTCTCAAACTTCGATCTTTGAGATAGTCTTTAGTTCTTTTAGCGATGCGCTTTTAATGTCATCTACGGCTGTAAAATGACGACCCTTTAAGTTTTCCTTTATTTTTGGAAATAGGAAAGTCACACGGAGCCATGTCTGGTGAATATGGAGGTTGGGGCATCGTTACAGTACTGTTTTTGGCCAAAAATTCACGAGCAAACAATGAAGTGTGAGCTGGTGCATTATCGTGGTGCAAAAGCCATGATTGTGGTTTTTCCACAGATCCAGGGGTTTTTTTCGGATTGCTTCATGCAAACGGCATTGAACTTGTAGGTAGTACTCCTTATTGACCGTTTTACCTGGTGGCAGGAATTCATGATGCACTATGCCATTAATATCGAACCTTCACGTTCGACCGCACTTGTCAAGCCTTTTTCGGTCTTGGCGAGCCAGAATGCCTCCACTGGGATAATTGAGCCTTAGTTTCGACGTCATATCCGTAAACCCATGTTTCATCACTTCTTACAATACGTTTCAGTAATTCTGCATCGTCGTTGACATCATTTAGTGACTCCTGAGCAACTTCCATTCACCGCTGTTTTTGTTCAAAATTCAACAATTTTGGAATGAATTTTGCTGCCACACGTTTCATACACAAAACATTGGAAACAATGTCATGACATGATCCAATCGATATGCCAACATCATCAGCGACGTCTCTAATTGTGATTTGGCAATTGTTCATAACCATTTCTTTCACTTTTTCCATGTTTGCATAGGTTTTGATGTGCTGGGGCATCCAGGGCGTTCGTCATCTTCAACGCCTTCACGGCCTTCTTGGAAATGCTTATACCACTCGTAAACTCTTGCTTTACTCATAGTAGACTTACCATAGGCCTTTGTTAACATTTCACTTTGTTACACTTTATTCCATTTTTTATGCAAAATTTCATACAAATTCTTTGATCCATTTCTTTTAACAAACGAAAATCGCTGAGCTCATAAAAACACGTGGCTGTCACCTTGGTGGCTCATAACTTAGTGGCTGTCACAGACAAAGTCAACAATGAAAACAGCTGAAAGTTTTATCGTACTTCAAGGGCATGTATAACCTTGAAAAACATAATAAAATGTTTGACAATATAAACAAAATAAAAAAAATGTTTGACAATCAGACTCTCCAAGCCCGCGAAATTTAAAAATTCTCATTACTTTCTGAACACACCTCGTATGGTATAGTTTTTAAATTATAAACCACAACAAACATCTGAAAATATAATTAATAACAAAATTCTGCTAGTTTTTAATTTAGATCTTCTTCTCATTGGTGCTAGCCAATTAATAAACTGGAAAAGTTTCTTAGTTTAGACTAGTTTAATTGTATTAAGTTTGAATGTAAATCACTTACTTATTATAAGTATAATTCTTGCAATATGCAGTGTAGTGCCCACTGTCCATAGTACCATAGTGATTTGACACTGCATATAAATTATATGTATGAAATCTGGAAACAGAAAGTATCAGAACTGCTTATACAATTTGAAGATGTAGAATTGTTGATTTACTTTTATAAGTAAGGACATTAAAATCCTGTCCATATTATTTGAGAGTGTACACACACACACACACACACACACACACACACACACACACACACACACACACACACACACACACACACACACACACACACACACACACACACACACACACACACACACACACACACACACACACACACACACACACACACAGTTAAGAGGCATATGGCTGGCTTTTTTCTGTCGTAACACTATTCAAGTCTAACTACTACAATTTTGGCAATCCCAAGATATCCTAACTGGATCTAACCTTTCTTCATCTTTCTGTTCCTGGATTGGATCCCTTCATCCCAAAACAAGGAGGAACAGTGTACTCTGAAGGGTGCATAGCTGAGAAGGAGCTTAAGATGTGGACTTAAGTAGGCGACCTCCAGATTTAATTAATCTAGCCTTACCTATGTATTCAGGGCTCTGTATGGGTGAACTTTTTATTTCTCTAGCTATTTGTCAGATTTTGCCAGCTCTAAAAAAAAAAAAACTGTCAAAACGCATCAAGTGGACCTGAGGAGAGAAAGCAGTAATAAGGCAGAGGAAACTGGGGCTGTGCACCAGACCCACAAGCAGTGAATTGTAAAAGACCCTACCTAATCTGCAATAGAGGGAAGTGAGAGACAGAGTCGAACAATTCTAATCAGTAAGATGAAGGCCTATCTGAAATCATATCAGGAGCGCAAACGGAGAGGAGAAAAGGCAGAAACAAATGGGCTTCTAATTAATTCAAATAAAAGGGTGTGAAAAACACAACCCTTATAGGGCTGCGATGACAGGAACCGTGCACCAAGGTTGAAAGGCTGTCAGCCAGGAACATTAACACGTTCATGACGATGGCCATTTTTACATGTCATAACATTTTGTATTATGGTAACTAATATGAAATCTCAATTATAGGCATAAATTTTTCCCTGTAAAATTGTTATAATATGTGTCTATATAACATTTTAGATAATATTCAACCACCAAAAAAACTGTATTATATATATTTTATAGGTTATATCCGTGTGTCACTGGTAGTACATAACACCTATTTATAAGCCATTGCTATAATAGGCGTAGTGTGTCACATTGTTATTGATCCGTACACACATAAAATTTTAAGTAAAAGACTCCATAACTTATCTGATTTCTTCTTTGATCTCCTAGTGTTGTAACTGTCAATAAATAAGTGTTATTATTTTGAATGTGTTTTCATTTTAGTTAACCAATAAAGGTCACCAAGATAAAGAAAAGAAAAATCAGTAGGCCAAAATATATTACTTCATTATATTTAACATTAAGTTTAGAAATTAAAATGTTTGTAACATTTCTACTGAATGAATTTGTTATCTTTTTAAATTACCTATAAGGTGTGCCAGGGGGTAGAGAAAAAAAATACAATAGACCAAAACCAAATCCGACTAAGGTTATTAGCATATTTTAAAATGGTCATACAACCCATTGCTAGGCTTTAAACATGGGTGTCATTATAAATAAGCCCATATGAAATAAAAAAAGGAGTGCAACACTCATGGCACACGGCACCTATTCTGAAGATGAGTGTGCATCATTGGTGACACACCCTCGCCTTATTGGCAGTTGCAGCGTGTGTCACTAGTGACACACGTTGTCATGAACGTGTTAAGCCATGGAGAAATCATCAGTAGGCTACATAGGACATATAAGGAAACTGCAAATGCTAGCAAGAGACAAAGGGTGTTTGGTTTCCAGGATTCTGAGGATCTCCAGCTGAATTAGGTAGCCAGAGGGCATCTCAAGACTCACTGAGGAAACCGGTCTACTTTACTAGTACATGAGAGGCTCAGTTGCACAATAGACTCTTCGGTCACATTGTCAGGAGTTATCAAACATTTAAAGATTATGTAACATCTAAAGATTTATCTCTGTCTACATATTTAATCACCAGTCATTACAAAATATAAGTTTTGGAACTGTAAATGCATTGAAAAACATTTTATATGATCACTACAATTTATAAATAGTAATGTATATGCTATTTATTTATAGCAATTTATATATAACAATTTCAAAATGGCTGTCACTGTTCAGAAAACAAGTACATCAACAAACATTTTGTAATGGAATATGTAAAATCGTTACCATGATTGTGTTGCACTTTATTATTGCACCTTTACTCTGCCAAGACAGCTCAATTACTACTAAAAAAAATTCTACAACAGACACAAGATGCTCACTCAACCAGAGCTCTCTGGTGACTAAATACTGCTCTTTAAACTGCTGGATGAATCAACAAAGAGAACAGTGCCAATGGTATTTGTTTTCAGCGCCAATTTTATATATAATAAATTCTGCTACTTGGAAATAGCATAATAGTTTATGCCGCTTGGCTGATTAAAATAACAATTAAATACCCTGTCCAAATGTAGTTTATAATGTAGTATTCGTATTTGCAATTTTGAAACTTTTGTTTTGTTTCTTTTGAACCTATTACGTCTTCAAAGTATTAGCACATACACATTATAAGCTACAATCTTCATCACTGTAGTGTTCATCAATGTATGCGCAATGAAAAACATGTTCCAGCATTCTGTTAGATTTCTAGGTAAACTATTTAGGCTCTCGAATGTTTAGAGTCTATTATTTTCCTTTATTATCTTGGCCAGAACAGTTGTTTATTTTTCGTTACACAGTTCAAATAACCTTGGCAACTTGTTATTTCGCTTGACTGCTGATTTGTCTCACACACACACACACACGCACGCACGCACGCACACACACACATATCATTTATAGTTATCAATTACATTTGTTTTTAAATTTAGTGTTTTTAATACAAGTTTTTTTAAAAGTACTGTAATTACAGTGTTCCTTTTTTATAACTGAAACTATGTTTTGATCAGTGTGTATTACATTTTATATTTAAATATAAAATTGAAAATATCAAATTTTTTTGTTTAATGAAACTTAACTTATTTGCTGTAGTAGTAAAAAAAATTATTAAAATACAGTATTATTAACTGAGTTTTTGTAGTTTTAATATTTAAAAAATTAAAGCAATTTGTGTGTTGGTAAAAACTCCCACAGGAATACGAAGTAATACATAAAATAACTAACATGCTGAAGGGTTATGCACAGCTGATGTTAACTTAAAAAATATTGTATATATTTTTGATACCATTTCAAATTGTAAAAATTTAAATTTAAAAAAACGATAACACTTTTTCAAGTTTAAATAGTAGTTCAATTGAAACTTGTGGTGAAATATCTTATTAGACAAAACAAGATATTCTACAATATAATTTCCTACAAATATTTTTAATTATTCTCAATATTTTCATTTAACATACTTTAAAAAAACTTTTGAAATAATTAAAAGTATATATTTTGTAATTATTCTATGCAAAATAAACTCTACTGGATTGGTATGGATATGGACCCAGGTATTTCAATAATCAGATAAACGAAAATTAAACTGTATCGATCACTAACCTTTGTTCGCTGTTGACTGCATATTGCCTCATGTCCAAGTCTTCGAGAGGAAAATCAACCATATTTGGCCTCTTGCGAGACCACCCGTAACCCAATCCTTCAGTCATGAACCTAGAACAGAACAATCCCTGATCAAAATGTTGTTTCAAATACAATCCCAATCAGACTTAATGTAGAAACAAATTCAGAAAATTATACTTTTGATCTCCTTACTATGCGAAGTTTTAATGGACAGAGTTGAAAACAACAAATTCTTATGCAACACTATATATTTCAATTTGAACTGGATTGAAAACACCAAGTACATACAAAGATAATAGCTGCATATAGTTGTCTTGCTGATGCAGTGAAAGCCAATATACAAAAAAATTACACTTTTTCAAAATCTAATTTCACTATAATAACCAGTGTTAAAATTTGTGTTAATCACAAAAAAGTATTTTAAATTGTACTGAATATATGAAAACAAATCTGATAGTAGCTGGGATTAATTTTTGTTTTTTCAGCATAATTTAAAAAATTAAAAAGCTAATTTACGCAGATTTTAACATTGATTATATAAATAAGATTGCCGAAACAGTGTCTGATAAAAAAAAATATTGTTTTTAAACTAGATGTCAATGAGACAGCTGCATGTAATGATTATATAATATTTGATTAAAAAATTGTGATCATGTCATACAAATGTAATTATTTGTGGATTCCCAATCAAAAATGAGCTGTTAGAGCAGCCATCATGGTAAAATCTAGACTCAGGACTCTGAAATAAGCACTGATATCTAGATCACCTTTTTGATAAGTGGTTAAAAATGTTTATATTACATATAAATATATGCTCATGTTTCCAATTTTAATCAGATTTAATTCAAATGTGAAACAAAAATCAATTTGTGTAACAACTCTGACAAGTATGACAAAGTTTGTCAAACAATCTTAAAATGGTAACCATTCCGAATTTAAAAAATATTACATCTTTATTTTTGTTATATATTGTGTAAAAAATGTTACACTTTCTCAAAAATCTGTTCCATCATCGCAATCAGCTTCAATTTTCAAAATCAATTGAAATTAAGAAAATGAATTTGATGGCAGTCAAATTCACTTCAATCACATTAGCAGGACAGCTGTGTGCAATGATTATTTGTTAAAGACTTAAATAAAATGAGAAACATACACTTACAATAACTATAACATATTATTAAAATTTTACCTTTTTAAGTGTATAACCAAAACCGGTGGAAGCCTTGTGATGTCAAACTTTTTTACAGCTTTCCTTGGTCCTTTGCACCTTGGGCAATTCCATCCTAATATTGTTTCTCCAGTTAAATACAGCGTTATACAGTCCTAAAATGTAATTAAAATCATTATCACCTATCATCTAAGAAAATATTTTCTTTTTAAAAAGCATGCAATTTTTTAAAATAAAAAGTAGTATACACTCTGCACACTTTCCATATTGATGATGTGCATCAAAATAACTTTTTATAACACAAATCTCCGCAAGGTGTAAGTAAGGAGTCATTGTTACATGTTGGCTAACTTATGTAATCTAGCCCTCCTGCTCTACCTCTATATTTTGTTTATAAAAAATATACTATAAGTATTAAGTATTAAGTCAACTATAAGTATTAAGACATTCATACGGCACTGTCTTGCTGAAAATGGTTTACCAAACCCCAATAATCCTACAGTAGGCGACCTGAGTAAATGAAAGTTTGTAAGGTTAGGTTAGGTTAGTTTTATTGTACATTTTGTTTTAAATAAATTTATGTGTAAGAAGTGGACAATGAGAGATTTTTAAATCTTCTTTTCTTCTTTTTGACATGTCTTTGTATTTTACTGAAATATCGTGAGACAAACAAATATATTATAATATTTTTAAAATAACTTATGACGCTCAAATCAATCTGCTAAGTTCCTCCATTATTCAGGCCAGGTCTTATGAGAAATTGAGGGAGACAGTGTACCCACTTACATCTGATTACTTATATGTAGAACACTAATTTCAGATTAGTAGGAAAGCTATGAAATATCATTTTCAGTAGAAGCTAAGACACCAAATAACATTATCATAAGCTGCTATGCATGCAGTGGTATAAATGTCTGACATGAGTAGCATATTGACTAAAGATGGTTCCCGCTTATCACCTGTGATTTGTCACCGTAAACAATCAATAGTAAATTTTTAGTTGCTTAGTACAATATGCAGTATGTAAATACAAAGATAACACTGATTTAACAAGAGTATGTTGCACAGAACAGTATCTGTAGCCTTTGAAATAGTACATATGATAGTGGTGTGCAGCTGTGTCAAAAAAGAAAAGAAAAGTTGTTACATAGTTTTTTTAAAAATGTTTATTTTTCAAAATCAGACAGAAAGATATTTCTCAATCTGACGGTGCATGTATAGATTTATGTTGCCTTTCACTTTGCTACTGCGGTAGGTCCGCTTAATTATAAGCATAAAACTAAATTATTAAGTAACGACTTTATATAAAATATTTTTCCTAAATTTTTACTTTGATTTGTATATTTTATTAGAAATTAAAATTATAAATTTAATTATTAATTTCAAAGATTGTAATGAGGGTACAGCCAGAGTTAACACTATTGATAAAGACTCAGGAAACCTGTTATATATAAGCAATGTATGCAGAATAGCAGTTTAGATAAAAGCTTTGGGGGGAATGTTTGGGGTCAACTGTATGTCGAAAGTGACTGACATTTCAGCCAGGCAGTGGTGAGGAGAAACGGATCGGCAGTATGGGAGAAGTAGATAGTTTTGAGTTCACTTCTAGTACCAAGCACGCATCTTATGCTCAACAAATTTCAAAACTCATCAGTTTGCACTCAATTTTCACATTTTCCTTTCTCTTCCCCAGCTCAACTATAGAGTATTCCATAACCCCCTTTAGACCCCAAGGTATTTAGGTGGTATACCAAATTACCATGAAAATATAAAGTGGTATTCATCGATAGAAAGGGTTGGGAACTCCTGTAATAGTCCATCCAATACACTGTTTTTAAACTGCTTCTACTAAAAAAAAAAAATACATAAAAGTCTTGATTTATAAAAAAAAGTCTAGAAACAAAGGTCTGACTGTATCGGTGCCTGTTTGTTAAGACTGCTTTATTTTTGCTTGACCTACACACATTATTAGTTAGTGTGGTACAATGGTAACAGTATCATTCAGTAATGTCTGTTAAAAAATGATTTTTTTTTACTATTTTAAAATATGCTTACATTATAAACCTTACTATATATCCACATACATTATACAGAAAATCAATGAATACTGTTTTAGACAGTTCTCTGAATTTTTAAAAGGTTTGCTTAACCAAAACACTTTTTATTATCAAAGTCTACTTTAGTCACAAAGTTAGATGCTATAATTACTGTATATGTCTTACTTACTGAAAGCCTACACCTGTCCTTATCCATAGGCAATGGCAGAGAGAGATTCGAGAAAGGATCGAATGTGACTGACTGCTTACGACACTCGCAACAAGTGATAGTGGAACGAAGCTGTCCATAAAACAACTCCAGAACTATAGATTCATTCTTCTGTTTGAATTCGCCCCATGCTCTTTCACCTGTCGACTCCAAAGCACCTTCTAGGGAAAAATTTGGAGTTGGCTAAAACACAAGAATATTACTATAAGTTTTTTTTTAATAATTACATATTTTCTTAAAATTTTTAATTACAAAAGCTTATTTTACTCAAAGGCCTATATAAAAATTGCCATCAGATTTTGTTCAAACTGACAATACATTACTAAATTTGAAATTAAAGAAAATTTAACTAAATAAAAACGAACTGATTGCATTATCAGTTGTTTAAATTTTTTTAGCTTACTTCCAAACAGTCATTCTTTTCCTTTTTAATTTGATACACAGCTTTAACATATAAATATCATACAAACCATGTTATAGTGTATGTTGATTCTATATCAGTCAGTCAGAACAAAGCCAAAGGAAATATATCCATGAAGCCACTTTTTTTTGAGAAAATATATATAAATATAGATAAAGCACATTTTTAAATACACAGTGGACATAATTCATGTTTTGTCTCACAGGTTAATGGCTACAACTAAGCCAAAATAAAGCAGTTTTTGAAAAAAAATCTGATTTTTAAATGTTTTTTTTTATTATAAAAAGAGCTTAAAAACTATGATTATATAAATAGTTTATAGATATAACAAACAAACACATTCAGATCCAAACCACTTGTTTAGATACAGGAAACAGTATAACGAAAATTACATAAACAATTTCAAAATTTTTACATTATCAGAACGTGTAGAAAACATTTACGTTGTGTAGCAGATATTTATGTTGAGATGGTAATAAAATAATTTCACTATCAAGACACCGATTCTACTTTTTAGAAATGAATAAATGAATTTAAAATAACTGATATGATGTAATATTATACTGGCATGAAATCAGATGAATGGCTAAATCTGTGCTGCTGCCAGATATAGAACTGACAAAGCGAGGGAAGGCTGAGAATGGAACAGGCAGTTCTGAGCTTTAGTGCTGTCTAAATCAAGTGTCCACTTTTCTTGTTGTCTCGCCATATCACATTAAAAAACTAATTTAATTGAACATAATGTGTTATAATTGTAAAGTAACAAAACCATTAAATTGAAAATTACAATTAAAGAAAAAATACGACCCAGAACAAGCACAAACAGAAACATTACAGCGGAGAAATTAAAGGCAAGAAAATATGCTCCATGTTTATTTTCAACTGGCCATTCAAGCCATGTTTAAAGCGAAACAATAATTTCTAAAAAATGTTTTTAAATGTAACAGAAAAAAAACAGTTTTCTCCAACTTTTCCACTGATGAAAGTTCATTGCTTTAAAAAAAATTGTAACACGTGTTTTAGTTAAAAATCTCTTTTAACCCTTTGGCTGCTATGCAACAATTTATTATCATTGTAATTTACTAGTGAGAAATGCAGAAAAGCGATCTATCGTTGCTATTCTTTTGTCAGTAATAATTCAAAATAAATCCAATAGATAACTTCAATGTCTACACTTTTCAATTAACTTTTAGTTTACCTTTCTGCTACGCTTATATTTTTCTGAGTTACAGAGATAAAATTATAAGAGCTGTAACATAACCAAATCCTTCAAGGACATCAAAATGACTGGCAATCGTGATGTGATTGTGTTTGGTTTAACATAATTCAGTTAAATATTATATGAAAATGTATTTAAAAAAGTATGTATGGACATATCAGTATTTACAGGAGTGTAAAACTACACCACTCAAATTAATATATTAAATGTGGTTTATTCTAGTTCAAACTCAATGTTTTAAAATTAATTTCTTCAATCAGAAATTAGAAACTCAATCTTTTTTAAATTAAAATTTTGAATGAAACAAAAAATAAATTATTACACAAGGTTTGTGTAAATAAATCCTACACAATATCTTATGAGTGGTGTTTTCAGATTTTTAAAATGATAAATAGTGAACACATGTACTTTCTGGCAAAAATAGCACATCAGTTGAAAGTAGGGCATGTAACTGAAACAGGACAGTAGCCAAAGGGTTAAGTTTTTCAGTTTTAACAATTGTATCCAGCCAATTTTAAGGGCATAAAATTAAATCAATACAAAATAAAGTCCTTCCTCTACTAAATTGTGTTTTTCCTTAAAGACAAGTAAATGTATAAAGTTATAACAGTGTTAGGAAGCAAAGTGTATCAAACTATGTATATAAATAAAATGCACTTTTTAACAATGTAGTAAAATCAGCTCCTAACCTGATTAGGTACTACTGTATTTGCCCTATAACTTCCCTACAACTCTCTTGAAGCTTTGTCAACTACTCACTGTTTTAAATAATCTAATACTGCAATCACTTATCGCATATATGGTACAAAAACATTACACAAACTTTCTCACATTCTGTAATTTCCCCAAAAAATCTGTTTCATAAAATACAGAGAAAAAACAGAAAATCAGCTCTATTTCTCAAACTCAGTGCCTCAGATTTTGACCAAAATTTTAGTCACACTAAAGAAACATAAATCATGTGAGTGTACCAAATCTTCAACAAAAGAAATTTACAGTTTGTCAGTAATTCGGAAAAAAAACAAATCAAATCGGTGGTCAGAATTTAATATTTTGTTTTTTTACTCAAGTCTCGATACGAACAAATCAGACCTAAATGCCATATTATGTCAATTGGTTTAGGCCCCAGGGATGTGCACAGGTGTACAAACATATATACTGATAAGTTAAAAACAACTTTTTCGAATCAAGGGATCTGGAATCAGTAGATCCAACACCAATTTTTTCATGAACATCAAAATTTCTTATTTTTCATATTGTGTTAAAGTAAAAACATTAACTATTGTGTTACATACACAATTCAAATCTTCATGAAGCCAGTCCATCAGTTCTGTGAGGAACTCGTGGGAGTCTTGCTGGTCGTAGCCTGCGAAAGTATTGCGATACTGTCCGACTACGGTCTGAAACATTGACTCTTTGTTATTGATTTTATTAAAAATCATGATTTATCCTGTAATTATAAAAATTATGATTTATATTAATCATTATTTCACTAAAATTAACTGGTTCCAAAATGACTATACTTTTCTTTCATAGCAAAAAAGTTGTTTCTCCCAATGTAGTCCTTTCTTGTTTAGTTTTTTCAAGTTTTCTGCAGATTATAAAGTGGTTGTAGCTCATCTGATTGCCAGGACTCTCATGTGTTATGCAAGTGTCTGATCCAAAGATGTTGAAACAAACAGGTATGTCTGGTAGTCATATGAATCGCTGAAACTGCCTTTCTTCTTACCAGTTCTTAAACTGTATATAGAGATATGTCATGTTTTTATAAGGTTTTCCCTTCAACATTCGTGCAATAGTACCACCAAAGCTCTGATCTGATGTTTCAATTTTTTTAACTTTCCCATCAATCGTCATTTTTGTGATAATGAAGGTTTCTTCATTGCCAGCTGGTCAGCCTTCCCAATGCCTCTGTGTGATGGTCATTACCAACATTGTTATTGACAATTTCAATTGTCAGTTCATGAGTATATGGACTGTAATGTGGGGGGGATAGTACTACTTTTTAGCCACGTTCTTGTATTGAGTTGTCTTAGTTCCTTATTGCAAAAACTGTATTTAATGAGAAATAATGTGCAAAAATCTTACATATTCATCCACCAGTTGCTACATCCTGTTTCAATCTATCCATGAATATTCTGATCCAGCTATCCTGTGTCATGGTGTTTAGTATTTCATAAGCAAGGGAAGTTACCAATGTGGATAGGTCTATATCCTTGTTAACTGACTGGTGTAGCTCAGTATTTATAACAAACTTGAAAAAGTTTATAGGGTACACTAGCTTCGCTGGTTGTTCCATTTTTTCAAAAGTCAAATCTTTGCAATTTATCAAGGGGGGACAAAGTTGATCATATCTGCAGCACACTTTAAGCTGATATCCTCTGGGAAGTGCTAAATGATCAACAGTGTTGGTCAAAATATTCAAAAAATATTGTAAAAAGCCATGTCATAACAAAATTTTAACATGCCTCCAGGATTAACAGTAATATAATTGTAATCAAAATACTATTTTTATTTTTAATATATTTATTCTTAAATAACTAAATCAGTTGGCTCTTATTAACCCTTTAATCAAGCACTGATAATATATTGCTATTATGAGTTAAAAAAAGTCATATGAATATACTTTTATGTAATTACTTTTAAATTAACTTCTAGAGGTAAAAATAAAAGATTAATTACCTTTAATTAATATTTTAGTGATTACTTATAAAAAACTAAATCTTTTGCAAATAACGAAAAAATAAAGTAAAACATCTTTTCAGTTAGTCAATAAAAAGACATTAAATAAAAAACAAAAAAATATAAATAAATAAGTGTGAATCTACTAAGAACTATAAACACTGCAGCACATTATTGTTTAATACAATACTTAAGTGATAAATATTGATAAAATAATAACACATTTGTATATTTTCCACAACTTTCTTATCTGAGTCTTGTCAACCAAGGTTCACTCCTTTGAGCACTGTCAAGGCCACTTAATGGACTAACAGCTGTTACAACATTATAAACATTGACTTAAGTCAAAACATCTGGTACAACATTAAACTGTTTTAACTGTAGTCAGTTACTTGGCCTTGACAATGCCCCAACGAGTGAAACCTTGATTGGCAAGACTCAGATAAGAAAGTTATGGAAATATATAAACATGTTATTATTTTATTAATATAACAGATTTCAACCAAGTACCAAAGGTTTTAAGTATAAATGATAAGTATTGGTTTGTATTAGACTGACAGTAGTGTAGACATAATAAAATGTGTATATCTAATTCATATTATATTTCTGAAAGTTTGTGTGTTTGTTTGTTTGTTTGTTATTCAATAACGCTTTAATCACTTGACCAATTGAGACGAAATTTGGTACGAATATGGTTTAAGTATCAGAGATACATATAGGCCTATTCCCGTTTTACAAAACGTCATTATACTACTTACCTAGCCCAAAATAATTATTAGTTTTTAGTTTTGTGTCATGTGTTAATTGTAGTTATTTACTGGACATGTGATTTAGTTACCTGAGATGAACATAGATTCAATCCTATTTTAATAATCTTAATCTGTGTTTTATTTATTGCAAAATTATTGTTTTTAATGTAACATTTTCATATTTTAGTTGAAATTTTTTTCAAAACTGACTTTAATTTGTTACTTTGTGTTGAATTTTCAATATTAAATGTAAAAAAAAATCCCTACACAGAGTGCCAATTGTAAGGTAGTATATATATTTGTGTAATTACATTACATGAAAAAATAGTAAATATGCAGTGTAGCATAACCTATATTTTTCGATATTTTTGTTACTAAAATGCTTTATTATGTGCCCAAGAGCAAGAATCCAAAATATGAAAGCACGAGAAGTACGATAAAATCTAAAATAAAAGTGACCAACATAACCTCAAAATTGGTACCAGGCGAAAATCAGTAACGTGTTGTAAATCGGTAAAACAATAAAAATACGACTAACACGGGTTTTGGGTGATAAGAAACCAATTTTTTAAAAAAAATTCTGCATAACCAAACTGACACGGTTGTTAGGCCTAACAAGGTGATTCATGAAAAAACCTTTATATTTTTTTTAAAATAGCCTACTATATATCCTGACACGGTTGTTAGGCCTAAAACGGTGATGCGTGAAAAACCTTTACATTTTTTTTAAGAATACTACATATCCTAACTGACATGGTTGTTAGGCCTAACACGGTGATGCATGAAAAAACCTTTATATTTTTTTAAAGACTACTACATATCCCAACTGACATGGTTGTTGGGCCTATCACGGTAATGTGTGAAAAAAACCTTTATTTTTTTTAAATAGTACTGAAAACCTTAACTGACACGGTTGTTAGGTCTACCATGGTAATGCGTGAAAAATACTGTATAGTTTTTTAAAAGAATACTCCATAAGCTAACTAACATGGTTGTTATGCCTAACACGGTGATCCATTAAAAAAACCTTTATTAATTTTTTAAAAATAGTACTTATAACCTAACTGACACGGTTGTTGGGCCTAATAAGGTGATGCATGAAAAAACCGTTATATTTTTTTTAAAGAGTAACTTAACTAACACGGTTGTTAGGTCTAACACAGTGATGCGTGAAAAAACCTTCATATTTTTTTAAAGAATACTAGGCTACATATCCTAACTGACACGGTGTTGCGTAAAAAACCTTTATATTTTTTTAAAGAATACCACATATCCTAACTGACATGGTTGTTGGGCCTATTATGGCGATGTGTGAAAAAACCGTTATTTTTTTTAAAGAGTACTTCAAACCTTAACTGACACGGTTGTTAAGTCTAACATGGTGATGCGTGAAAAAAAACCGTTATTTTTTTTAAAGAGTACTCCAAACCTTAACTGACACGTTTGTTAGGCCATGGTGATGCGTGAAAAATCTTTATATTTTTTTTAAAGAATACTGCATAAGTTAACTAGCATGGTTGTTAAGCCTAACGCAGTGATGCATTAAAAAACACCTTTATTTATTTTTTAAAAAATAGTACTCCAGAACCTGACACGGTTGTTGGGCCTAATACGGTGATGCAGGAAAAAAGCCTTAATTTTTTTTAAAGAGTACGCCATAACTTAACTAACACGGTGGTGCGTTAAAAAAACCTTTATTTTAAAAAAGAAATACACCATAACCTAACTGACACGGTAGTTGGTCCTAACACGGTGATGCGTGATCTTTAATGTATATTACGATTATGGAAAAACCGTGACGGTTAACAGGTAATCATATTATATTTCTGAAAGTTTGTTTTTGTTTATTTGTTTGTTATTCAATCACACTTTAACTACTGGACCAATTGACATTAAATTTGGTATGAACACGGTTTAGGTACCTGAGATAAACACAATACTATTCCAGTTTAATTGAATAATAGTGATTTTAATAATACTGTATTTTATTAAAATATGACAGGACCCTGTTTTAGAGTATCGAGTAGCAAAAATGTATATTTCTTGGCCGAAAACCATATATCGTATAATATTGTAAATAGAAATATATTAAAATGAAATGATCTATTCTGATTTTGAAAATCGACTATAAATTTTATTGCCTACATTATAATTGCAGGCAAAGCCGCAACGGGTAACAGCTAGTTCTATTATAAATCTCAATCTCAAGGCCAAATCCATAAATTACTTCTCTTTTGATCTATTGCCCACATGTCCCAGTAGACTGTAGCTCTAACAAATAAAAATAAACAATCATACTAAATGGTGAAAAAACCAAAACTTAAATGTATGGATAGTACAAACCTTCTAAGTTAAAAAATGTATAACCATACTGATTAAAGGGTTTATACAGATATAATGCGACAGAATTCTGTTTAGATCATCAAATATCTGTATTAACCAGGAGTTGTGCAAAAATAATTTAACTGAATGAATTTTTTTTAGGGGGAGGCAGTAACAACTCACATATTAAGAAGGAATATTCAAGAGGAAAGATATGTAAAGACATGGAACATAAACAGCAACCAACATACAGGACCTAGAAGAGGTTGTAATCTTCCAACTGAATACAGGTTACGACTGACTAATAACTCACTTATATGCCAGAGAAATAAGCTATGTCAAGAGCTTAACTGTACTATGAATAATGATTTTATAAAAGATCGTTATTAGCAAATTTTATTTGGAAAATGAGCTAATGAAGTAGTTCCAGAGACCTTGGAATGAGCACTGATCCTGACCTCTAGATCACTTTTACAAAATTTTTTCAACAGTTTATAGAGTCCATTTAAAATTTTTAAAATTCATAACAAAATATTTTTTAAATCTGATTTTACCATGGTAAACAGTGTTAAAAACTGAATAAATATGCATTTTGATTTTCCAAAATTATGAAATTTAATTTGATGGCAGCCAGGATTATTTTTGTGTATTTTCAACGCAAATTGAATGTTCCAAATGCAAATATATTCAGATTTTAATGCTGTTTTTTATATTTTTTTATTTAAGCCCACATTGGAGCACACACAGTCAATTTAATTAAGTCTTTTGGTTATTCTGTGTTTTAATACTGTTTATTATAGTGAATTCACAAAAATAGTGTTGCAAGAAAATTACTTTTGGAAATTCGCTCCCATCACATCAGTGAAACAGCTGCGGGAAGTGCATTCTGTTCTACTATGATTTTGCAAAACATTGGACTGTGAAGACTGTGGTCTTTGTCAGTCAATTGATTGGGATCTACGAAAGTAAGGAAGCTAACAGACTCAGCCCGCAACGTTAGCCTCAGGAAGGAAAAAAATATTTTTTTGATACATTTAAAACTCTTTTATTCAAAATCCCAAATAGTAAGTTGATTTTTGTCAATTAAGTAACATGTAAAAATGGTTCACTTCTTTTTAATTTTGTTGGTGAAAAACCTAAAAGATTATCACTGCCCAAAGCAGCATCGGAAAGAGATTACCACTTATAAAATTACCCAATTCAAAGTAAGAGAATTTTCCAAAGTTCAACACAAAATTTCATTTAGCTCAATTTTAAGGAATTAATAATAGTTAATAAAACATTGTAAAAGTTTACAACTAGGATATTTTTGATAAAATATAATCAAGTATAATGTTTAAACAATAAAATACGACAGGGATGCAAATAGTCCCTGGAAAAAATATATAATAATAATAAATATTAATTAAATTTTTTAAAATATATTTAAGTGACACAAGAAATTTATTACTCGGTCAATAGCCATAGCATCATCTTTTAAAGTTTTTTAAAGTACTGCTTAAACCACATAGCCTTTATTCAATCAATGGTTTCTTAAGCCATTACAATCTTGCAAAATATGTTCGATTGTGATATGCGACTGACAAACAGGTTGGTCCCCACGTCACATCAGAAATCCAAGTGTCAAAAGGGAGTGACCAATACAAAGATGAGTAACCACAACTTCTTCCTTACGACTTGAATGTAAAAATGGTATAAAAAGTTTGTTCTGCCTAGGATATAATAAACTAAAAATAAACTTTATTTTAATATAAAAATAACATATAACATAAGAGTTATAGAGAAAATAGATCTAAATAAATATTTCTCTATACTAATCTTCAATACAAAATTGCTGGTGAACCCTGGAAAAGTATAAAAAATGCTTAATCTCCACGCAGCGTATAAAGGCCTATGTATTACCTAAACATTTAGGTTAAACTAGATTAGAATCTTAAATCTTATGCCCTTCAAATCAGAGCTGTACTTAATTATTTGATGTTAAAGTATTCACCTTAAGCTCCTTGCAAGTGACCCATCGGTACTGTCCTTGATGCAACAAACAAATCAGATGTTTGACGGCATCAAACACTAGACCTTTAGTTCTACTCTCTTTGTTGATCCTACATGGTGTGTTGATGGCGATCAGTTGCTTTTTCAACTCTTCTGTGTTGCTGACACACTGGATGATGGAGTTCATGTAACACAGATTGCCGAGGTTTTTCAGCCCTGTTAAGCCTCGAGGCTGTTTCAAAAAAATAAAGAAATATTTCATTAAACAGAAACAATTTTCATTGTGGAGTGAACTGACAGATTATTATCGAATTTTCGTTGGTAAACGAACTGTTGCAGCAAAGGAGTGAGACTCCCTCCCACCTCCCCAAGAACATGAAATAAGCAACGGTTATAACTTCCAGAATATGTTTTGAGAATTCTTTAAAAATTGTATTATTTGACATAACTCTAGCATTAAAAAAATTTAACTTAAATATTTTTTTTGAACATGACAATATATTTAAAAATGAAATTTTATATATGGAGACTTATACGACAGAAACTTACGAAAAATTGAAATAAAAGAAATTAAAAGGTAAATCTCAACCAGAAATATCCTTTATTTTAAATTTGGTACACTTGACTAAAACAATTATAAATAATAAAAAATTTCAGCCAAATTTGATGAAACAATCCTGAGAATTTTTTATAACTTTCAAAAAGTATTTTTTATTTGAATATTCAAGGACTACATTTACGCAAATTTTATGAAAATATTTAGATATGATTTTAAGAAATTCAAATTTTTTATCAAAAAAGGGCTTAAAAACAAAAAATCTGAAAAAGTAGGAAACTGTTCCTGAAATTGGCCCAAATTACAGTCACACGCTAAATTTTAGTGAATATCGGTGAATTAGTTAAAATTGTGCACGAATTTCAGCCATTTCAGCCACTGTAAACATTAATTTTTTGGAATCAGAGGACACAGCCATCAAAAGCTCAAAATTACTAATTCAGAAAATCAGATCAGGAATTTTTCTCTGTACAAGCATTTAATTTCATAGCATTGAAATGCCACACATAATTAGTACAGCCAGTATAAAAAACTTAAAATAACAGAATAAAATTCATACTATAAACAATAATACAGGTATCTAAAATGCAACAGTAACTAAATTATACGTATACAATTAATTCAAATTTACGAAACCTTTTTGAATAGGAAGAACAAGTTAACACGAAAGTGCACAGTTAAACCCATTGCAGGCAGGCAGCGTAGTTACTGAGCGATCATGCCCACGTGCAGGGGAGGGCACAAATCCTCACTGCTAACTGGATTACATGAAGCACGCGTTCCAGCACACTTTCACTTAATCAATACCCTACAACAAGCTGTGCCTAATGTTACCACGTTTTGGTTTATTTAAAGCTATATACCTACACCAGTTCAATCAAATAACTTGATTGAAGTGGTGGAAAGATTGGCACGTGCAGCAAATTTGTCCAACTGCAGCACATTGCAAACTTTCTGATGTAATAGAAAAATAATAAAATTTTATAGTATTACATGCACTCACAATTTAATATACAAACATTTTTTTGTATTATACAATAAAAATGAACTGAACAATAAGGTATCACTGCAAAATTCTTATCTTTTTTGAAAATCTGATTCAAAATCACAATCAGTGTTTATATATATATATATATATATATATATATATATATATATATAAACATTTATATATTCAAAATTGGATTTCTTGGTGAGTAATTGAATAAGAAAATGTTTGTACATTTGTACAATGAATCGCATGTTTGTACAAAGTTACATTTTGGCAACCATTTTTGAAAGCAAATTTCTATTGTAAAATGAATTATTGGGGTTAAGATTCAGACTTGGGAAATCATGGAATAAATGCTAACTCATCCTTTTTAGAGAGGCTATTAAATTTTGTTTAGAACTGTGTGTGTGTGTGTGTGTGTGCATGTGTGTGTGTGTGTGTGTGTGTGTGCATGCGCGCACGCATGTCCTCGCTTAAGTTACAGACCTGCACAGAGTCTATTTAATGAATCCATCTGCACTGTTTCATTTGTGGAAGGGATGAAAATAAGTTTGTACAATTTTCCAAGCGCAAAGAATGTGCAAAGAATTCTGTATGCATATACAGTATTATTACTGTATATGCATAAAGAATTTAATGATCATTTGTTTTAAAATAAAATAATTAGCTGCTTACCTTCTCTCAAAATTAAAAAAACTATACCATTTTACTATAATTTTTAAAATTTAATACAATTGTAGGGCCACGGGGAAAAACGATCAAAGTCCATTTTTCTACCAAATTGAGATTACAGTGGGAACTGGTAGCTTATTGTAGACAGTATATAACTATGATATCATTCAGGCAAGAAACATCGTAGTCACTGTGTTATAATAGGAAAACAATTGGGGCTAACGGGGAAGAATGCCAGCAAGCAAGACAAAATATACATGTATTGTCACACTCAACCTCAGTATTTTAACGAATGATGTCCATCAGAAAAGGGCAGATAACACTTGCTCGATGCTTAAACACTTCTTTGGGAACATTCTTAGCTCAACAATAAACACATCATTCTTTTCTATGACTCGTGTGTGGGCAGAACAAGAATTTCACAGTTATGCGCTTTCTGCACTACAGTCATATACTGAAACGATTTGCAACCATAAAAGTAGTTTTAGTTTTCCTTTTAAGAGGCTACTCTTATATGGAGGGTGACAAGGATATAAGTCTCTTGTCAATGCAAAATCTTATACTAAGACACCCAGTGACTGGAGGGATGTCATCAAAAAGAGCAAATTCAAACCATCACCTTTACTGTCATTAATTGTACAACAGACGTCAAAATTGAAACTTGGGCAGACTTTTTATTTGGGCTTTATGTTAAAAAGTGCCCTATGCCTAAACGACCAATTAGTATTTTAAAGATTGACCATAAGCAGGCAAGATTCATGTTTTACAAGTCAAACTACTTCGATAGATATTTGAAAGCTTTTTTTGTTAGGAATAAAGGCACAGAAAACAGAAATTAAGAAAGTTTAACAAGCAAAATGACCTAAATGTACTGAAAGAACTTTTCAATGGAAAACTGCCCATTAAACCCGCAAAATTAAAGGATTTATTACATTTAAAACAGTTTTTGACCAGTACCGATTTTCAAGCATTCTATGATTTAGTGGTTCCACCCTTGGTTTGGACAAAGGAGGCGAAGATGACATCGAGCATCCAGACAACCCAACAATTGATGATGCTTCATAATTGCTGGCAAAAACGATCAAAGTCCTGACATCTTTTTGTTTTGAATTTAACTGTTCATGTTTCATCTGTTAAGTGTTGTTTTTTATTTCTGAATATGTAATGAATGCTGTTTTAAAATATATAAAGTTTAAGCAAGTTATTTTTATACCAATTTTTAAGTTATTTAATCGACTTGAAACTTAAAAAACTTAATTCTGAAAATTGTGGTTATGCAGGACTATGATCGTTCTTCCACGTCGCACTTCAATTATTTGTGATTAACAATCAAAATTCAAAAACAATCAAAATTAACTTACCACTGTTCCGTGGCTGCGAGGTGAAAAAGAATCTGAAGATCGTGGACTAGGTTTGCTGGTTCGATCAATTAATGGTTTCGCTTTAAATATTATGTCAGCATCATCCTTCAGCTGAAAAATGTTAAATTACAAAAAAAAACACTAAATAATTACTTAATACTAGTTGAATATTTCCTGTTGAATTTTCGGGTTATAATTTAAAAGTGTTCCATATTTTATTTCTAACATTTAAAGTGTTAAATAATTTGAACATTTGTTTTATTAAGTTATAATAATTCTTTAAACATAAACCGTTTTTATAAACATTTATTTTTATTATAACATAAACTCTTTTAACTCAGGTTAGGTTGATCGTACTGGTGGAGTAATAGTAACACACTTTTTTTAAAAAAAGAACACAATTTTATAAAAAGTTAATTTTGAATGTTTGTTTCTTTACCTAACAATTAAAATATTTCAAATTTTAAGGATATCACTTTCTAGACTTTCAGTTCAATAAGACTATATTCAATATACTGTACCCTCACTTTTTTTAAATACTTAAATTCATCACATTTAATTAGTGTTTACTTTCATTAACACTTAAAATGTCTGATACTACCTTTCATTAATATTAGAATTGAATTTCAGACATTACAGAATCATTCCACTTTCCAAAAACAGCTTTCTTGTTAATTAATAATTAAAAAATTTGAATGCTTTCTTGAGGTAATGTTTTATACTATGATTGGTTTTGACCTGGTGTAGGTACCGCCACCTTTTATTGTGACTGGTCCAAGCCATTTGTTTTACATTCCCTATGTAACACTCCTTTCCAAATTATATTTTTCTATTTACTGGGTTTAAATCCATCTACTATGGCAGTCATAACATTGACTGTTATAAGTATAGCTTGGTCAATTAATTAGTATAGCAGTATAGCTGATTTAATTATTATTATTTTGTTTAATTGATATTTTAAAGATTTATACATTTCAAAATTTTGAAACTATTTTGATTATTTCATCTCAGATATAATCTGAGTAGGCACAGTGTTAAACCTACTTTAAAGGAGATGTACTGGAATACTGCTGATCAGCTGTGTTTTACTTATATCTGTATACATGGCTTTAAATTCTAATTGATAGCCTAGACACATCAGCTTATATGTTATACTTTGGCACTCAAACAATCAGCTGATTCACAGACTTCCCATAAGAAATCCATTGGTTTGATGTCCTCTTTTGACAACCATTTCTCCTAAACCAACCCCTGTATTTCCAAACCTTCTTCATGGATGGGGAGATAGTAGGCTACAATGGGGCTGAGGGGATACGAGAGACACACACAGACACACAGATATACAGCACTTACATTTATTATATATATATATATATATATATATATATATATATATATATATATATATTTTACCTTCTCCATAGATCATAAAAAATAGTGTAATATGAGGATTACTTATAGAAAAAAACTTTGAGCAACAACCTACCAAATATGATTTTTATATTTTAGTAAATTGTCAGATATTAAGAAATTTAACACTATTATGCCTACATGGAATCCTTGCTACTGAAAAAAACTATACAGCTAAATTCAAGCATTTTTTTTTACTTATGCAAAAGATTTCAAAAACCATGTTTAAAACAAAGAACAAGAAGTTATAGGCTTGTCTTTTTCAGAAAGTTAGAACTGATCTACATTAAACACTCTAAATTTATAATGCTTTTATTTTAATCTATGGTGATATGTTAGTTAAGAAAAATAACAGTTTTGGTCAAAAATACACTACTAGAAATATAGCATATTACTGTGGACTTTTGCTGCATGATTTAAAAGTATTTGAAAATTTTACCCTAAATACGGGATTAAAATTATATAATAAATTACCTCAATGATAAAAAAACCTGAAGTTTGTTTTAAATGCATTGTAATTATATATATATATATATATATATATATATATTATATATATATATATATATATATATATATATATATATATATATATATATATATATATATATATATATAAGTTAATTACAATTTAGGAGTTATTTTAAAGATCCAATCGTGAATTTAAATTATCTACTGTTAAACGATTTACCATCTGGTCCTCTACCATGTATAATGTGAAAACCTTAAAAACACCCCATCCCTTATATTGGAACAAATGATTACGAACTGGAATATACTTATGTACCAATATTTTATTTTACACAAACAAACAATATGCAATTTACATACAAACAGGGCAGTCATCCCATGAGTTACTAGGTGCCTGAGGTTCCTGTGAGTAGCTATTACCGTATTTAAATTAATGGTGTACGAGGTGTGTTCAAAAAAGACCGAACTTTTGATATTACAACAAAACCTTGTACAGTTTGAATACACGTGCTATGCTACACCTAGCGGAATTTTTTAAAAACAAAATGAAGCTCATAACACATTTTGGCAATTGATCTGTTAGCGAACAGAACCGGTTTAGTGAACAATGCTACAAAGTGAAAATGAAGAGCTTTGAAGTGCAATATTGTAACATTACATTTTGCTTTAACATCATTAAATTTTTTTCTAAAATGTACGTATTGCTTCTGAAGGCTCATAAGGACAATTGTATGAACTGTACACAATTCTACGATTGGTATACGCATTTCAAATCGAGCAGAATGTCAACCAACGAAAATCCAAGATCAGGACGAACCTCAACCTCAATAAATGATAAAAAAATTGATGTTGTTTTACCTGTGATTCATGGAAAACATCGTTTTTAACTGTGCAGGAGGTTTCAGGAGAAGTTGGAATCAGAAAAAATTTGCATGCATCGCGTCTCTGCAAAAAAATGGTACTGTGACTACTCACAAGTGATAAAAAAGAAAACCTTGTCAACATTAGCCAAGAATTGCTTCTTCATACTAACAGTGACGAAAACGTTATGAAAACTATCATCACAGGTGACAAAATCTGGGTATATGGATGATATGATGTTGAAGCAAAGTCACAATGGGTTATTCAACATTCGCCACATCCAAAGAAAGCACGCACAAATCGCTCAAACATGAAGTCGATAATGATTTTTTCTTTGACTGTCGTAGAGTTGTTCATCACAAATTACAAGATCAGACAGTCAACAAGTTCTATATGGAAGTTATATGGCATTTACAGGAAGATGTGCTTGCACAGCAAGCAAGGGGGAGTACTTCGAAGGAGATAAGCATGTGTAAAGTTGTTAGTATTATAATAAAGATTTTATGACTAAAAGTTCAGTCCTTTTTTGAACTACATGTGTGGGTGTGTGTGTGTGTTGTGTATAATACTATGCATAGCAATTATACATTGTGTACTATGTATTTATTACTCACTCTATTTACTTCCTGATGATGAGTTCCTTATTGTACTATACTGAACACAGGTTACATTTTGCTCTGATGTAAAACTTATGGGAAACAAACAAACATCTACGCATAAATACTAAATGACTGACTGACAGAAATGAAGTATGTTTATTTGTATAAAAAAAAAAAACAATACAAATTGTCAGTCATGTAAATTGTACTTTTCCACTGAATGGTTGATTTTAATTCGCAATAGACATTGTCGTTTCCAGATTAGTCTGTTATAAAAGACATGACTTTATTTACAAACACATTACAATTGATCTAACATTACCTGAGCAATATTTGGAGATGACCTTGACCGTTTCAACCCACTTGAAAAGCTCGAACTGATACTGTCATCACTCTTAAGTTTAGTGAAAGAAACATCACTATCCCCATCTCCTGTAAATAATTGGGACTATAATGCAGAAAAATATTGATTTGCATAGACACAACACTTATCATTAACATAATTAATTTTCATAAACAATAGACACTAAAAAAACTTGTGACAAGCTACTATCAGAAGCTTGAGACCTCGTTATGAACTGACTCCTTACTCTTTTGCACTCGGTTATGTTTTTTAAAATGTGTCCTTTGGGGTCAGATGGCTAGTAGTATTGGCTGCAGCCTTTTCTTTGCCAAATGAGAACATATGGTACAAGTTACGAACCATTCAATTTGGATACCCAGTAGTATTCGTAAAACAAAATGTTGTTTTTAAATTAATTTAATAGTTTGAATTTGTCAGGATTGTGCTAAAACCTGTCAGACAACTATAAACTAAGGGATTCAAAACGTTCTCCATTCTGTATACTGTCATTGAACTCCTACGCATGTTTAGAATAATTGAACTAAAACCAGTAGTTCACTTTACTTCATGGCGTTTCTAAGTTACAATTATTATAAACAGACAAAATTTATTAGTTGATTATAGTTCTGAAGTGATTTTATTACCTGTTCTGATGGGAAATAAAAAATCAAACAGCTTTAAAGATTTGTTGTTTGAAATACACGTAATTGATGTGAAAATGTTTTACAATGTTACATTTTTTCACGAAAATATATTAGAGCTAAAAAAAATAACTCAGAAGTAAAAAAAAATAATTTGTTGTCTTTTTTCTATATCAATAAAAAAATACCTGTAAAAGCTCTTAATTTTTTTTTTAATGAAATGACCTACACAAACATTTCAGACAGCAGTGAAAAACTATTTTGAACTTTTTATGAACAATGATCACCGAGGCTGACCCAACAAAGTAATTTAAGCAGCTAGTCAGGCTGGCTATCTGAGCTGCAAGTGTTGTCTAATGCTGTAAATATTCAGAAGCTGAGAGTGGTAAATGGCCAGCTAAAATAGAAGAAAAAGACTGATTTACTAACAGCTTCCCCTTATACAAATGATAACATTAATTTGGATACTTACACACAAAAAATTAAGTCAATTTTTTGATTTAAAAAAACTGATTTAAGAGTATTTTACCAAATAAGTGCACTAAACTTTATTTTTGCAAAATTTTAAAAAATATATATATATATATATATATATATATATATATATATATGAGCAAACATAGGGTCTATATAGCAAATTTCTATAAAATCAGTTGATTTTGTTTTGATTTGATTTCTATAAAATCAGTAGTCTTTAGCGATGTGCACAGACAGACTTTCAAAGTCAAATCCACTTTTTGAACTCCAGATATCTTAAAATAGATCCATAAAAATCTCAAGATCAATTCTTTAACAATCACCAAATTCCTTTAAAGTGAGAAAATAAACTGGCCTAAATCTTGCAAGAATTCGAAAATTTGTTGCGAGTCAATTTTTCTAAAAGTAAAATAAACATTGTGGAAGATCAATGCTCTTTTATATGTACAGTTTACTAAATATTAAATGATTTTATTTGTAATGCACAATTTTAATTACACTGTCGTGTCAAAAGTAAAAAACACGCTGTTCAACTTTTATTTTAATCATTAATGTAAAGAAAGAATTAAGGAAATAGTTACCAATATCTTCGAGAGCAGTATTCTTAGGATGTACAGAAGGGGTTTCGTCTCCTTTGACAGAAGGTGTAGTAGTAGTTGTAGATGACGAAGATCTGTAAATTAAATAAAATTTAAGCATTTAATTATACATATGAAAAGATTCTTAATTGTGTGTGTGTGTGTGTGTGTTTCAATGGAAAAATTATGAACATTACTTGGTTATTGTTATGCCACTTGTATTTGTTATGCAACTGATTTCTTAGTATGATGTTGGATGTTATATTTTGGTTGCTATGTATGTTTACCTCCACGGCAGAAACCTACACATCTGAAATCCAGCAAGCTATTTCGAAATGTGTAGAAAGATAATAGAATGAGCTAACCCTCCCGTAACCAAATTCCCGGTTATGATTTGTGTTCTGTCAGCTGATTCAATTGCTAGTGCCATAATCCCATCTGCCTTACAGGAAGTATGCCCAAACTCTGGTCTGGAGTTTCTGTTGCTCCTGACCGTCACCAAAATATAATTAATTATGATTATTATATTCTATTCTCGGGTCGTAAGCTCGAAGTTGCATTCATCACGCTATAGTAGATATGGATGCAGTTTGGTTGGTATTAATTAAACACCTTTAGTTGCATTACTCTTAAAATTATCCAAATTTATTAAACCTTTTTTTACTGTCTTATTTCCCTATGAATATACACAATTTTTATATTTCAAATGTTCAAGTCATTGCTAGAATCTCAGACAACTACGTTCAATAACTATGTGTAATAACTGTATAATTGAGGTCCTCTTACCTCCTTAACTTTAGATATTGAAGAGTTGTCGCATATTACTATATTTCACAATCTTACTGCTTAATTTTTACACCTAATACAAGTTATCTGGCCTCGGGAAATACTGTACAGTTTGCCGCCACTGCCACAAACTTTAACAAGGGTATCTAATATTCTTAATTTCATTTACTGGTTTACTTTTAAATATTAATTGTTTATTTTATTTAAATTTAGTAGAATTTAAAGTATTTGTTGGGTTGATTTTAAATTTATTTTCTTTGAATGGCTTTAACTTATATTTTTTGTTTATATTTATTTTAAGTTTATTTTAAGTTTAATTAATTTATCCTTGCTAGGTTGTTACTAGTAATTAAATTTATTTTCTTTAAAACTTGGCTTATTTTATTTTGTCGTTTCAGTATTCTCCTTTAATATTGATTTCAATTTAACTTATGCTTGTCAATGTTGCTATTTTGTTTCCTACAGTCAGCTTATCTTAATTAATTTCTTCGTATCTTTTATCAAATGTTTAATTGTTGCAAATTATTTTTTCAATTCTTTGTTAATTGTTACTTTATGCTATACTCATTCATTTAACACGAGCAAATATTAATCCTAACAGGAAATATCTGGAATTTGCAAGCCATACCTTTTTGAACCTGCTGTGATTTAGTGTTCGCTTGCCTTCCTTCCTGTTGATTAGTCCCGGTAAAATCCTTTGCTAGACTGCGTCCTGGTGAAATTTTGGGGTCCGCCTCTTCCTGTTGATATCGTCTTGAGATGGTCTTCAACTCCCCTGGTGACTACTCTGAAGAACTGATGAGTTTCCGTGAAATCCGCGGATTACCGGTTACACGCTCGTGTAGCTTGAAGTATTTTGTTGACAATCTTTATTTTCAAAAACGCGTTTATTCAAGTTTTGATAGTCCCTCTTTGTACTATCCTTTTATATTTCAAATTTACTTCGTTGTGGTATTTATTTTTCATTGGTTTTTAATTAATTGTTGCGTATTTCGAATTGTCTTAACTGATTACTAATCACAACACATATAACACGGCTCTTCACGGAACACCTCCACTGACGCACGAAGATGTCTGTACTCTTGGAAACCTCAGAAAACAGTGATAGAAATCAGCCGGTCGACCAACCTACCTCAGAAAGGGAACCTACCAAATTCCCTCAGAAAGGGAATTTTAAAATCCCTCCTTTGGCAACACAATTTTCTTTCAAGAACAGCCGGTCGACCAACCTACCTCAGAAAGGGAACCTACCAAATTCCCTCAGAAAGGGAATTTTAAAATCCCTCCTTTGGCAACACAATTTTCTTTCAAGAACAGTCTTAATCTTCCTTTGAAGGTGCCACCTCTTGTTGGTAGCCTTCTTGTAGATCAATTTACAAGGTTTTGATTCTATCTTGGCCCAAGTTTTTAATTATTTATCTTTTGATTAATTTTTGTTACTGTGACATCATCGATTGGTAGCCATTCACGCTCCCTTGCCTGGTCTGGTCACCTGACCTCCCCTTCTTTGTGAAAACTTCAAAATTTCATGAAAAGCCAACTACAATTTGGCTGGTCCAATTGCATGAACGAGGTGTTTTCATTTTCCTCTCGTTCCCCTAAATCCGTAACATCTTGATTCGCAGCTGTAACTTTACTGGTGTCGGACTTATCGGCATTTTTTCTGTTGAATCCTTAATGTATATTATTATATTATTTTACTTACTGAATTTTGTTATATTTATTATTATTGTAACCCTACTATTGTTTTATAATCAAGTTTGATAAATGTTACTATTAACTTAGTTATATTCATCCCCCTTGTTCAATGTCACCAGCATGTTGAGCTATAATCTGGTTTTATCTTTCTTTTAAAGTTATAATTATTATCTGAAATCACTTAAGTCTTATCGTTGCCTGTTTTTAAATATAATTCATTTAGTTTGATTGGTTTAAATATTGATATTTTAAGATTTATCCTTATTTTGGCTTAACATTACTGAATTTTTATTTTATTTTATGGTATATTATGTTTGCTTTTACAAATTTATTTGTTTTCCTTATTAAATTGAACATTTTGCAATTAAATTTAAGTTTTTTTCCCTATTTCTTATGCTATTCTATTTACTTTGATCTTAGCCTAATTTTTACATTCATCTTATTCTAACCTATCGCTAATTGCTACTTCTAAACTTATATCAATATTCTTGATTTTATACAAACATTTAAAATTTTAATTTTAACTCTCAATATTTTTTATTACATATTTTTTATTCTATTAGTAATTTTGAAAATTTTTATTCTTAACTTTCTTTTGGCAGTGTTTTGTACATTCAGAAAACAATCTCATAACAACAATTTATTTAAAAATGCATCGTATTTTCTTATTTCGGATTTATTTAATTTAATTTATAAGCCTGTTCAACTCTGTTTTTCACTTAGAGACAGGATTTGACTGGTTGAATCCTGTCAGTACGGGTTTTATTTTGTATTCCTCTTTGCCGGATATATGTACCGGTCACTTTGTGCCTGTCCTAACCTGCACAATCTTCGTTGTTCAACGATTTTATTTATAAAATTGTCAAAATGAAACAGATTTCTGAATAATACTAGAAAACCTAGTATGCTGGCAGAAAATCCCATTTCAGTGTGTGTGTGTATTTTAACAAGTATGGTATAGGCTATGAAAAGCAATTAACTTACTCTTCAACCCTCTTCATTATTGTACTATGCTTTGGAAGTATTGGATCCAGTTTCTGTAAAATAACAACAAAACATACTTATTAATATGGGATGGATAACTATGTAAGATATGAGTATTATTTTAACAGTTTTCAAATTACATTAGGAAATTTGTACCTAATGTACCTTGGTAACAGTAGAAATTACAGTTAATTCTGAAATAACAGTTATTAGATACTCAATTAATAAACTCAGGCTGTATCTTATCTAGTACTGTATCTTGCCAGCAACCATTCTCATTCTGTTTTGTGAAAGGTTCCTCTTCGTTCTTAGGTCGATTCTATTCTTCTTTCTGGTTCTATTCTTTATAGTTAAATGATAAGATGGTGCTGTGGTAGAAAATGAAATGTCAATTATTTTGTGTAATGAAATTATAGCATTTTGACTTCTGAATATCACCTATTAATTCGATTAATGTAAGGTAATGCTTTTTAGTTACTTTTTGACTCATTGTTCATTTATTTATTTTTTTTCAAACATTTGTCATTTTTTGTATATACTGAACAACATATTACTGTTTAACAACTGGAGTGCATAATCCAATTACACGTCCAAACACAAAATTATTATAAGATGAATAAATAATTTTAACACTTTCAGTTTTTTATTATTAATTTTTTTTTTAACGTCCGACTATTGCGCACACTTGGGCTAATGCAGACGATGGGATGATTTATTGCTATAAATCATGAAAGCTATGAAAATGCCAAGCTCTGGCCGGGAATCGAACCCAGGTCCTCGGGTGAAAGCCTAGTATGCTATCAACTAGGCTACAGAGGCGGCCATTATTATAACCAAAAGGTAAAGAATATTGTTTAAATAAATTTGTTTCAATAATTGTGGTATACAGGTTCCCGCAGAGGCTCACACAATGTGAGTATGGTTTCGGCAATCATGAGGTTCCATAGTTGAATCTAACCTTTCTTCATCTATTTGCTCTTGGGTTAGATCCCTTCATTCCAAGGCAATGTGGAACAGCATATACCAATGGCTGAGAGGGTAAGGAGTATCTAAGCTTAAGTTATGCGATCTTTTAATACCTGAAGACCAACAGTTTTAATCTAGCCTTACCTACGCATGTGGAGCTCTATACGGGTGGAAATTTTATTTCATTAGCTACTTGTGGGATTTAGAGTAGCTGGAAACAAATCTTTTTAGCCCAGAAAACCTTGGGAAACTGGCAAAAGTGGACCTGGCGATTAAAAATAACATGGAAGAACATGAAATTAGGGTTGTATTTATTCCCATGGAATCGAGAAGCAATGAATTACAGCAAACTGTAGAAGATGCTAGGGAAACCAATACAACCTGCAGTGGAAGTGAGAGAGGGGTTAAACATCTCAAATCAGATGTTTGTAGATATACACAAAGTCTATCAGGAATGCAAAAGCACACAATGAAAAGAGAGAAGGTGATAGCAAAGGGTTTTTGTGATTTAACCTAGAAGCCTGATTTAACCTTCCAAAGATTAAGCATTGGGTGTGAGAAATAAAGTCTTTATAAAGTTGCTATGAAAAGAGTTGATGGGAACCATAATTCAAGACTGGCAAGATGTCGGCAAAGAACATTAAGATCCTGGGCAAAGGGAAACTCAAACGAGACTCTTTACAGGACACTGTAGTCTGAGGGTGACATGAACAGGATGGAGAAATTGTGTGTAGGTTATGCAGGAAGGAAGAGCCACTTCACTACAGGCCACAATCTATGGCTGTGAAGCTCTTGCAAGCAAGAGGTAAAGGGTGCTTGGCTTCCAGGACTCTGAGGTCTTTCAACAGAATGAGCTAATCAATGGGCTGCTAAAACTCACTGAGTGCACCAGTCTGCTGAAATAGAATCCAAGAGGCTTAATTCAGCCAATGATTCGTTTGATTGCGATGTCACAGGCCACCAAACACAAACATTTTAAAAACTAAATCTATACACGAAATGTTTTAAAAAATTATAATTCAATTTAATTATTATTGTGTTATTGTTTGTTGTTTAAATTTTTTCAGTGAGATCAATGGTGTATTTATATAGTGAATTAAAAGCTGAATTTAAACAAGCCTAAACAAGCCAGTGATTACCAGATTTACAAGTGTTTAATTACCAAAACATCAATTGACAATAGGTCAAAAAAACTATGTGTATTATGCGAAAAAAATACTATAATGAATTGCTGAATTACTTGAAAAATCTAAATGTTAGTTCAAAAGTATTAACCAAAAAATTAAAAGACCAAATTAGAAACATCAATATAGCGTAGATAAAAGTTTTCAATTATAAAATAGATTCTGTTATATAAATTTACTTTGGTCATGCTCATCATATTATAAGTCACTAATTTTATGATTTTGTTTATATAATTTTAAACTAATAAACTTAAAACTATTGTAATTACAGGTAAGAAATGAGGTAAATGTATAAAATATGAATATTTAGTTAAAGGACCAACCTATGTACGGACATTTATGTCTCCTATAGGTCCTTTTATACGATATTTTGCATAGAAGAGTTTTTGGTAATAAATAAATAAATATTGTGATTATTATTGACACAACCCAAAATAAAACACATACAATATAACAAAATACAAAAGTAAACAAAATGGCTTTAATAACAAAGAACACTTTAATTGGTTAACTACGAGAGAAAACTAATTAAATTTTACATTAACAACATAACACTTACAATTAAAAAAACAAAACAAATGTAACATGATTATTAATGTAATTTTAAAATAATATCAGTGAAGTTGGTTCAAATAACCTCAGTAGAACACAATAACACTTGGTATTTATTTCCGTACAACAAATATGATTCTGTTTATGAACTTATTTCACTTAATTTATAACTCAGATCACTCTAAACAACATTAATTGGAGCAGCCGACAAACATACATCTGCCCTGCTTGATTTCAATAACATGACTAACTTAGTGTTCCTTCTAAAAAAAACCGTGTCCCCTCAACGTTTAATTTTCAATGCCATCTAGGTTGTGCAATCGAATATCGAAACATGACTCGACCGGATGGTACAGGTTCTGAAATTTGCTGAATTAAATTCATAATGCATTTTTAGATGATTATTTTGTTCAAACTGATTACTCTAATTATATTCTGACTTCTGAAAAATTAATTTCACTTTTATTCACATCATAAGTTATTGTTAGGCCACATCACCTGTATCTCTTTAGCTCTCTCTCTCTCTCTCTCTCTCACCGTACCAAAATTCGTTGACATGATGAGTATGCACTATGCGCATGCTCAAGCTATTTTTCCCAGGTTGAAATGTTGAATTCAAAATGTCTTATTGGTTTTTTATTTTTCGACATATCCCTTTCCTAGTTTTATATTTTGATGTTTGATATATGTGTGAATATAGTTTTTGTTCTTAAAATATTTATTTAGTAAGTTAATTTTGTTGTACCCGCCTATTAAATCATTATTTCAAAAAAGTATATATGTTTATATTAGGCTACATGCCATGACATCGGCGCCTACGAATGTCGCCGGTCATTGTCTTATTCCACACATTTTATATATTTCTGTTGTCCATATCCTATTCTACTGTCTGAATTATGAATTGTTACATACATTCACACAACAAAATTATAACTTCTTTAAGACTTTAATTTTATTTATTTATTTTTATTGTTTAACGTCTTAATTTTTTGTCGTAAGACTAATGAAGATAAGATCAATGTAACATAAGGAAAAAATTAAAGTACTAGACTCAAATCAGGTTTTATGCAACAAAAAAAATTTGACTAAAATTCCCTTCCGTCGTTCAGTATATAAATCAATTATAAGATTGTGCTTCCTTAAATATTTCTTCTCCTGCAAACAATCTATCAAACTATATTCTCACTAGGCTATATGTTACACTATTTCTTTAGTAGGCCACAATCAAAGATTGAACACATCACAAAGTGTTTGAACATTTTACCGAAAATATTAAAATGTTATTACTCAAAAAGATTTTAACACAATATATTCAAAAGGGATATATCTACCCAAAAGTGTCTACTCATTGTCTTTATCCTCACAGTTGTCCCGTAACTTCTCATGTGGAAATTCTTCACTGGTGGTCCAGCTGCCCCAGTCATCCCGTAACGACCTTTTGATCTGAACCTACAAACTGTGCCTTCTAGACTGTTCTCGACCTACTATTCCCCCAAGCTTTTATTCAAACTTTATCCTACATACCTTTTTGATTATAACAACAGACAGCATGTTAGTTTCTGTGTCTTTGACAACAGTGAAACACTTTAATACCCTTTACAATCTTCAAAATTATTTATCACAATTATAATTTTAATTCCTAATACAGGGAACAGAACAGAGTAGTAGCAAACTGCCTGCTTTCCTACTGACTGAACGATATTGTCCCAATTAGGATTTTGAATGACCATCATTTTATAAAGGAAATAAAGGGCAACAAACTTGTCCAAGCTAATGTCAAGATCAATTTTTGCACCATTTGACGTTTATGTATAAAATTATTAAATGTTGTTAATTTCTGAAAAATCTTTTCCGTTCAAACTAAAACTATCACACTATCATGTTTTAGGACTGGTTTTGATGTCGAATTTTGCGGGACGCATGATGTGAGTAACATTTTTGTATTGATATATATAACAGTATTTCTTGCGTGTCACAAGTCTCATATTAAATTAATTATAATTAAAAATTACTGTGTTTCCGCCCGGGATTAAGAACCTTGCGTGTGTGATAACCACTATACTACAGGAACTACAAAGAAGTTTGATTTAAGTATATGAAATGAATCGTTAATTTAATTCTGGTAGTTACATTAAAAGATCAGTTGATTTATATTAATTCGTAAAGATCAGCTGATTTCATTGAAGAGCTATTAGGCTACAATAAGTTTCATGTTTTTAAAAACTATGTTAATTTCTCGTTTTCTCGAACAAATTATCGTAATTAAAACAAAAAAGGAAGAGAAAACAATATACATCATTTTATTTTTGGATCAATAACAGAAATTTTTTCCTATAACGTAAATTGAAAAGTCTTACCATTTCCGAGATATCCGGGCTGATCCTCATGCTTTCCTGATCCTGAACTGACACGATGTTTTCACTTTCCGGTTCAGATTCATTTTCCATTTCAGTAATTATAGCAGCTGGTTTACCCTGTTCAGGCTGCCAACAAAAACCAAACCAACATCTTACATGTAAAAAATTATGCAAAAACATTACAAAAACTTTCTCACGTTCAGTTCCGCTCCCCTCCAGACAAAAGGTTTTAAGCCACTTAAAAATATCAGTCCAATTTTTAAAATCAGTTTATGAAAAATCTTTAACTTAAGTTATTGTACTTTTACAATTTGTTGTCAAATCTGAAATAAAAGACATTATATTTATAAAAAAGACATTTACAGTTTGAGTAAATAAAAATAAAACTAAGCCCAACTGTGAAAAAGGTATATTTTTATACTGTTCATCTTTATAGTAATAAAGAATTACAATCATAAAAAAATATTGTCACTTTTAACAGATCTCAAAGCTACAATGACTAAATAGAAGGTAAAAACTGATTTTTATATAGATTTACATATATGATATGTTTGTATTTTTTTTTTTTTTTGTAACAAAAGCCTACTTACTGTAAACTTCAGAAATATTGAAAACAGCAGTAAATACTCTACCGAATTATAATTCTATCCCACTAATTACACTCTATTTATAAGGTCCACGGTCATTCTGTAGTGATACTGCATGATGTGACCCTCTTTAAATCTTCCAAACCATGCATTAGTGCATTTAGTGGGCCAATAATTAATAAAAATTCTGTTTATAATTTGTAAAACGTTTTGAGTACAGTGAGAAAATAGGTAGATGTAGACGCAGAGGTAAGTTCAGAGATGCAGTTCCAATTCAAACCTTGGCGATATCTGCGTACTTACCAAACTTCTTGAACTGTTCACCTGTACTACAGATTTCTGTACAGTTTTACAGTTCTTGAGTTTAAATTCACAGCAAAATTTAATCATTGTTATGCTTAGTATAAGAAAGAAACGGGCTTTGTGTTGTGCAGTAATTTATTCACATACTAATTTCGAAAATGTGTCTCGAAAACATTCAAGTAGATTAAAACTCTCTTTTTCACCTTCAGGAAAAAATGTTTTACAATATTCTACTACAGAATCATAACCTGCATTCTTCATATTTTGTTAACATATTTTTTTTATCTAAACTTTGTAACACTGATTGTTTCTTACAAATTTCAATAAACTCAATTAAATATCTTTGCTTAACAAACGGAAAACAACACTCATTTTAAAAAAACAAAAAATGACTTCATTAGTACAGTCGACCTTGGTTATAACGCCCTCGGTTAGAATGCTAACTCGGTTATAACACTATTTTCATAATGTCCCCAATAGTCTATAATAAATGTACGTGTATTTTAAGCTTGGTTACAACGCTTTGTGAACTCGGATACAATGCTGTCACTCTGCTGTTATAGTTCAGCCACTATGTTATAGTAAACGGCCTGAGAAGGAATTTCTCGCGCATGTAGAATTCCCCTCCAGCTCCCTCCAACAGTTCAGTGACACAGAGTCGGCCAATCTGAGTCTAGAAACTGTTACTATTCAGCGATAGTGAAATAAAAGGGAGGAGCGTGAAATGTGACAGAGTGGGGACATGACCTCGCACTCGCACATTTTTTTCTCTCTGTCCCACTGGTGCTCTTAGCAGTTTTCTAAGCTGCTGACCTATAGTCTCGCTCACTTGAAATACAATTTGTGTTTGATTTTTAGAATAAAGGTTGAGAATAGAAATGGACCCTTTCTCAGAATTTTGTTGCAGGTTAAACAAACAATGTAAATTGTGTCGTTCCCATAAAGGCGTTTTCTGTCTCTGTCTTTCTCTCTCTCTCTCTCTCTCTCTCTCTCTCTCTCTCACACACACACACACACACACACTCTGTACACCTTAGTGGGAGGGGAAACATCAATCTCACACCCTCACAACAGTGTACACACTGTGTTGCATTTATACTTACTAGACTGTACAATACTTATTTTCTATTAGTTTTAATTAAAATATATTTCAAAATTATATATCTGTAATAAATTATAATAAAATAGACATTAACTATGTATATAGTACAAAGTATGCTTTTCTTTCACTACATACAGTATTGCCACCGTTTACAAACTCATTTACTGTAAACTCAGTTACAACGCTTGTTTACAGCGCTCAAAAACGTTTCGTCCCTTCAACGCGTTATATCCGAGGTCGACTGTATTACTAAAACAAGATAACGATACCATATCGAGACACGATCTGTTCTGTTTACCCTACAAATAACTCTGGCACACCAAACACAAAACTTAACCTTGTAGCTATCCATAGAGTTAACTGTATGCCTCAGCCACACAAACTCAAAGATATAGCTATAGTTTTACATAATCGCTGCACAAATCTGTGGATTTATCTCTAAGTCTACGGCCACCGAACAGTTTGTGTGACTGTATTCAATGTTCATTGTACAATGAGCAGTTGAATAAGTCATCCTGTACCCAGAAAAACCCTCCAGTCAACATTCTTGGGTGCCTAACACCCAACATTCTATTTGTGAATGGAATTTACATCTTCAAAAGATTTTTCGTTAATGAGTTTTATCTTTTTAGTATTTCTTTTAAATCTGTAATGTTTACAACAAGTTCAGTACAAAATGGTAAATGTTTTTTGTAAGTGAAAAATTATAAATTCTTAAGAAATATGATGGCAAAAAAATATTTCATCTGTGTTGCTCCTTGCTGTGTATTTAGTGACATTACCAGATACTTAAACCATACAGAAAATGTAATAATTCATAGTAGTAGTAGTAGTAGGTGGCAATCAACAAATATTTTTTCATAAGAAATTATCTCTTATCATTTTGTACTGTACTATACCAATGAATATTCTGAAATAAAAATTTATTGTACTGTATTTTATATGAAAAATCATACACTATGAAAAACAGCTGTGTGAAAATTACACGGTTGGCCGTAATCCCTTGAAAAGGGTAATTATCTAGTTTCACTGTGTTTCCATTATTTCCCCCAAAAAGCCAGGATAAAAATAACATTATTTTGTCCCAGACTAACAATTTTGATCAAAATTGACTAAAAAAAACCTTAACTTATATACAAGTTTTGATTTCTATCTCCTCTATTTGGTTTGGAAGCCAGAAATCTTAAAATCGATAACGGTGAAAATCTAATACTAAATTTCTCAAAAGCAGAACAAAAAATTTTATTCAAATGTAAATTTTTTAATTTAAAAAATGTGCTAAACAAAAGATTTTATTTGTGGTTTTTCAACCTATATATAAATAATATTTTTAATGTGCCAAATCAGGAAAATCTAACTTGACTTACCTTACCTAACAGGATTTACTTTTAAGTACGATTAATTTTCATTAAAAACCAATATATCAAGAATTATTTATTTTTACTTAGTGTAGTGAAAAAGTAAAAATGAATTTTCGTTTAACTGCTATACCTTGGTTGAACGGTCAATAGAAGGTCGTCCAGTAGAAATCAAAGTAAGGGGACGGTGTTGCTGTTTTGCTCTGTATTGGAGAAATAATACTCTCAGACAAATCTGTCAGCGGATAAACTATTTCGTCTGAAAAATTTTAACAATAATTGTGTATTTTAAACTTTGATGCTTTAATTATACAGTCATACACAAGTTTATAGAATAAAATCAGTTTTAAACCACTGTAAATCTTATTATTCACTACTGGTTTCAACCTAAGAGCATATAGCTAATAAAATAATAAATAATTATATTCAGTTGTAAAAAAACAAAAAAAAAATTATTTTATTTGAAGTAAAATATGCATAATTATAATACAAGTAGTAAGGATGAATTTCAATTGTCAAATTAAATTACTGTTGATTACACAAGGAAATAAGATATACAGTTCACATTCTGGATATAACTCACCTAAAGTAACAAACGATGATGTATCCTTGATTCGTGGCGGCTCTATGTTTGGATTGGTTGTTAAATATGGATACTGATCCAGAAATTTCTCATAACCACCTTCCAAAATCAATGGTTTTTTCTTATAGTTGATAGATATATCCCACTAAAATCAAGCACATGTTTTTTATTATTATTATTATACATTAATTTCATGATACCATCAAAAAATAACTTTTTTCTTTTTAATTTTACACTAGAGCCTATTCAACCTTCAGTTATGTATTCAAACTTTGTGTACTTTTATACTTAATACAGATTAATGAAAAAACATGCCTCCAAGGTAACTTCTGTTAATTCAAACAGAAAGTTAATTCAACCTAAATTAGTTTAGGTTGATTGTATTAACTTATTAATGAAAATATAATAAATCATTGCATTAAAATTGTGAATACAAAAAATAAATTAACGAATTTTCATTTAAAATGCCTTATTAAAGCAGCCATCAGAGATCATGAAATGTGCACTGTTTCAGTAGTAGTAAGAAAATTATTTATAATATTTCTGCCCTATATCAACTGCAATTTTGGTCTAATGATTCAAACTAGATTAAAATAAATACTAGAGGCAAAGGGAGTATAAACATCAGGTACTGCGATATAAAGACCTATTGAGCAACGAAAGTGATTCAAACTTAGGCTGAACATAAACAAAAGTTCATTTTCGTTCACAGTGTTAACAAGATAATTATGGTATAATGTAAAATACCTTAAGGAATATATTCTTTAGGACATGTAGAGTGGAGCCAGGAGTGAGTGTTTTTTCTTCTGTCCTCCAGTCTAGCATTATTATCTGTTTGTAATCACCTCTGTAATCCCATTTGCGTTTGTCTTCTTCAGACAGTAGTTGATTTCTTAACATTGAAGCACTCATCCTGCAACAATGAAGAACTGTTGTAATCAAGGTGAATGGTATTGTACGGTGTATTGAGAAAATACTAGTAGATAAAAACTTCTGTTGACAAAGTGTGTTTTACTGACAGATTGCCTAAAAACTGGGTATGCATATACTTTCAACAACGCAAAATTTAACCCGATCCTCCACCACCAAATAGGTTTGGATTCGTCCAATCAGTTTGATTTGCTTTGCTATTTTTGTATTTCTTGAGATGGCATGATTGAGTTTTGCATTACACGATACAAGACTCATATACAGTACAGTCTCAATTAACCATCTTTTTCGGAACCATTGGGCCGAACAGAAATAGGCTACCCATAATTCTGGTGATAGATAAATATAACATACTGTAAACAGTTTATAACACAGAATGATTTAATTTTATTATTCTTTTGGAAAATGTAGTACAACTTAAATTTTCTATTTAACTAATAATGTATTGTACAAGATTTTATATACATAGGTCTTTAATACAGTAAATTATCTATACTTAACCTTTTGCCAAGTATTCAAATGACTTTATGTGATCGACTTAAAGTATGATAAATGATAAACAAGTGTGAGAGTGTTTATCATTCAATAGAAACATTTATGCACGATTTCTGCATTTGTTGACTTTATTTGATCTAATTCCACTGGATAATAGGATCATTTCTTTTTCTGTTATCAATATTTGCTTAGGGTAGCAATTAATGCCAGTTGCCATTGCCTATGCAATAAGTGAGTTGTGTCCAGTTACAGTTTTGTTTTGTCTAGAAGGTTACTTTCATTATTTAGTACAATTTATTTACTATATAAGACTGTTTAAAAATATCATAGCAGTTAATAGAAACTGACGATTAAACTGGTAAATTGTTAAGGGAGACTCTACTGTAATAGAAATTATAGAATATTTGCTTGATGATGAATTTGTACTTTTTTTAATAGTGACTTCTGCTAATTACATTTTACAAAAGTTCAAACAAACTGTATTTTATTAACAGAGATGGCAATCTCTGCAGGTCTTAAAAATACAGAAAAACTAACAATTAACACTGGTAAACTTTAAGCAATAATTCAAGGAAGAAGATTCTTAGACAGATGGGCAAGTATACGATATTTACCCTGGTTTGATACGATCGTTAGGAATATTGATCAGTTTTCCCTTACTTAACCTTGAACTATTAAAGTCACTTTCAGGCCTGGTGTCTATAATAATAATATCTTCATTGGCTAGTACTTTATCAAACAACTCCTTACAAGACATGCTTACTCGTTCTTCTGCAACATATATTAATGCACTATCAATTTATTAACTATTAAACATGTTGTTGGAAAAAAGTTATGATCTATAAGCAGGGATACAGCAACTTCAAATAATGTTTGTTTATATGGTTTACTTTCAAATAACTAGAGGTGAATAATCATTTAAAACTTTATTTTCAATGTACAGTAGAACCTTGTTAAAAAAAAGGGTCTAAATAAAAAAATTGTTGTATTGGAACATTCTTCAAAATAAGGTTTATTATATTGAGATTAAATGCATCCAATACTCGTTACAAAGGGGTAGAACCTCTATGTACGAACATATCAGATTTCAACCTCCATTTTACAAATGATTTTCAAGTGTAGGCTCTATATATGTACATATATAGACACATATTGACAAAAATGAAACTATATGTATGATAGGCCTAATATAAAAACAAATTATAAATACGATACATATATGAATCACACTGAAAACCAGTGTACATCCATTTGACACAACTGTTTCTAGAAGAAACATTGTTCCAACCAAAACTGTATATTGCATCTTCATTGGTTGTTCTCACTCAAAAGCCTGAAGTTGGATGACTTCATTTACTGAATTTATGACTTCAGACCTAGAGCGTGAACAACCTTGAAGATATCAGATATGATTTTGGAGAAACACTGGAACGTTTCTTCTGGAAACAATTGAGTTGAACAGATACACACTTGTTTTTAATTCAATTTTCCATCCATGAAGAAATAGAAATACATATTATATATATATATATATATATATATATATATATATATATAACTGAAGAGAGTTCAATAAACAGTTTTTATAACACAGGCTTAACCTACAAAGGTTAGTAAAAATATGTTATAAACATAACAGTGCAAATATGTGATCCAGCCAGCCAACATGTTACGAACAGCAAAAAGATAAATCAAGCCGTGAATTAAAAAAGGAATGATTATTGAAAAAAATGTAGTAGCAAATAGATGTATTTTTATGACCTAAAAGAATTTTCTTTTCTTTATATATCTCATCAACAGAATCGCTTGTGACAAGTGCAAATAATGATTCTAAAGATGGAAGAATTAAGAATAATATTCCAAAAACATCATGTTAAGTATTATATTAAGAAAAAATATATCATAATTAACCTGACTAATAAAAAAACAAACATTCTTAGAGTGATCCAATACTTGAACTGCTATAACTAATAATAAAGTAACTAATAATAAAGTAGGTTTAATATAAATACAATTTATATATATTTGTGTGTGTATAAAAAAACATATTTTTTTGTTTAACGTCCAACTATTGTGCACACTTGGGCTAATGCAGATGATGAGATGATTTATAGCGTATGAAAATGCCAAGCCCTGGCCGGGAATCGAACCCAGATCCTTGGGGTGAAAGCCCAGTATGCTACCAACTAGGCCACCGAGGCGTATATATATATATATATATATATATATATATATATATATATATACACACTCTTGTTAAAAGAATAAATATATATTTTATATACATATACAAATATATATATATATATATATATATATATATATATATATATATATATATTGTATTTATATTAGGATACCTGAACTTGCCACTCAGAGTTTTCAGTTCAAAAACATTGCTCCGCTAATAATCCACTTTAATATTTAACTTCTGACTTTCTAGTGTCCAGTTTTATATATATCACTAATCTTCAATATCACAGTCTACCTGATATGCCAACCACTCCTCTTTGAATCTGTCTGCTATTTTCTGTAAATATATAGGGAATCTACAAGGTTATTCTCCTAAAACTATGAGACTCATCTTTCCTGACTTGACCATGGATGAATTGCAAGTTTTGATGTACCCTATTTTCAAAAGGCAGATCTTGAAGAAGCATTTCGGTAACATTCTAAAGAAATTAACTAACAGCTTGAAAAAATTACACCATTCTTTGTCAGAGATCTTTGTTGAAATAATTTTTCTTTGCATTAATGCCAACTTAGATATTACTAAAGGAAAGGTAGTTTTCTTTGGATAGATTGAAATGACTACCATTGATTGCACACTTTTCTATTTCTTATCGCTTGACAAACGTCCTCAGAAGTGTTTTTAACAAATTCATTAATTTAATCATTAATAATATGAACTAATGGCTGTTCAGCTTCTAACAAGGTTAGGAACTTTGAAAAACTGATCCAGTACTTAACCACCCGCTAATTACAAATTAACAAAAATAATTTTGTAAACTTCCATTAGTTGTTGACTTAGTGTAAAGTTTCATCTGTTTGCTGAAAATTTAATGAACTTGTACACATCCACTGAATATTCTTTTAGCATAGAGAATGATTGAATTCCACTACCAAATACATGGTGGATTGTATTGTTTACCAATCCAGATGACCTTGAAATTTTCACTTGTGAATCATTTTTTTAAGGGACTTATTTGTGAAAAAGTTTAACTAAACAGTTCACAAACAATTGCAGGGTACAGCAACATATTTTTAATCAAATACTTATCTCAGCAAGCACCCTAAAACTTGTCCCACTGACATTTTCTTGAATAGGAACAATGGATAGCTTCTTTTTTAAAGCTTACTAACATTTTCTGCATTGCTTCACAATACTTTTTCTTGCAAAAAGTGTTAATTAAAAAGTAGCAGAAAGCTCAAAAAATCAGGACCAAATACAACATTTTTTTGCGAAAGACCAACAGGTTTGTGCTCTGCTTTTGATGACCTTGAATTAACAACACAAAAAATAATTAAATCTGATGATGCGACCATGGTCCTGAATGTGTAGTGACGCAAACAAAGTAAAATAAGCCACACAGAAGTAAAGGCAAAATTTTGAAAAAATTGTTCCAAAATCCTTATTTATGGGCCATTTAAGGCTAGTTCAATACGGAACAAAACCAACTAACATTTATATTTGATCTAGATAGGAAATAAATAGTGAGACAACTTTTTTTTCTAAATGACTGTTTATTCGACAAAGTATGCAGAAGCTTATATAAATAAGCTTTCAAAATATTACTCATAAGTTGTTATTATTAATTCAGAATGGCATCCAAACTCACACTCTCCGATTATGATTTCAACTTCTACCCCCTCATTCTCTATTTTATTACTAATACCTTGTGGTAAAATTTCCTCACTAGGCTTGCTTTCTGTTACATCAGCAATATTTGTATATTTTTCTTCAGGAATGTTATTTTTTATTTCAGTTTCATACCTAGAAATAAAACAAATATGTCATCATCACATTATGCTTACATAAATAATCGGTACATCAGTGTTAAAGCAAAATTCAAGTACAGCAGAGTCTCGATTAACTGTCATTCTTGGGAGAATTGGGATGACGGATGACAGAAATAGAATACCTGTACTTTTGTTATCGATAAAAATACACTATTTAAAGCACAGCATTTAGCCTTTTGACAAGTATTCACGCAACATATGCAAGAGCACTTGTGCGAGCCACTTAGTACTCACAGACTTTTACGTGATTGACTTATATGCTGAATAGTATTATCGTAAATAGTGTGAGACTTTATATTTCAATGTTTATCATTAATGCATTCTTTTGGAATGTGTTGACACTATTTTAAGTATTTATATTTTATTCCACTAGATGATAAGATTGTTTACTTTTCAATTACAATGTTTGCTTTGGATAGCAATTAGTGTCAGCAGCCGTCGCCTATGCTATAAGTAAGTTTTGTCCAGTTACAATGTTTGTCTACAAGGTTACTTTTATTATTTATTACAAGTTACTATAGAAGACTGTTTAAAAATGTCAAATAACAGAATTAACCTGACCGTTAAAAGGGTGAGCTAACCGAGACTCTACTGTAGTCACTAACATGGAACATCAGCACAACTCTGGCAGATAAGTTTTAATAATAACAAGTTTTAATCTACACTTCTTTTGGGGCCTACATGTCCCTCTAAAAGTAATTTTTTTTCTTTGTAAACTCAGCTCGACTCTAATGATTAGCAGAGTTTGTGTTTCATAGTTTTTTTTGTCCAGTTTTAAAATTTCAAAACAAAACTTGCAGTGTGTGAGAATACATATGTAACACTACAATCTATCAGCATGAATTTCCGAGAACCTGTTTCTAGCATGTGATATTCACAATGAATATTCATTTACATAACTGTTGATTAGGACCTGTATAACAAATAAAAAGATTTGTTCGCAAAAATAAATTTTAAATTGTTACATGTCAGTTGCTAAACTGGCAACTGTAAGCACATGAATTTTTTCTCAACTAATGAAAATATGGCAGACATACATAAAACTACCATCAATGCTCTTTTCTAAGTAAACAAAACCTCTCTGTTTCTTTTCTTTCTTCCCAGAATTGTATAGGAATAATGCAATTGTAACAGCAGTTTATCAAATTTATTTTACAATAACGCAATACAGCATATTATAGGAAAAGTTATGGCAGATCCACGATTGATGAGTCCATGGTTGACGAGTGATTAATATATGTAGCTTTTTTTAAAACACAGCCCCTGTAAATAAATTATATTCCATAAATTAATTAATTTCTCCATAGAATTTTATTTTAATGCAAATTCTCTATTTTAATTCAATGCACAGTTTGAATTTCGTGCAATACACATCATGCTCTTCGAGTTACAAACTTATGACTTACGAACAGCCGCTGTAAATATGGATTTTATTTCTGATAACCCGAATTTCCAAAATTTGGGTGTCCATTAACTAAGGACTACTCTCTCTCTCTCTCTCTCTCTCTCACACACACACACACACACACACACACACACACACACACACACACGCACACACACACACACACACACACACACACACACACACACACACACACACACACACACACACACACACACACACACACACTATTAATATAGCTCTCAATTAAATCCTCAGAAATAAGGCAGCCCATCAAGTTAAATAGCCTTTTTAAGGAGCAGAATCAGTTAAATCCAAAAATCGTCCCTACGGTACATTGCAGATTGCACAAAAACATAATAATTAATGTCTACTATAGTTAAACATACTTTTTATATAATCTGAATGTGCAGAAACCCTAGTTAGCTCAAATTCCTGAGCTTTTCTTCATTACATGATTTTTTTAAACCACTTACCTTTTCTTTAAACTTATGTTCATTTCTTCCAGTTTTTGTAAAGCATTATTTACGTTATTTCCAAACATACATTTGTAAAACTTTTCATGAGATTTATAGTCATCGGTTAATTGTAAAACCTGCCACAAGGTCAACAATCGAAATGTTAAAAAATAAATAAGTTCTTCGTCTTGTTCTGATAAGTTCAATTTGCGTTGCAATTCTTCATTTAGCCTCTTCATGCCATCTGTCAGCCTGCGAAACACACAACAAACATTGTACACCGAACAATCTGCAGTAAATTAATAATATTTGACATGATGGAATCAATTTCCAAAACATAACAAAATTTAACAACATAAATGAACATTGCAATACTATACAATTGCAAGATGAGATAAATAAACAAAGAATTCTGCTACCCAATCATTGCTACATATGTGATACAGCTTAAAGAAGAATTTCTATGATTTGAGTTTTATTTACAGGTGTTTGAAAAAAAACTCCCTAGTTTTAACGTGCCATAAAATTTGTACAAAGTGACATACACTACTCTAGTTGGTATTTAATTCATCAACTGTCCAAGGTTTGCTCACGTAAATGTGGGAATTCAGTTCCTGCAGTTGGCAGGCCTGCAAGACCTTGAGAATAATGGCGACAGTGCTCAGTTCAGGCGTTCAGTGCAATGCAATGGCTACTCCACAACAAAAAGGTGCAGTGTGTCATTTGGCTTGGGCAAACTGAGTCTGTTATAACAGTACAACGTAATTTTATACATATGATGGTGAACCACCTACAGAAAAAACTATCCATTATTGGCTAGAGTCTTTCAAGGAAACCAGCAGTGTTTTAAAAGCGAAGTTGCCAGGTAAACCAAGAACTGAAGCTAATGTTGAACAGATCTGTGTTTTGTGTGTTCGGAGCCCAAAGAGTCATTCGCCAGATGTAGTCAACAATTAGGAGTGCCTAAAGGTACTTTGTACAATGTGATATGTAAAAGACTTTATTTGAGCTTCCACAAATTACAACTGTTACAAGAAATTAAACCTGCTGATAAAAACAAAAGATTGCAGTTTGCTGTTAACTTTCTACATAGAAAATAATAAATTTCTTGAAAAATGTTCCGTTTTTTGATGATGCAATATTTCATGTGAGGGGAACAGTTGATGTAAGTTGTTCGACCATAACTGCAGAGTCACCACATGTCATTATTCAATATTCTCCAAAACTTAATGTTTGATGCGGTTTAATGGAAGATCAAATGATTGGTCCTTTCATTTTGTAGAAAGAAGAGCAATGAACGAGGACATATACTGTGACTTGTTGACAGAGTAGTCTTTCCCCAAGTGGAAGATATTGAGGTGGAAAAAGGGCTTGTGGTTTTCCAACAAGATGACGCCTTACCTCAAGATGTGCGCACAGCTCTTGACACTCACGTTCCAGGAAGATGGATAGGCAGGGCTGGCCCATCTCTTGGTCACCACAAAGCCTGGACTTAACTCCACTTGACTTTTTCTTTTGGGGACACATAAAAAAATAATTATATATGCTGAAAAGATCTGTGACAGCAACCAATTACATGAAAGAATCATCGCGGCGGTTGAGACAGTTACACCTGCAATGTTGGTGAATACCTGGCGAGAAGTGGAATATCGTCTCAACATGTGTAAAATGGATCCCACGTTAAAAAAAATCTGAAGGTATTCTCTTTCATTGTATGTACTCATTGATGTAGTTTTTCATTAATTTCACCATTAAACTTACATATAAATCTGAGGAGTTCTTTTTCAAACATCCTGTATTTCAAGCTTGGGCTGGTAAAAATCACATTTATGGTATTCCAAAAGTTAAACAAAACAATGATTGTATTACTGGGTACCTTAGACATTATTATACTTTTCTCTATACTATCTACAATTTGTTAAAAAAACACATAAAAGTGAAATCCATGTTGAATGAAAATTGATAGCTAACAGATAAGGTATTTGTGTAATGTATTAAAAGAAACAACATTTGATACAGCACAGATAAATCAATTTATCATATGTTTCTAATGTATGCAGTAGTGTCAAAATTAAATAATACAGGTAAACTTCCGAACATATGTTTCTCTAAATGTACTTATTGTGATCATTAAATGAAATGTAAAACAATTTTTGTTTTGAGAAGTTAGTAGTAAGTCAAGCAACATACTAAGGTCAAATGTAGAAGATTCGACAAATAATATGTTTTAACTAATCAGAACCGCCTCGGTGTCCTAGTTGATAGCGTACTAGGCTTTCACCCCGAGGACCAGGGTTCGATGCCAGGACTTGGCATTTTCATAAGCTATAAATCATCCCATCGTCTGCATTAGCCCATGTGCACAATAGTCGGACATTAAACACAAAAAAAAAAAAAAAATTAACCAATCAGAGAAGAGAAAAGAATAACTTGTGGGAAAACTTACCTCTGTGTATGCACGCACAACACGAGTTTACAGTTGATAATTTTATACTATATATTTTTTTTTTTTTAAGGCGAAAATAACATTGAGGCTATTATCGTCTTCCTAACTGTAAGTGTGAGTGTAAAATGTTAAAGTTGTAAATGTAGTGTTGTAAGTGTGTGTATTACACTTGGGTACAGCGAGGGACATCTAAATCCTCTCAATAGGTGCAGCTAGTCTGCACTCCCCTGCGGGGTAGTGCTCAAGGTTAGCTTAAGTATGACTTTGCTATAATTTAGAAATTAATAAAATTTATATTCACCTGATATATCTCTATATTATTTTCTATTTTAATAACACATATTTTGAATCAATTTTTAATAATAATATTTTTTTGTGTGTTAAAGAATATAAAAAAAAGTTATAATATTTAACAGACTTTATTTGAATAATTTGCATATTACAGAACCACTAGCCAAAGAACATAAAAATGTTTACCCAAAAAATTTTTATTTGTGAGTGAAGTTATACTTGCTAGTACAACTTGCATGTACAAGCTGTCAGAATTACCACTTCTGATTAAGGCACAACTCATTTGTCAACATTCTACTGTAAACATGTCTTGAATTGATTCTGTCATTTTGCTTAAATCCTAATTGTTAAAGACCGAGTTGTGCTGTATGCAGTATATGTAGTCTATCCCATTACACTGCTACAATTCATAATTTCCAAATAAACAAATCAAACTATATTTTAATAACACTACCAGGGACATAATACAATACAGATGTAAACAACAAACATGGCCGATGACATCAGCTGTGATGTCACATTATATCAGCCTAGATAAATTTAGCATTATTGTAAATATAATTAATTAACCAATGGGAATGTATAGAAATGACTAATACAAGCAGATTCAGCAGTAAATTTGCCTTATTTTGTATAACTCAGACTGAGTTCAGGCATTTTACATTTGTAAACAATTAGTGGCGAAAGGAATGTTTAATGTATTTTATTCAAGGAGCGTTATAAGTCTATCTGCGTGGTGACGTATAATCAACTGTGTTCTGATTGGCTGCCAAAGTAAACAATAAACAAGAAGCTGTATATTCGAAATAGATATTGGTATGTACATGTAACTTAAATAAATGTAAGTTAGGTATTAATTAAAGAAGTTATTTGGTAATTTTTCAAATTAGATTTGGTAAAAAGAATATTTGGACAAACAAATTTTTTATTATAATGTAGTTAGATGAAATCTACTAATTTAGAAGAAAAAATAACCCAAAACATTGCCTAAAGAAGCAAGATACATTGGGACATCTTTGAATCTTGGAGATGCCAATGAGGAGGAGTCGCATCTAGGACATTTCAGAAGCCAGGCGAATATCAAGCGTTCACATGTAAAAGTGATTTTACAAGAATAAACGTTAGTAAGTGGTGAAGAAGTATATTCCAAGAACATTAAAAAACAAATAGAAGAGCTATATATATATATATATATATATATATATATATATATATATATATATATATATATATATATATATATTAATATTATTATTATTATTTATTATATATTATTTGCGAATAGACCCTGTTGGATCATGCAAAGCACTCCGACTCATGTTTTGTTCCTTTTAATCCTCCACACCTCCCTCATCCTGTCCCCATGGATCCTCCTCCATTACTTGCATGAATCATAGTTGCTTGTAATCTTGAAGGTCCAGTGTTTCCACTGGGATTTTTAGAACCAGGGATTGCTAGTTCCTGGAGCATTAATATATATAATTTAAATATATATATATATATATATATATATATATATATATATATATATATATATATATATATATATATATATATATATATATTATATATATATATATATATATATATATATATATATATATATATAAATTTAAATCAAATTTATTTGACTTAATCTATGATACTGGTGAAGTACAAAAAAAACTTTCTAAGAGTGAACTTTTTTAAAATTTTAAATTCAAATTCCAAATTTTAAATTATAATTTATTATTAACCAAAAATTCAAATAAATATATATATATATATATATATATATATATATATATATATATATATATAAGTTATATAGGCAATAATTGTAGACTTTGCTAGATTTAGTGATGACAATGTAGTTTTTAGCATGGTAAGCATTTTTATTGTATGTGGAGAGGGAGGAGCATAAGCTCAGTGTTAGTCGAGGTTTCACTCAGTTCGCATCTCAATGAATACGAGACGAACTTAAATTATTATTATAATTTTTTAAGTGTATATTAAATTCTTATTGTAATTAATAAGAGATGTTTTTTTAAAAAGTGACATCCTCAAAACCATACCATAAGTGGCGCAGTCGGTAGGACCCCTTGAAAGTTCTTAAGTGAATATTAGGATCTTTTCGATATCAACCGTTAACAAGGCAGGACAACACGCTTTGGAAAGTTAAGAGTATATTGATCTTGCAAAGTAAGACTTTTGACGAATTAAGCGAATATTGATTCAGCAGAGCAAGATACCCGGAGAGTTAAGGCATAATACGTCCGTCGGTGTCAAAGAAGAAAGAAGAGAGAAGAAGGAAGAAAGAAAAAGAAGAGAGAAGAAAGAAGAAAGAAAAAAGAAGAAAGAAGAGAGAAGAAGGATGAAAGAAGAAGGAATAGGATCGCTGAAAATCAAAGACTACTTACATCATGAACTTAATGTTCTACATGCTATTGATTGTCAGAGGAAGTCAAGAAGCCGTGAGAAATAATTACTGTGTTCCTGGTTTTATTGAACTTTGGCTACTTGAAGATTACCTTGTAAGTGTCGGCCTCGTTTGCTTGTATGTAAACAGTTTCGTTTCTGATATATGTGCACATTTATGAAGACAAGTTGGGGTGGCGGATTGCCGATTGAAATTAACAAAGTCTAACGTTATAGGCAATGTCATTTTGAGTAGACTATATAATAAATAATGAATCAGTCGGATATGATGTTTGAAGGCGTGGACCTTGAAGGAGGGTGCACCGGAGTTGCGATGAAGATGCATTACCTCAAGGAAGAAACTTTCATATCATTCATTACACTGGATGCCCGTTACTTGCGAACTGAACTGTACATAAGGAGCTAACCATAGGCAACCTTTTCCTCATCTTGCCTTTGTCTTACTTTTAATATATACATTGACCAGAACAGTTGTAGTTGTTAATAATTTTACTATTTGGATAGTAATTTATACATAACAACAAAAAGCTGTTGCTTTCATTAAAATTTTTAATTTTGTTAACTCAGCGAATTGAATTAATAGCGAATTGCAATTGAAAAAATTATAAATTGCAGCAGTCAATACAAGAACCTGGATCTTGAAAGTAATACCAATCCTGATAACTTTTAAGAGGTCGTTAAAACACACACACACTCATGAGCATGCACACACACATACACTCTCTCTCTCTCTCTCACACACACACACACACACACACACACACACACACACACACACACACACACACACACACACACACACACACACACACACACACACACACACACACACACACACACACACACACACACACACACACACACACACACACACACACACACACACACACACACACACACACACACACACACACACACACACACACACACACACACACACACACACACACACACACACACACACACACACACACACACACACACACACACACACACACACACACACACACACACACACACACACACACACACACACACACACACACACACACACACACACACACACACACACACACACACACACACACACACACACACACACACACACACACACACACACACACACACACACACACAAACACACACACACACACACACACACACACACACACACACACACACACACACACACACACACACACACACACACACACACACACACACACACACACACACACACACACACACACACACACACACACACACACACACACACACACACACACATTTCCTATGACGCTTGCATGTGTAGTGGCGGGCAAACCACCAATGGAGCTGATGGCTGATGAAGGAGCGAAACTGTACTGGCGTAAGCGAAATGCTAAGCCGTGGTATAGTCATACAATGGCAATTACACAGGAGCAAAATCGGACCATGGAGACATGGCAGCGACAGAGGGACGAATCAACAAATGGACGATGGACATACCAACTCATAGGTAATATCCAGGATTGGTGCAAGAGGAATCATGGAGAGGTGGATTTCTATCTCACACAGATTCTCACTGGGCACAGTTGCTTCCGAGCTTACTTGTCCTGTTTAGGGCTGGAAACAGACTCGGCTTGTCCCCTCTGTCTTCAGCAGTGGAGGAAGATGTGGAGAATGTGTTTTTCCGGTGTTGGAGATTCGACGAGGGAAGGATGAAGCTGCAAACATATCTGCGAGGTAGCATTGCACTGGAAAGTCTGGTTGCGACTATGATGGCTTCAGAGGATGACTGGAGGGCCATTAAGGGATTTGCTGCAGTGGTCATGAAAAAGCTGAGGGCTGAGGATTGAGAAAGGAGAGCCAACGCTGTAGAAGAGTAGGCATTCAGCCAGTCCACCTTCCCATGAAGTAATGCCTGGCAGCGGTTCCGTGGGAAGGTTTACAGAAGAGAAGAACTTTCTGGTTTTTTTAGTGGGTAACAATATATCTTAAGTTTGAACTTAATTTGAGTCCCACACACTGGGGTAGGGTATACCCTACCCCAGGTAGTCTATAAAAGATTTTTTCCACCTTTTTTTGGCATCGCAACACACACACACACACCCTACTAACCAGTTATTCGGACAAAAGAGATTGTTTTACTTTAAATTTGGAAATGGCAGAATTAAAGCAGGAAAATAACGAATCACCTTTTCATTTCTATGAAAGAGTTCAAAAACTATTAAACCTAAAGATAGCTTTCTTTTTAAACAAAGAAAAAACGCATGCAAAAGATATTTTGTGTGCCTATGTTTAGAAATTAGCATTAAGAGTGTTATTAAGGGGTTTTCAGGAACCATTGGGATCTCTGATGCACACAAAAAACCCTAGCATGCTTAATGAAGCTTTAAATATGTTGACTATCGACTTTCAGTTTAAAAATAATAAATTGTTTCAAAATAATCGGCAAAACATACCACCTAAAACCCAAAATGTACCAATTTGTAAACCTGTGATTAATAACCAACCTTTCCAAAATCAATATAAACAATTTCCACAAAATAATCTTAACCAATTTAACAGACAAAATTGTGTAAGCCATAACCAACAGCAGAAACAGTTCAGAAATCTTACACAACAAAAAACTAATCAAACTTATCAACCCACACCGATGAGTATATCTATACATCAAACGGGAAACCCGATCAGACAAAACAAACTGTACAAGATAACAGGAAAGCCAGTTGATGAAGAAAATAAAACCAGTTCGATTGACCAAATCGTAGAGCAAATGCCGAATATTTCATTAGCTGAACAGACTGGAATTGACTTCACGGAAGATTATAGCAAAACACAAGATGGTTATGACACTTTCGATAATTTTACTGAAGAAAACAATGCATACAGATTCACACAAGAAAACGAAGACGTTCAAAATCATTTTTTTAGGACTTACGACGTTAAACAGAAATTTTCCATAATGCATATAGAAAATAACACAAACAATTTACCATACATAACAGACCCCAAAACTAATCTTAAAATATTAATTGACACTGGAAGTACCAGATCATTTATTAAAAAATCTATTGGTTTTAATATTTTCAAGCATACTATTAAACAAGCACCGTTTGAAGTAAGTACAGCACATGGAATTTCGAAAGAAAAATTTAGCTGCAAATTACCAATTTTAGGAAGGAAGATTTCAAAATACTGTTTATTTGATTTTCACAAAGATTTTGACTTGTTACTTGGACTAGATAATATTAGGGAATTAAAAATTACCTTAGATTTCATAAATAATAAATTAGTATTTTGTGACAAGAAGATACCTATCAAATTCTTTAACACAGACGAGCCTAATAAAAATAATATTAATAATAATAAAGAAGTAAAAGAAAAAGGTACCACTTGCTATGTAATTAGAGCACGATCTAAACAAACGGTAAAAATAAAAATTCACAATATGTACAATGGAGAAGGAGTATTACCCCACAGACAGAAAGACGGGATAAAAATACCGCAGTGCATAGTAAAAGTAGAAAATGGCGAGAGTTATTGCCCTGTAATTAATAATACAATATGAGATAGAAGTTTAATTGTTGAACCAATGGATGTAGAACCGCTAAGCAATTTCAAAATTTGTAAATTAAGTAATAATCAAACAAATTCACTAAATTTCAACAAAGACCGAGGAAATTCAAAAACATAAAAAGTAAGTCAGTACTAAATCCTGCTCCAGGTTCCTCCCGTTCCTTGACAGAGCCACTGCCGACCCAGCAGAATTTACGGATGTCTCCAAAAACTTAGGGATGATTTCAATAGATTTAGGACCAGCAAAACTGAAGTCTTCATTTCATACTTTTGTACACTATTTTAGTTTAAGTGATTTCATTGTACAGTTAAATAATATTGATGTCTATTATAATAACGTGTTGAATCATTTTTATAGAAATTGTAGCAATTGCCATGCTAATAGTCAAGAAAGAATTAAAAACTAAATTATAATTTGTAAATGATGGACGTTAATTGTAAGTTAGATTCAAATAACATTGTGTATTTTATAAACATGCCTATTGTTGAAAAAACAAATTTTAATATTTATAAGTTATATTCTTTACCAGTATGAATCAGAATTCGTAACTATTATACTTAGCGTCTTAAGAAGCTAACTAGGAAAACTTCGAGGGAAGCTGCTATTCAACCACCCCGGAAGTTTTGTTTAGAGTGGAGGAGTTATATAGGCAATAATTGTAAACTTTGCTAGATTTAGTGATGACAATGTAGTTTTAGCATGGTAAGCATTTTCATTGTATATGGAGAGGGAGGAGCATAAGTTCAGTGTTAGTCGAGGTTTCACTCAGTTCACATCTCAATGAATATGAGACGAACTTAAATAATTATTTTAAGTTTTTAAGTGTAAATTAAATTCTTATTGTAATTAATAAAAGTTGTTTTTTTAAAAAAGCGACATCCTCGAAACCATACCATAAGTATATCTTCCTTGACTCAAACAATGGATCCATATATTGTTAACTGTGCTAACTCCTTCAGAGTAAATTATTTTTCAATTTATTAATTATAAATTTCAAATTATGTGTTGACAAAAAACTCGCTTTAATAAGGTTCGGCATGATCATATCCCCTCCAAAGTAATAATTAATGCAAATAAACTATATATTGCATCCTATATCATCAGTGTTATACATGCTCTACTAACATTTGTGTTAGTGATAAGTTTTGAATATTGATCAATGTAAATAAATAAACAGATTATTGATCTATTATAATTACAAGTGCTAACGTCTATAAATGAACAATTGCCAGTATGAAGTAGCTCAGGGATAATTTATTTTTGTATAAGTGAGAATAAACATACCAGTGAACAATTTCAGAATCTTAAAATAAATTTATGAACCTGACTTAATAAACAGACTAAATAATCAAATAATCCATTCATATTTTTATATTTTTCATGTCTTGTTTTAATAAGATATTTTGATTACATATACTTCATTATTTTCCAAATAAACAGCTTCTGCATTTATAAATAATTTTTAACGCCAAGACCTGGGAGAGATGACTGCGATTGTGTGATATTATCCCTTCTCTTTAACTAAAGAAAAATAACTGGTTTATTATCTCCCTTAATTTGTGAAATAAATAATGATATCCGCATTGATTTATTTTTTAACTTAACTGGTTTATTATCTCCCTTAATTTGTGAAATATATAATGATATCCGCATTGATTTATTTTTTAATTTATCATTTTCATTAACACATAAGTTAAAACTAATGAGTTTTAACCACATAAGAGGCCACAAATCATGACCTCTCTGTGAAACCTATCTGCTTTGACTACGTGAGTAATTACTGTACAATAATGTTTACATAACTGTAAATTAAAACATGTTTTTACTTAAATAACGTATTACTTATTTGGCCATATTATCGTGAAAGCCTAAGTTATTTATATTGTGAAGTAGAGTAAGCATCATTTAGGGTGAATCACCGCAACGAACAGTGTGCGAACATTCGCTGGAAGATGCTTGTAGCAGAATTATCTAACAAATATGTCAAGGATAGTGATGTGGGCCAGAAATATTCCCAGTGAGGACTTAGGAATGGGAATATTTACAGATATTTTTGCAAAGGCCTGGAAAGTTCCCTTTATATAAAAGTGGGAATTTATAGAAAAAAGTTAGATATTATACAGTTGACCTCGGATATAACACAGTTGAAGGAACGAAATGTATATGAGCACTGTAAACAAGATAGCGTTGTAACCGAGTTTACAGTAAATGAGTTTGTAAATGGCAGAAATACTGTATGTAGTGAAAGAAAAGCATACTTTGTACTGTGTACAAAATTAATGGCTATTTTATTACAATTTATTATCCATATTACATAATTTTGAAATATAATTTAGTTAAAACTAATAGAAAATAAGTATTGTACAGTCTAGTATATATACATGCAACACAGTGTGTAAACTGTTGTAAGGGTTTGTAAGAGGGAAGTTTTCTCCCCATTGAGGCATACTGTGTGTGTGTGTGTGTGTGTGTGTGCGCGCAAGCTCATGCGCGTGCGCGTGTGCGTGCGTGAGAGAGAGCGAACACTTTTGCCCAAAGGACACAATTTACATTGTTTGTTTAGCCTGCAACAAAATTCTAAGAAAGGGTCCTTTTCTACTCTCAATCTTTATTCTGAAAATAGAACACAAATTGTATTTCAAGTGAGAATGACTACAGGTCAGCAGCTTAGAAAACTGCTAAAAGTACCAGTGGGACAGAGAGAAAAAATGTGTGAGTGAGAGGTCATGTCCCCACTCTCACCATAGCTCCTCCCTTTTCTTTCACTATCACTGAGTAGTAACAGTTTCTAGACTCAGATTGGCAGACTCTGTGTCACTGAACTGTTGGAGGAAGCTGGAGGGGAATTTTCCTATATGAGTGAGAAATTTTCGCACAGGCCATTTACAAAATGGCTGAACTATAACAGCAGCATGACAGCGTTGTATCCGAGTTCATAAAGCGTTGTAACCGAGCCTAAAACGCACATACACTTAATATAGAATATTGGGGACATTATGAAAATAGCGCTATAACCGAGTTAGGGCGTTCTAACCAAGGTCGACTGTATAAGGTTTTAAGGATTTTGTTCTACTGCTTCTAATTTATGCTTGCAGACTAGAAAATTAATAAAACTGCTTTAGTTTATATGTTTTATTACAAACCAAATTAAAAATTGTTATTTACTAGTTCCAAAGTTGCCGAGCAAGACATAATTGTTTAACGAGTTAGTGTAGACTCTGTAATCTTCCTTACTAAACCATATTAACTTACTACCTAATAACTCTTACAGCACTTTCTTATTTCATTATTAAAATATTTAATAATTCTAATTAAATTAAATTAATTAAATAAATACAACGTCTTACATTAAACATAGGCCAACAAAATTGAACTAAATATAGCAGAATTTTAGGCAGGGCCTAAAACAGCAAAATTTAAGCAACAAAATCAAACAGTTTTGTTAAGTTAAACATCACATGAGAAATTGCAAGTTCGTTTGTCATATTTTCATGATGATTTTAGTATAAAACAAACAATATGATTGGTTCTAATTTATTTTTTTTACTTGGAAGGCCTCAAAATATAGGAATATTTTGTAATACAATAAGATGTTTTGTTAACTGTAATTATCAAGTTGTGCACATATCAGTTACAAATATGGCATGTTTACATTACTAAATCATTAAGAATTAACAGTAATGTAACTGTTAATTAATTGTTAATATTCTGAACAGAAAGAGTAACTTCAGGCATACGTTTTTTAAATTTGATTTTAGACTTGGTAAAACAATTTCACAACTAAAAGAAAATTATTGCTAGTTCTTTTTTAACTGTTTATAATTAATAGCGTTAGATATATTTTGTTGACCTAAATGTGAAAATAAACTCTAATTCCTGAGAATTTATGGATTTTGAGAATATTTCCAGTAATGTTTCCCGGGAATTTTACATCACTAGTCAGGAATAAGCCATGAACTTATTACATTTTTGCCTTAGTTTCAGGGTGAGGAAAGTGCCTCAATTAGGTTATACAGAACCTCTAGGTTATAGGCCCTTTTGTGGTCTAACAGTGGCCTTCCCTGCCGCCACCAATAAAGTAATAATAATGGTAATAATAATAAAAATAATAATAATAATAATAAATCTCTTACTTGCAAGCATTTTTTCTAACACTACTGCCAATGTTCAACTGTTCTGACCTCTCTTTCAGTTGGTCCAGATTGCTGGCCATGTGCAACTGTTTCCTGATTGGAGGCATACTTTAGCTGGAATAAACAAAGATTAAAAGGAATATGAAATATTAAAAGGCAACTGTTAGGCAAATGTAAGAGGTATTTACATTTTTAGAAGGTAATTTACACAAGGTAATGAAAACTTTTAATGGTTCGGTTCAACAACATTTTAGTCAATAAACTATAACACCGTTAACTAGTTTTCTCATAATCTTGCTATATTATATATATATATATATATATATATATATATGTAATAATATGACAATTCTCTCATATTAGAGAGATTTGCAATATATAATATATATTACAAAAAAATATTACAATGAATTACAATTATACATTGCAAAAAACAGTAATCTGCAGATGAATAATAATCCTGTGTGCCAGTTTGGTTAATTTATAAATAAAAAAATTAAACTAAAATAGAACATAATTAACATTAATCTAGCAACATTACATTAAAAATTCTAACTGTTTTCTTTAAAACACTTTTTCATTTTTTTTACCCAGGTTTTTATTTTTTTAGTCTTTAATGAGGCAACTTATTAAAAGTTATTATTGCCTTAATGTAGCTATCCTTAATACTTATCAACTTATTTCCTTTTTTTTATTAGCATATACAACTTATAATTAACTTGTTAACTCCTATCACTGTCACTTAGTAATGATGATTTGCATTAGCATTACGATAAATGATTTAACTGTTATGACCAGAGCCCTTCAAAATATGTTTATTTTTGTCAATATAACTCTAAGAATAAAAGTTCGACAAAACAGTGCTTAACATTCTAAATAAATGATGTTTATACAAAATTTTCATTACATTTATTTTTTATACATACCACTGAATACCATGCCAATTTCCTATGCCCAAACAACTGAGTACGTCAATTACTAACCACTTTTAAACAAAACAGACAGTATATAAAATTAAACACTGAAATTAAAAATACAGTGAGATAAGAGGCAATATTATGAATAGTAAAACGTAGTTTCTGTCACTTATAAGATATTCTAATTTAGAAAAATTTCTTTGAATTTGTACTGAGGTCATGGGGGGCAAACTTCATGGGACACAGCCTTTACCATCCAGTCCTTTTTTCTAGCTGAATCTGTCCCCTTCTATCAGTTTGCAACATCTATACCTCTTTCCATCTGCAGCTTATATCACATGCCTCCTGTACCTTCATCATAACTGTTTGCCCAACTGACTTGGGATACACAGTTTTGCTCACATTTTCCATCTTTTTTGTCTACTGAGAATGAATACTGTTCTCCTGGAACTCATCAATCACTTTAGGTAATGACTTGAAATTAGCTTCAATGAAGAGTAACTGTCATTTTTCATGAGGGCCTTCACAGCGCTCATGCACTCTGCATCGTCTTTAAGTTCTTCAATGACTTTTTTGAACCATTCCAAATTCATGAAATAGTAGGAGACCTACTATTTTATCAACCAGGTGTCCTAACCAGTGACAACTTGTTTTAGAGGCACTGGAACTCGGGCAGAATATTCCTAGACTTCAGTCCGTTTGCGAACTTTAAAAAAAATATTGTCTTTCCTAATGAGATCAAGTTGTTCATTTCAGAGTGTTCTCCCTCATAGCTTCAACAACTACACAAAAGCCAGACAATTCATACGCATAATTTTGGGACAGATGTCCTTCAGAGTTTTGCCGGAGCTCACCATGCTATGCTTGTCAGAGATAACAGCATTAAATTTTCCACTGTGCTGGTTGCCTAAAGCCAAAGGCAGCACAAAGCTTCTTAGACTGCTTGCACTATTGTTGAAGTATTAGTTTTCTCAAACTGAGTGACATGGATGTCCTGGTTTTTTCAGCATTGAGTTTACCCACAATGATACTGAACATGTTCCTGCCCACGGAGTGAGTTCTCCTTTCACCTTAATGACAAGGACAATGCGCCTTAATGTGGTCATACTAGAAAGCTCTAAGCCAGTGTAGTTCTAAAAAAGGTCTCAAAATCGACCTTTTTCCAACTTATTCAACACGATTCTTTCTTGCAAGAAAGCTAGTATGACATCTTTGCTGAAGGAGCTTTGCACGGAAAATTTTCATGCAACTGCATTAGTAGCTGCTGCTTGGTCAATGGAGAGCGTTGATGCTAAGCATGTATTCGTCTAATTAACACTTTCTCTTGAATTCAAACTAAAATAATAATAATAAAGGTTAACACTGACTATAATATTGATTTGGCACTTTCTAGTTTTTCTAACATTTTGGGAAATAAGCCTCTCGTATATATACAAGTGAGTAGGTAGGTATGTATGGAAGAAGAGATAGGCTATTTGATTTGCAAACATGGGTTGTGGGGTTCTATTACATACTTTTATTGTTTCTCTGCTGTTTTCTGTGTGGTACTACACAACAGGGTACACACTGACTTAAATAAAAATGGTAGGTCAATATTTATCGTTTTTTTATACACTTAGGTGCACAAACAAAAGTCAGTTTCATAGGCCAGGAAATGTATGATGAGTTTAATGAAACAGTTATAAAATTTTATACAATTGGTAAAAATGTGCTTCATTTATACAGGGTACACACTGACAAATAAAAATGGTAGGTCATTATTTATCGTTTTTTTATACACTTAGGTGCACAAACAAAAGTCAGTTTCATAGGCCAGGAAATGTATGATGAGTTTAATGAAACAGTTATAAAATTTTATACAATTGGTAAAAACGTGCTTCATTTATCATTTTGAGCATATTTTGCAGAATAGTTTGTCATCTTCCAAAGAAATGTTGTTGTCCGCTTCTATCCACTTCTTGTATTAAAACACTTTTATGTACAAAAACCTTTGGTACGATAAAAGTTTTTATTCATCCACTCATTACAAAGATTATCTGAGAGTAAAAGCAGGTGTATGAAGGAGCACCCCTGAACCCCTCCCCTGTGCAGGTGGGATTCCAGGTATAGGTACCTGGTCATGCCATTATACTGGGGTAGTGGCCACTACATTGAACCTTCTTTACTGTTTCATGACCTTATCCTTCTTCAAACTTGCCTTTTCTCACAACCTGGTAACATTTTCAGGATTATATAGACAAAATATTGCTATATATTGCTAAGGACTCTCATTTCAAGGAAAATGATGTTTATCTCCAAATTGCTAAAATGTAATGTTTTAGCATGATAGTATAACATTTATCAGGCTCTGGTTAAGACTAATACTGAATGCATTCAAACTTATATGCCACTAGATAAGAAAGAAACTCTATGATACGGTAGATTTAATAATATAATTTTAGTAACAAAATTGCACTTTTTATAAACTAATAAATGTTTGTTATTTTCTTTTAACTAAAATTTGTTCAACCTTTTCTCATTCTGAAGTGTTTTTTCATTCCTTTTGAAAGCCCGACAAAAATGTTTTCACACACTTATGACAGAAAACGTTTACTTTAATCATAGAAGCAGGTAAATCTCTCTATAGCAGCACTGAAGGGAACATTAGTTTCTGCCGCTATGAAGAGGTTTTTCTATAGAGAGAGCTCAATAAAAAGAAGTTTAAAATTAGTACTTACAAAACATGTTATATTTTTAATTTGAACTAATCATTAAGTGCAACAGTTAATAAACTACAATACATTATTTGTTTAGAAAAAAATGTAGGCTTATATTCTCCAATAGGGCCTACTGTAGAGTATAAACAAAATAATTGCAAGCACAGACTACAACACTGTATTATATAACCTATTGTAATAAAAACATGTACTTGCTGAGCATAAAATAAATTCTTTCAAAGTAGCCTACTCTTGCCTTTACATTTAGCCTATATTAGCTCTACTATTCATTTTATGTAACCAAATATTATTTTGGTTTTACAAAAATAATGTAAAAAGTTTTGTATGTAAAAATGGTTGCTCATTTTGAGCTGCATTATTTCAAATGACATGTTAGCATGACATGTAATGAAATAAGGAAAAAGCACTAGAAGAGAGGGGAAGTGCCTTTAAAGAGAGATTTGTGAGTTTCAATAAAGGAGTAGGATAGGACTAATACATTTGGTCGCTATAAATAAGAGACATCTGCAATTGGGAGATTTTACTTTTTTTTAATTTCAAAATGTTTTTATTATTTATTTATAAAAAATAAGATTAAGCTAAAAACATTTGTTTGCGGCAAAAAACCGTTAAGGTTATTATTGCCAAGGTGCAATAATGACATTTTAAAATAAAAAAAAATTTTAATAAGCTAAAAATTAATTTAGACTACATAAGAAGATTAGTAAAGGCATTTTGTAACTAAAAAAAAAATAATAATTTATCTGCCTTAAATAACTAGATAGCCTAAACTGGTTATGTAAGGGTATGTAGGCCCTATAAGCAGAGCCAGTATCAGTCAAGATTTCATCCAACAAAAACAAAAACATCAATTATAACAGGTATGTGCATGCTGAAGAAGTCATCCTTCCTGGTCACTGCAAAGTCAAAAGAAGAAAAAAGTGTTTACAGTGCTGCTTGGTGCTACTTGGTTGAATCAAGGTCTCACAACAGATGGAGATAAACACAAAGGCTAGTTATTTATTCTGAATGTGACTGGTACAGTATCAATTATATTTGTGTGCATAACACCACAGACATTTTTATTTATTAACTTTAATATTTTGTATCAGCCTATTGAGTTTAAAGTTTAGCAAAAATGAAATAGCAATTAACAGTCTATATATAGAGAGAGAAAGAGTTATCTATACATATATATATATATATATATATATATATATATATATATATATATATCTTTCTCTTAGCCGCCTCAAAGGCCAAGTTGATAGCATACTAGGCTTTCACCCGAGGACCCGGGTTCGATTCCCGGCCAGGGCTTGGCATTTGCATACGCTATAAATCATCCCATCATCTGCATTAGCCCAAGTGTGCACAATAGTCAGACGTTGTGCACACTAAAAAAACAAAACAAAAAAATATCTTGCTCTTACTGGTTTCTGATTATACATACAATTTTTGAATTATCATTTATATTAAATTACCCTACGCTATCATTTATCATTGAAACTATATTTTCACTTGTCAGTTTTGGTAACTTCTGTTTCAAAACGCTTTATTATATGCCAAATATTAATAACCCAAAATATAAAAATATATTCTGATATTATATACAAATATTATTAAAAAGCGATTTTAAGATTATGTGGGTCACTTTGATTTTTTTCAAACTTCTTGTTAGTTTCCACATTTTTATATTTTGAATTATTACTGATGGGCACGTAAATTAAACACTTCAGCAAAAAAATTACAAAAACTGACACAATATGGATAACATCATATTGACCAATTAAATGAATGTTATTAACAATGAAAACAACAGAAATTTAAAAAATAAATAAAAACCTAACATGGTTGTGTATGAAAAAACTAACACACTTATGCATGAAAAACCTAACACAGTTTTATGATAAAATATAACCTAACAATGTCCATAAGCACGCCAGTTACAATGAGACATTAACGTTTCCTTATTAATTTTATAATTATTGCCATAATTTGAACACAAATATGATTCTTTAAAGATGCTGTGCTTTATAACACAACGGTAATCCTAACCTAAACTGCCAAAAAGTTTAACAAATAACAGCTGCATTAAAATATGGTTTTATGAAGTTTTAGTTACTTAGCAAGATAAGAATTGACTTATTATAATATGATAACACACATGAACAGTACCTCGCTAAGTAAACTTGGCAGTGTAAATCTTACATGATCCATACAAAATAAATAACAATGACATCACAATATATTTGTTAAAAATGGCTTAAATTCGTAACTTATCATTAGTTAATAATTATATTTTTTTAAGTTCAAACTTTAGCCAGTTAGACTAATGAGGACGCATGATCAGTGTTAACAGTAAGAGAGAAGTAACGAGAACAATTGTGGCTCAAAACTAAGAATCTTTAGTAGTAGCCTATATTTCAGAAAAGCAGCAGACTGACCAGTACTTAAATCACACCAACCTCTTATTGTATAACATTTAATTTCATATGGATATGTCTTAATTCAATAATAAAGTACATAATAAAACAAAAAACAAAAATCTGTAAAAATTATTAGTTTAGTAAAACAAGTGAAAATGCAGAAATACCATTTGTCTAACCACACAAATTTTATCCAAGGGTATTATTTTAGCATTTGAATTTGATTCATCATTCAAAATGAACACAATTTGTATAAACAAAAAATTTCATAGGTTATCAACTTCTAATTTGCATTACAGTATTACATAATCTGAGTATTTAAACAAATTAGGTTAGAAATTTTATAACCAGACATCATAATGATAAGAAATAGAATAGTCATGCATAATATGTTCTCCTTACCTTATTAAATCCAATTGCTTTTACATTGATAATCAAAAATTTTAAATTGTAAAAACAGAAATTATCCTTGAAACAATAAAAACAGGATCTGTAAATAATTTTTATATTTTATTTGGTTTGACAGAAAATTACCACCATTTTTCCTACTGCAATAACCAACGATTTTTACCAGGTAACAGGGTTAAGTTTCTGTTTTGAGTTCAGTTCTCACCTTTATTTTCGTATCTCTGGTTCCAGTTCTGTTTGTCCTAGTCACAATCAGAGATACAGTGATGTCAGTAATACAACACTACAATTATTACAGTAATCATTAGAACAAATAGGTCTATTTTAATTAATTTTAAAATATTGGTCACAGTTACGACTTTCATCAAAACAAAACAACAAATTAATTCAATATAAAACAAGATTAATAATATTAGATTAATATTACTACTGCATAATATTGTCACTGTCATGTGATTATAAGGATTAATGGATTGTATCGTCGGATCTCTGTATGGTATACATTTACAGGTATAATACAGTATAATTGTACAAATAAGCATATATGATTCCGAAAGGGTTTTAATTATATCGTAATTTGGCAGGTCTAAGATGAACAAAAACGTTAAAAAAACCTGGTAAAGTTACGATTGGAGTAGAATCAAACATTAAAAATTATCAAAATTGACAAGTTTTTCAGAGACCACGGGAAAAACCAGCTGCTCACAATGCAAAAAGAAAAAAATTATCAAAACCAATATATTGTTCTAAACATATCGATAGATTTATGGAAGAAACTATGCACAAAATAAATTTTTGATGATTAAGATCTTTAAGGAAGATGCAATAATTTCTCTCAAGAATTAATTAATAATTAGTGTTAGTAAGCAAGGACAACTTTGCTGTTTGTAAGTAATGTATCATAATTTTTAATATAATGCTGTTGCCTAATGAAAACCGCAATTTAAAATTCATCATATGAAATAATTTGTCATAATAGTAAATATGCAGAGGTTGTTTTTGATTTTTCGGTAATAATTTTTGACAAACTTAATTTGTGGTGTACAGAATTTTCTACATAGCCTCTTGCTGTTGTTGATTTCTAAGCTGAATGCATTTTTAAAATCAATAAACCCTCTCCATAATGATAAACCCTACTCATAATGATGCTGATGTTTTTTAAAAATATTATCCAGTTACTATTTTGATTTATAGTTTAACAAAATTACTTATTTTACAATCTTACTTGAAACAACATTTAAAGTTTACCTCCCCGCATGCTGAGCAAAATTTTACAATAATGATACCTAAAAAAATTTTTTTAAGGCTATGTTGCTTTTATTGTTTCTTAATGTTGAAAGAAAGGAATGTTAGTTTTCCCATTGTGAAGAGTCTTCAATGTCCTTGAAAATAAGATGATGTACTTACTAAAATAATTTTAATTAATAACCATTTCTCATGAAAAGCTTCATTTATGAACTGTGTAACTTGTTCTAGTGTTAGTAGCCGCCTTGGTGGCCTAGTTGATAGCATACTGGGCTTTCACCCCAAGGACCTGGGTTCGATTCCCGGCCAGGGTTTGGCATTTTCATATGCTATATATCATCCCATCGTCTGCTATTGTCCCAAGTGTGCACAATAGTCGGATGTTAAAAAAAAAATCTGTTAGTATTATTGACTTTTTTGACATGTAACCAGTACTCTTGAAATTTTATAATTTCAAGTTATGATCTTTCACATTTTCTTTTAATTTACACAACTTTCTAACAAAAATTTACTCAACAAAGAAGTAAGTTACATGTGCTTTGCTTTTTCTGATGAATTAACAAGTAGCACATCATCACTTGCTTTACTTTTTGTGATTAGTTAAAAAAACATATTTACTGAAAAATCAAATGATTTAGAATAAAATAAAACTGGAAGAAAAGTAAACAAACATGTTATATAACTTAACTTACCTGAACAAATAGTTTACAAATTATCTCCATTAAATCAGCATTATTACTGCAACTGTAAACATTACATTAAACAGATATAAGCAAGCAGGATGAGTTGAAATGATACTCTATAAATTTTGTAAAAAATCCTCAATTTGGTGGTGGCAGTATTAACACTACTATATAATATCAGAAAGTGATCATCAGTGATGTCAATTTGTACAAGAATGAGTTATTATCTTTGATTTTTATTTTGTCTATAGGTAGTTGGCAGGAAATATTGTGCATGTGCAATAACTTATTAGCAAATTTGAATTTGAAAAATGAGCTACAATAGCAGTCATCATGGTAAGATCCAGACCTGGGACTTTGAAATGAGTTTGAATCAACTTGAATCACTTTTAAGGGGGGAGGGGTCATATACACATGTCTGAGTGTGTGTGTGTGTGTGTGTGTATGTTACCACACTCATGTTTACAATTTTGGCCCAATTTTACTTAAACTTGGCACAAAAATCAATTATGAAAACAACTTGGACAAGTTCGTTAACCAGCAAAATTCATTAAACAGTTTCAAAATTAAGCCATTTCAAACCTTTAAAAATTCATAACATTTGTCTAATTTTCTTTAAAATTCGATTTCACTATCTTAATAAGTGTTTAAAACTGTACGAATTAGCTTTTTGAATTTTCAAAATATGTTGAAATTAAGAAATTGCTTGGTAGTGGTCAGGGTTCCTTTTCAGATTTTCAATGAAATTTGAGTTTGAAATGGCTGTTTATTTATTTTATCATATGCAAATTTTAATGCTGATTATGATTATGAAATCAGAATTTCAAAAAGGGTATGATAAAATACTTCAGAAAATTTGTTTCTACCACATCAGCGAGACAGCTGCTTATCACGATTATTTTTCAATTATAAATGTCTTAAAAAATAATTTTTCCTTGAACACTCTTGAAAGTCTCAACTATTAATGGCACCTTCTAATGACATCATATTAAAAAGTTTTCATTTAAACACTTCAGTCCTATTGTTAACTTGAAGTACAAATAAAATATGTCTTCTCTATAATTTTTGTTACTTTGCTAATTAATTCAGCTAGTTTTTTTTTAGATTGATTAAGAAAATAAATAACTACAAAATGTAATATTGTATTTTATTTCGAAAATAAATAGAAACTCATTAACACTATAATTAAAAACTTATTAGAGTTGGTTCAATTGTAAAACTATTTGCTATGAATGAATATGTTACAAAATTTAAAGACTTATTTAAACAGACTTTCAGTCAATTAATAACAAAAGTTTTAAAATTCACCTAAATGAATACCTTATCACTGTTATATTTATATAAATTAATAAATACTGTTCTTGTAGTACTTATGCACATAAATATTAACATCATAACTGAAGAATTTATCTAGCTGTTGTCATAATGCATACTGTAGCCTGGCTGTACAGTTACATTCCATTTAAGAAATTAATAAATAAGTTTTGGGCTGATATGGTTAGTTGGAGTGTCAAAAGTTCAGACTTTAAAAATCTTAAGTATTGGAATAATCAAAATTAAAAATATATTATTATCACTGAGAAAGTAGTGGTTCAACTGAGGAGTTGATCGCAAAAACTAGATGTCCAAAAAAATTAATAACATAAAAAAATATTCCTCTGAAAGGTGATTGTCACATATAATAGTAGTTCAAAGAACAAGCTTTGCAGTATATTCTTACTTGGTCTCTGCTCTAGATAGTATTCATAACCTTTCCACCGATTTAACTGATAACTGTTCCAGGAAAATGTTACCGGATCAACATTATTAAACATTTTATGCATTATTTATAAATTAAATGGTTAAAATTATAACAGGTCTGGCTGTTCAGCCATATTACAGGAAACAGCCAGCAACTAATCGGCATTAAATCAGTAGCCGCCATCTTGAAACAGAAGCGAGTTGAAAAAATCTTGTACATATGTGGTTCCAGCTTTATACAAGGAATCTTTGTACCACATTTCAAAACAATCAGTCAATGTGTTTGGCCAAAACTGCCAAATTCTTGAATAGAAGTGAATGGGGAAAATACAAATACTATTCTTTTATTTTAAGAACTGGTATTGCAACATAATTTTTATAGACACCAAAACCAAAAACTTCATTACAAGTGAGATCAGTCAAGAAGCTGCAAATTAATGAATGGGGATCCACATATGAAGACCAGAACTTCTTATAGTTAATCACGGAAATTGTGCAGAACAAGCTGCCACCCTCAACAGAAATAAATCTTCAATTCTATCCACAAAATACAGGAGTGTAGTGGGGTTAAAACAACATTTCTCCGCTATAAATATTTACTTGAAAATTTAAAATGTTTAAATTGCACATCTCTTCCATAATGAAACACTATTGATATTTTCATTTATGTTGAGTTTTATAAAAAAAGATGAAAGTATGGCTACAAAAGCATAGAACTGCTGATGATACAAGAAGTGATGTGCTAAGCCTGATAACACTAATGCAGTAGATGACGAACATTTAAAAACAGTTGTTTTTATATCTGACTAAAATATACATTTTTTGACAAAAACATATAGACGTTTTTGTATTCTCATGATTATTGACTATAATAAATAACAGTTTTTATTGTAACGGGTTTTTCAATCTTCCTAACGTCTAGAACATGATAAACACTTCAAAATTGTTTCATTTGCTTGGTTTTTACATTAAGCCATAAAAGTAGTCCAAAAAGTGTTCTAGGCCATCAAATTTTTTAAAATCCAGGAATCCCCTTTTGAAGTTTTCCATCCCCTCATACCTCCTCATCAAGTCCCCTCAAAGGCTAATCCCGGAAGCTAGTGTTCCTACATTGGACAATTTACGACTACATCTCTGATGAAAATCAAAATTACCTCCATTTAAGCAAAAGATCATTAACCTGGTTCATTCTTGGATTACTGAAATGTATTAGAGAACTTTGAGTATAATAAAAAAGTATACCATAACTAAGTCTGAAAAGAATGAAATAAACTGGTATAAAGGGTGACAACACAGTGCCTATTATATCATGCCACTGCTCATCATGATTATGTGCTCACTATGTTGTTGTTTTTCCAAGATCATATCTGGATGCTGAAAAAAAATGCGTTGTCTGCAAGTTGAATTTGTTTAGACGATGTAACATATTTAAAGAAACAAAAATGAAATAACATAGATAAACTTCATAATATATGTTTTCATATATATGCATTAGTACAACATTAATGTATCATCTGTAAAATAATGTTATATGACCACTAGAATAAAATTACAATAATTTAGTTTTGAATGTTGGTAATAAAGCCAACCCACATTTTTGAAGAAATATCAGAAGATTAAACAAGCATCAATGTTTTTGAACAATCACAGAGAAGAGAAAAATTATTTGTAGGAATTAAGACAAAGAATAAGAAAAAGTTAGTTTCAACAAGAGCTCTGTATTATGTGCACGTTATCATTACAAAGAATAAAAGAAAAGATTTAATCGAGATTTTTAAACTATTTGAGTTTTAATAAAATATTGTGGCGTGTCTCATGTGCGCACATTAGTCATTACAAAGAATAAAAAGCAAAATTTTTCCATAAGAATTAATTTTATCGAAGTTAGTACTACTGAGTTATTCAAGCATTGTCATATTGAGATAACAATCTTTGAGACAAAGTTGCTTTAAGAATTCATGGACTTGCAAAATTATAAGAAACATGGAGTAAACTTGAGACTATACATCGAATGATCTTGCCAACAAACATAAGCAGAAATAAAACTTGTAAATCTAATATTAACAATTTTGTCTTTTTGAAATTTGATAATATTCAATATATAATGACTTTGTTTTTGCTATAATTAAGCATTGATAATTTTGTTTTTGCTACAACTAAGCACTGTAATTTTGTTTTTACTTGTTATATTTTCTAATATCAATAATATACAACTGTCTTTGATTTGATTTTTCATTAGGAGTAATACTTATCTTTTACTATTTCTAAGAGTAATAAACCACTTTTAATTTTTAACAACCTGTGTATCAATAATTTTCACCTTGTATGCGTATTTGCATACAATAGGTACTTACCTATTACAAAGTACTTGAAAATGTTTACCCAACATATTTTTGATTTATAAATTTAAATTTGCAAATTCAAATGAATTCTAGAAAGGTACAAAGTTACAGTGAATGTGACAAAGTTACAGCTTTCATCTGTAAACCATACATTGAAAGGAATGACATAATTCTAACACTGAAGCATAATAAACAACTCTAAATTGTTTGTCCTTTCATATTCAAACACTGACTGGTTTTAACGTTTACACAAATCCACCAATATTTTTATACATTTTTTCTTGTAAAAGTAAAACTGATATCAATTTTCAGGAACATCTGGTGGAGACTTTGTGTTAAAAACACTTCCTGTATAATTGAATTTTCCAATGACAGCTAACATTATAATGTTCGGCACCTATAATGAACACCTATATGAATTGTTCTAAACTGTAATCATTGTGCTAAACTTGGACTACTGGAATGACCAATGCCATATAAACAAAAATACTACTATAAAATACCTTTTTTTGTGGATAAAAAATATAACCACAAATGTCTGAATTTCAGTACTGTTGATTTTAGTGATTATCATGATACAATAAATAATATTCTTTCAGTAAATATGTTTATCATCGGTAATGAATCAATTACTGTTGTAATGAATCAAATTACAACAGAAATTTTTTTAAATGAGTCAACGTTCATATAATAACATCCATATCCTATTTCCATAACAAATTAACATTATATAATATTTCAATAACAATAACAAAAATGACAAAATCACCATAAGTGTAATTAGTTGACTAGGATTGCCATGCCAGTTTAATAAAAAAAGATCCGTTTGTACTTATACACTTATAACTAGCCTGTACAGAGTAAATGGTATTTGTTACAGTTTGTGCGTCCTAGTGTTAATACAAATCTTATGCATCCTTTACTGACTGGATAGACCAGCCAAGGACAAGTCTGTCGAAACCACAAGAAAAGAAATTACACGACATATTGCTAGCATTGTCATCTGCCCAGGCGACACTACAGACCATTCGCTGATGACCCTGCAAACAAAATAAGACTGTCAAAATGTAAATATCTTGTATGGTATTCTGAATATGCAGTCAGTAAAACTGATTTAAAATATGTACAGCAGGAAATTTAGTCGTGTAGCATGCAATACCTGTCTACTAGTGCGAGGTAGTCGAGCTATCCTCTGGCCTCCTAAGTCGTGAAGTCGTACTTGTCTGTTATCATGAGGTATCGCTATTACACCTGAACCAGAGACTGCAAGCCTGTTCACAGCCGAATCAGCTCTTATTGTAGCCAGAGGTGACCTCATATTACGCAAGTCCCAAACCTAGGTAACATTATTAACATATCTTTATACAAATAAAAAAAGGAAACCCTTCTGCCACAAAACGAAAAGACTAAATTCAATATGAACAAAAAAAAAAATACCAAACTAGTAAAATTACTTTTATCCTGACATTTCGGTAGATTAGATTAGATACTAGAGGAAGGAAGGCACTGCGATCAACTGACCTATTGTCCAACTAAACCTCTAAAATACCTAGTTCAGCAGATTGGTCCCCTAATAAGTTCCAGCAACCCACCGACTAGCTAACTCTGCTGAACATCCCTAGGGTCTTGGAAGCCAAAAACCCCTAGCCTCCTATTAGCAAGAGCCTCACAATCATAGATTATGTGACCTGCAGTTTCCTCCTCCTTCCTGCACAATCTACACACAGTTTCTCCATGGTACATACCTATTCTGTTCATGTACACCATCAGACCACAGTGCCCTGTTATGAGCCCCATGATCCTCCTGAGTTGTACTCTGCCCAGGACATCTGCTGCCCCTTTGAGTCCTCCAAAAGGAACTTTGCTTAAGAAACGTTTACTATGGGAATGCCCATGAAGGTTATCCCATTTTACCTGGTGTTAATTTATAATCCACCTATTAATAGCAGACCTGGCCAACAACAGAGAAATTCCTAAAGCCAGCTCAGATCCGATAAACTCAGATGCAGATCCAAGTCCAGCCAGTCGGTCTGTCTCCTCATTACCCTCAACTCCCCTATGCCCTGGAGCCCAGGGACAGAGCGTTGAGGTTCTTCCGACACTTCCAGACCAGCTTATTTTGTTGTCATGCACCAGGTTATTGTTGACATTTCGGTAACATTACTAACAACTTCAGAAAGATAAAAAAACAGAAATACAGTAAAACTTTTGTTTAATTAAAAGTTAATTACCGTAATAAATATTACTGTACCACAATATTTTTTTAAACATACCTCTTAGAGAAATAACAAAAGCAATGAATAAATTAAATAATAACGCAGTACTGCACATGTACAGCCAGATTGCTATAAAAAATAATCATTCCTTTACTACTGAGCAGATTAGTCAGTCACGTGCCTGATCCAGCTAATGCTACAAACTATCACCAATACTGTCAGTTGCAGATATTACTGTTGTGGTTGATAAGCTGCAGTGTTCAGTATTGTTTATGTTATCTGTTGCATAAAGACTTAGATGTTCCAACATATAGTACAATTAAAACATTCAGTTAGAACAATATACATACAGAACACAACTTTTCATATCATATTATATCATCATTTCATTTCATATCATTAACTGTTTTAAAATTTCTCTTAACCTAATTTTTAACAAATTAAATATGCTCTAAAAAAATGTATTCATTTTATTGCTTGCTCACTGTAAGAGCGAAAGTTTGATTTAGATTCCCTAATTATAAGATTTGAATTGATTTATCTGTTTTCAGGTTAAATGAAAAAGTGGTTTTTACCTGGATTTGTGCGTGCGCGCCGCACATGCACACACCCGCATTTAAATTTCATTTATACATTTTGGTCATATATGAAGATTTATTACTTGCATCAATGTAGCGAATTTGAAATAAGTAAAATCATAATTTAGGAGTAAACTAGAATAAAAACTAAAAAAAAATTTACCGTGATAGTTTCCTTTAATTTTTTATAATTTATTCCTGAGCCATAAATGTAGCATATTTGAGAAAGTAACGTAACTTAGAAATTACCTTAACGCTGCGATCATCAGAGCCAGACACAACTTTGTCGTCTCTTTTTGTAAACACTGCACAAGTAACCGTCCTGGAACAAACAGTGTAACTACCATAAAACAAAGATTAGAACTAGTCTATTATAAAAGCTGTAATTAACCCTTTGCGCTTGTCAGTCTACGTGTGGCCACAGCTGTAATTTTGTTTCTACGTTAATATGTCAGGAGTGCAAATGGTATGGCTCACTTACACCTCCATAATCAACTCGCACCATCATCCCATCATTTTAAACATAGATATTATAATTGTTTTACTTCTTCTTTATCAGATTATTTTATTTATTTATTACCAAAATTTCCTTTACATACAATAATACATTAAGGGGACATAAATGACTGTTCATAGGTTGGTCCTTTGATTAATATTTGTACTTGAATATAGTAAAACCTCCATGAACCAAAACTCTTTCAACCAAAAAAAAAAAAAAAAAACTGATCAAGAGACAATGAGAATAGCTCAACGTGTTGTCTGTACTTTAGGTAAAGACGAGAAGCGAATCAAGATACCAGCGACAAGGTCTTAAATGCCTTAAGAGTTTATGCCTTAAGTTTATGCCTTAATTTAGGCTATTGATAATTGAAATGTCTAATTGAGTTACTATTATTAAGTTTGTTCATCCCCTCTTCTTAAATTATTATAAACTACATAATATTCAAATCTACAAAAATACAATTATAAATTATAACTAATTAGATTAGCTATTAACCCAATTACATGTGAAAGGCCTATAAAATAAACTATGTAAAGTTGTGCTATCACTGCTAAAAAATGACAAAATTTTAAAAACATATGTTTTAAGAAGTTCTTAAAATAATTTTGTGAGAGCAGAACTTTCCAAACCAAAACCATTTGTTGAAGAAAAATAAATCAAATATATGTTATCAATAAACTGAACCACTGATAAAACGCCTATTAGGAAATCAAGCAAAATTATTTTGGCTTCTTGATGTGAGGGCACAAACTATTAAGCTGTTTTAACAGTTACAGAACTTTGTTACCATCTATATAAATATAATTAATTAAGAAGTGAACACTGTGGCTCAATCAGTGTGATGGTACCCAGTTCACTATAATTCGGACCTGATAGGTTTCTCCATGTAAATATTACATGAATGATAAACCATATAATATGTTTAATAACTTTTATCATAAATAAATGTTAAGACCTAAACATTAAGCGTACTCAGTATGGCCTTGGAAGACGGATACAGAATGAATTGGCTCTCGAAAGTCCCACAACCTGAATGTTGTGTCACGTGACGAAGTAACGACCAATCTTTGTGAGTGATGAGCTGATGTATGCGTAAGTTCTTGATCATGTCCTGAAATTTTGTACACAAAATTAAATATAGGTGTAATATATTTCCTGTCAATTGTTAAAAATAATAATGAGGCGATAATAGCCTCAATGTGCTTTTTGCCTTAAAATAAAAAAAAAAAAAAAAATAAATAAAATAAAAATAATAATGACTAAATAACCCAATATTGTTAATGTAAGTAAGAAATCACTGTTTATAAAATACAGTGATACCCTGGCTTACAGTCGACCTGGACAATGGTCTAATTCACGGAATGAAAAATGACCCGCATAACAGTTTAGGTTTTGGATAAAGGACTGAACATTTTGAAAGTTTTTTCATTTTGTTAAATTACTTCTAAACACGTGTAAATATAGAAAGACATTGTGCTACAGAAATAAACACTGTGCTGAGTTAACACAAACAAGCCTTCGATTGATGGGTGTTTGGTTTTTGTAGGGCAATATCTTCCACGATATTTCTTAGTTATCTGTTCTCAGAATGTGGGCATTCTCCTATTCCCTTTTTTGTCATCCTACTTAATTTTACTTAGTGGGTCATCAACTCTTTTACTGTGTGTTTGTTAGCCCGTTAAAAATATTAAACAGTTACAATGTTATCATGTTACATACTTTTGATTTTTAAATTTAACAAAACGTTAAATGTCTTTGTGTGCGAGTTTCAAATTGTTGTTTAAATCCTGTTTTCAATTCTTTTTTGTGAGTATTAATTAAATAGGTCCTAAAAGAAGTGCTTGTGGTAGTCAAAGTAAAAGACAAACTTTGACTATTGAACTAAAAAATATACAGTATTAATTTGTTATATATATATATATACACATACACACATGACATAATTACATTTGTATGAATTTAGTTAAAGTAAAGTGTAACTTCTGTTCTGTGAATTTTCTTCATTCTTCATCTTTTACTTATTAATAATGAGTACTTAATTACTTTTTCCTATGTAACAAATTAAAATGTTTTCCATAAGCCTCTATTATAAACGCTGACTAGCACAGCAGTCTATAAACTTTTTTGTTCCTGCTTAATAGTTCTGGAACAAATTAAGACCTTTAACCGGAGTACCACTGTATACTTGAAGTAGATCAAACTACTTTATAATGTATTTAAAGAAACAAAATTGAAATAATATAAACTTATTAACATATATTTTCAAATATATATATATTAGTATAAATAACAGTAATGGTATAATTATCATCTGTGGTATAATGCTCTGTGACCACTAGAGTGAAACTTAGAAAAATTTGGTTTTGAGGTGTTGGCACCGAGTCAAATAACATTTAAAGAAAAAACATTAAGAGTTCAACGAGCATAGTTACTTCATAGTATAGTTTGTAATCTTATTGTATTTGCTATTAAACAGGTAGGTCCTCTTTGACCCTGGTACATGCACTTTGCATAAAATTCAAATCATATTTAAATTGTTAAACTGACATTCAGCTACTTCGAAACTAATTAAAAGGTTTTCCTAACACTGGCTCCTTGGGGGGCTGGATTAATTATTGCAATCTCACTCGCCAAACACCTGGTCCACACAAACTGTATCTCTTTCATTCGCCTAAATATTTGCTCCTTCTGGACCTTATTAATTATTGCACTTTCAATCAATCGCTTTAATAAATCCAGTGACTCAAAAACTATTGAACTTCTCACCGCTCAAAGTATGCACCAATTCGCCTGTCTCGACATCAAACAAACTGGCTGTTCTGTCCCATGATGCTGTAACTGCTTGGTCACCTCCAGGCAGCCAATCAGCTGCCATCACCACATTTGTATGGCCTACCAACTCGCACAATGGTGTCCTGAGCGCTGGAGGCCTCTCAGAGTCTTCGACGTCTCCTTCACATCCTTCTATTTCTTCATCAGACGATGGACCTTTCTAAACACACCATTAACAACAAGACTTTATAAAATTCAAAAGCTATTTTATTAACAGTACCAATCATGTGTTACACTGTATTATTTGAGGAACAACCCTAAAACTGTAGTTAGGATTTATTTTGTTTTTTCCTATTTACCCATGAACCATATTTATTTATTTTAATTCAAATTTGCAATACTGATTTTAATTATGAATTTTCATATCGGACTATTTTCAATATTGATATTTTTGTTTTTTGTTTTGTTGGTAGTTTAATTTTTGTCAATTTGTCATTAATATGCCAAATGCTAAAAATTTACCATTTTATGTCAATATGCTGCCTTAACTTTATGCCAATTACACTAATAAAGTCGGGGAATGATAAAATTCATGGAAAAAAGTCCATGGTAGTAAACAGACATGATCTACCATGATATATTGTACAAACTAGAGTTGCAGCAAAGTAATAAGCTACCACAGTTGGACAAAATCAGATTTTGAGAAATTAGGTTGATTTTCTGAATTTATTGATACCTGCCAAACTGAATATTTTAAAATATAGCAAACCATATTCTGTTAGGGTGCTTGAAGATTACACTTTAGCAAAATTTGATCAAAATTGTTGAAGTAAATTTCAATAAAATCCTATGTTCATTATAAAGGCAAAAAATAAATAAATCAATCAAAAACTAAAAAAACCCCTGATAATAGTTTCTCAGATATAAATCAGCTACATTTCATTAAGTTTATATATAAGAAAATATGGAACTACACTCAAAAATTTCATTGAAAACTTTCGTTTAGTAACAAACTATGTACATAGACAGTGCACAAAGTACACTGTCTACAACACATATTAAAAAACCACTTTCAAGGGTTTTCTGCCAAAAAATATTGTGTACTTGAAAACTGCAATATTTAAAAAATTAACAAATGAGATATATCTAATTCATATTATATTTCTGAAAGTTTGTGTGTTTGTTTGTTTGTTATTCAATCACGCTTTAACCACTGGACCAATTGAGATGAAATTTGGTACGAATATGGTTTAAGTATCAGAGATACATATAGGCCTATTCCCGTTTTACAAAACGTCATTATACTACTTACCCAGCCCAAAATAATTATCAGTTTTTAGTTTTGTGGCATGTGTTAATTGTAGTTATTTACTGGACCTGTGATTTAGGTACCTGAGATGAACATAGATTCAATCCTATTTTAAGAATCTTAATCTGTGTTTTATTTATTGCAAAATTATTGCTCTTAATGTAACATTTTCAATATTTTAGTTGACATTTTTTTCAAAACTGACTTTAATTTGTTACTTTGTGTTGAATTTTCAATATTAAATGTAAAAAAATTCCTACACAGAGTGCCAATTGTAAGGTAGTATATATATTTGTGTAATTACATTATATGAAAAAATGGTAAATATACAGTGTAGCATATCCTTATTTTTCGATATTTTTGTTACTAAAATGCTTTATTATGTGCCCAAAAGCAAGAATCCAAAATATGAAAGCACGAGAAGTACGATAAAATCGAAAATAAAAGTGACCAACATAACCTCAAATCGGTAAAACAATAAAAATACGTCTAACACGGGTTTTGGGTGATAAGAAACCAATTTTTTAAAAGAATACTGCATAACCAAACTGACACGGTTGTTAGGCCTAACAAGGTGATGCGTGAAAAAACATTTATATTTTTTTTAAAAATAGCCTACTATATATCCTGACACGGTTGTTGGACCTATCACGATGATACGTGAAAAAACCTTAATATTTTTTTAAAGAATACTACATATCCTAACTGACACGGTTGTTAGGCCTAACACGGTGATGCATGAAAAACTTTTTTTTTTTTTAAAGAATACTACATATCCTAACTGACATGGTTGTTAGGCCTAACACGGTGATGCGTGAAAAAACCTCTATTGTTTTAAAGAATACTACATAACTAACATAACTGATACGTATGTTGAGCCTATCACGGTGATGTGTAAAAAAACCTTTATATTTTTTTAAAGAATACTACATATCCTAACTGACACGGTTGTTAGGCCTAACACGGTGATGCGTGAAAAAAACTATATTTTTTAAAGACTACTACATATCCCAACTGACACGGTTGTTGGGCCTAACACGGTGATGCGTGAAAAACCTTTATATTTTTTTAAAGAATACTACATATCCTAACTGATACGGATGTTGAGCCTATCACGGTGATGTGTGAAAAAAACCTTTATTTTTTTTAGAATACTACATAACCTAATTGACAAGGTTGTTAGGCCTAACACGGTTATGCGTGAAAAACCTTTATATTTTTTTAAAGAATACTACATATCCTAACTGACATGGTTGTTGGGCCTAACACGGTGATGCGTGAAAAACCTTTATATTTTTTTAAAGAATACTACATTTCCTAACTGATACGATTGCCTTATGAAAAAACCTTTACTATCACTAATTGACATGGCTGTGATGTGATGTATGAAAAAAACCTTTACTTTTTAAAGAATACTATATAACCTAATTGACATGGCTGTTAGGCCTAACACGGTGATGCGTGAAAAGCCTTTATATTTTTTTTAAAGAATACTACATAACCTAACTGACACGGTTGTGAAAACAGTGTCAAAAACATGTGTTTGGTATTCGAAATGCTTTTCCCAGCTTGTACGATGGGCAGGGATTGGAGACTGTCAGTAGGGCCACATAACCTATGAATTTAATGACTTTTAAGTAAATACTGAAATTGTTCTAATCATGTTATGCAAAAGTAGCATTTGTAATGTGATTATATATTTGTGATTAATAAGTTAGCTTCGTAAAATATACAAAATATTGTTAGATTTGTGATGCCGCGCATGTGCATGTGAGATGTGCATCCATGATGCCATTTTGTCTATGACAGTTGAAAGTGTCTTTTATATTAAAATTTTCCACAAACAGTAAGTTTTAGCGCAAAATCATTTTGCAATGTCAGAGCTGGTTAAAAAATCTTTCTAAAGATGCATCATTTATGCCTGTATGAATAATATGTGTTGAGAAAAAGGGATATTGACTTGAGAAATAATATATCAACAACTGCATTCTTAATTTCATAGAAATTAGTTGATTCGTTCAGTCTTCAGAGATACACGACCTGCTATATCCAGATATAGCACTAATCCAGATAAACACTAATCAGATATCCAGTGTTTCAAATTGTTTAGATACCTTAAAATTGTAATCACAATAATTAGTTACCAAACATTTCCAATCAACTGCAGCTTGCCACACGTGAGCTTTTTGATCACCACTTGCTGTCAGTACGAGGTCACGAGAAGGATTGAATCTGATGGAATTAACTGAACCGGTATGTCCTAGATATTGCAGAAGACATCGCCCTGTGTCTACACTCCAAATGCATGCACTGTGGTCTGCAAAGAATACATGAACTAAATAATTTTTTAATATTCCTTCTTGTATTATAATTACCTTTGTGTTTAATATATGTGTATTTTGGTAGTAAATTACAGCTTAGTAAGAAAACTAAAATTAAATAGGTTTATAATTGATTAAAACATACAATGAAAATCAGGGAGTCTGCAGGCCGAATTTTCAGAATTCGGGTTGGGCCAGGCCAGGTTATCCTTTTTGGGTTGAGTTGGACCCAACGGTTGAATGGGAAACCTATCAATTTCAGTTAGGTCTGAGTTAAACAGGTGACGAAACATGGGTTTACGGATATGACGTCGAAACTAAGGCTCAATCATCCCAGTGAAGACATTCTGGCTCGCCAAGACCGAAAAAGGCTCAACAAGTGCGGTGGAACGTGAAGGTTATGCTCACTGTGTTCTTCGATATTAATGGCACAGTGCACCATGAATTCCTGCCACCAGGTGAAACGGTCAATAAGGAGCACTACCTACAAGTTCAACACTGTTTAGTGAAGCAATCCGGAAAAAACGCCCTGATCTGTGGAAAAACAATTCATGGCTTTTGCACCACTATAATGCTCACACTTCATTGCTTGTTCGTGAATTTTTGACCAAAAACAGTACTGTAACGATGTCCCAACCTCCATATTCACCAGACATGTCTCCATGTTACTTTTTCCTATTTCCAAAAATAAAGTGAACCTTAAAGGCCATTGTTTTACAGCCGTAGATGATATTAAATTTTTTTTTTGGTGTTTAACGTCAGACTATTGTGCACACTTGGGCTAATGCAGACGATGGGATGATTTATAGCGTATGAAAATGCTAAGCCCTCGCCGGGAATCGAACCCCCGGGTCCTCGGGGTGAATGCCTAGTACGCTATCCACTAGACCACCGAGGCACTAGATGATATTAAAAGCACACTGTTGAAAGAACTAATGGCTATCTCAAAGATCGAGTTTGAGAAGTGTTTCAAGAATTGGAAGCGCTGGCACAAGTGCATAATCTCCAATATGAACTATTTTGAAGGTGACAACATCAATGTAGAAGAATAAATAAATATTTTGTTCAAAAAATTAAAATTCTCGTTATTTCTGAACACACCACTCGTATATGATAACACTGCATATCCAAATTTTCCTCTTCATTCAGTTTAATAATACGCTGTAAGTCCAAACATGGGAAATGTTAACTAGTCATTAAAAATTGATAATTATACTCATTTAAATCACAATTTTAAATTATAACAATATTTGCAGCTATAAGAAGGAGATTAAAATATTTAGCAATCTCATTTAATAATTAATTAACAATGCTTATTTTGTACACAGCTTTCTTTAACAGAACACAATATGCTTTCAAAATTATTAGTAAACGATTTACGGAAATTTCCCTGCAGGCTAATGACAACTGGCAACTTTCTGCTTTAATAGTAATAACAAAATAAAACAGTTTAACCATCCAGACATGCACAGCCAAAATGTAAAACTATTGTGTTATTGATCACAAAATAATATTTTGCTTTTGATATAATTTAGTGTTGTGTAGGCTGAAATTACTCAATTTAAATATTTAATTAACTACCATAAATACATTAACTGAACCATATAGTTCATGCATTAACTGAACCATATAGATGCATTAAATGAACTCATCTTTCACAAAACATCTTATGGACAAAAACCATAAATTCAAAGAGATTCACACCAACATTGAAATATTCCATTTGTGTCATAAAAGTATATGGATGCGATTGAAGAGTTTGAGACTTACAAGAGCAAAAAATCAGACCCCCACATCCTCAATGAAAAACTTTCATTTAAATCAAACTTAATATATGACATGGCTCTAAGGATAAGTGATTTGAGTAAGTAACAAAAACCAACAGACGCATCGTAACTGATAACAATGACGGGCGCGCTACTAATGATGGAGACTATGCATTCCGGAATGTAAGACGTACGAGTCGCATGTGTAGTTTGGCCAAGCTGAATTTCATGATGAATATTTTAAACGTGTAATTGTGCTCAGTGTTTGTGATGTAAGTTTTAATGTTTTGTTTGACTTTGTGACGACCTCGACAGAGGGATTTAACATTTTGTATAACGGCCTGAAGATGAAACGATAGTTTCGAAACTGCGGTAGCCTTTATGAGGTGAGCAGATAGACCACTGAGGGGAAGAATAGGTCATAATCCTAATCATTTAACTACTTAGATTTACTTGTCAGATGTTTATAGTTTTATGGTTAAAATTAAAATTAATAGTGTTAGGATTTTTGGAGTGAGTGGGAGTGCAATCTTGTTGGTTGAACTTAATTTGTTATACAGAAATATGTCTGTATATTACTTGTTAGTCAAAAGCGGGCTTGTAAATGTGGATAAATAAATAAATTGAGGTCTCCAGCATGCTGAAATAATATCTAAATAAATTTTTTCTCGGAAAAAAACCATTAAGGTTATCATCGCCATATCCAAATAAAATAATGGTGGTAAAATCGAATTTCTCATTTACAATCAGTGTAAAGTTTTTCATTAGATTTTCGATTTTGAAAAAATTACATCTTTTAATTTAGTGACCTAACTATGAAACGATACCATTAAAGGAGATATAAGCAGAATGCTGCAGGTTATCGCAATTGAGTATGTATTATTGTCCATCACATTCACATATTTATTTGGCAAGGCGAAGTGTTGACCCAGCCATACAAGGATCAAGAAACTTTATTTTGTAAACATTCACAGTCTACTTGGGGTACAGTTACGTAAGTCTATACAAATGGTATCCAATCTGTTAGTAATGCAATCTATTATAAATGTTGCCAATTTGATGTGGTGTTAGGTATACTTTTTTTACTCCCTTCTCACTGTAGCATTACATTTAATAAACAGACTAACCAAAAATATTGCTCTCCCTGAAAGATCAACAATAGTTGGTTGTGTAAAGTAATTCTAACAGAATATCATTATAAGTGGTTAGATACTTGATCTTTGAGCCTCCTCGGTGGCCTAGTTGATAGCGTACTGGGATTTCACCCCGAGGACCCGGGTTCGATTCCCGGCCAGGACTTGGCATTTTCATACGCTATAAATCATCCCATTGTCTGCATTAGCCCAAGTGTGCACAATAGTCGGACGTTAAACACAAAAAAAAACCTTGATCTTTGATGATAATTACATTGTTTTTGTTCATATTACTTGTCAATTACTTATTTATTTTGATAATGAAAATACATTATTGTCTAAAAATAGAAGTTAATATTTACTTTGCCCGACCTGTCTTTGACTTGAATTGTAAGCTTTCCCTGAACCGAAGTTGGGCTTTTCAAATGGCCCGACTCGATCTGTAAAATTCGGGGTCTCACAGACCTCTAATGAAAATGACAGTTAATAGATAGATTTGTAAAAGCAGTTATCTTCAGCACACACAAAATTTACCAACTCAGTACATGTTTCATTATTTACTAGATCAAACTGTTATCTGGTAAATCACAATACTACTTCTTGTTATCAAATTGTTTGGATACCTTAAAATTTTTAATCACAATAATACATATTATCATTACATGTTTCAATATTTACTAATAACATCTTTAAAGTTTACTATGGACATACTTAAAAAAAAATGTATCTGGATAATTTCCATAAATACTTCTTGGGTAACAGATTAATTCTTAACTTCGTTAAGACTGTTCATATTACCTTTGGTTGTTATGCTCACAGTGTACCTGACTATACCAACTTATCTATAAATAATATTAATATCAAAAGAATGTGTAACGTCAAATACTTGGGTGTTCGAATGGACTATAACCTTAAATGGAATTTACATATTCAACATGTTGTTAATAAAGCCAGATATTTTTTATTTTTAGCTTATAAGATGAAGCATCTACCTAATATAGTACTTGTAACTAGTGCAAAATCAAAAACAATTTTGCATTTGTTTACAGTTTAATCAATTATGCTTTAATTATATGGGATTGTGTATATAATACTGACTTCCGTCTGCATTAGCCCAAGTGTGCACAATAGTCGGACGTTAAACACCAAAAAAAAAAAAAAAAAAATACTGACTTGAAACCGCTGATATCGATGCAGAATAAATTTATTAACTTATTGGGCTCCAACTCTTTTCCTACCTTGAACAACTTTATATAACGAATTGTTTAAATTATCATTATTCTTATCTAAGCTCTTTATATACATACTCTATTAGTATGACACATGGTAAGGATATCAGAATATCATTTTATACTAAAACAATATGTAAAAAGAACAGTATTTAAACTGCCATAAATATTTTAATCAACTGCCAGCTCATATAAAGAATTTGTCTGTTTCTTCTAAAACAAGGAAAATAACTTTGTTGAATTATATAAAAGAAACTTATAGTTAACTCTATGAGATATTTATAACTTTTGATAAACGATAATGTTAACTTTTTATATAAGTGCATTTATTTCCAATGTCTCTACATAATTTTTATTGTAATGAATTAATTCTTTTGTTTGCACAGTGTATCATAATTATCCCTTTTGTTTTCTAGTTTTTAAGTATTAGTTTATAAGTTTTAGCTCCCGATCACAGAGAGGTATGCCTCTCTCTTTCAGGATACATTGCATCTCCTAGGAGTGATGTACTTATAGCTAAATAAGTTGAATTAAGTTAAATAATTTACAAAATAACTGTGTTTTTATTGTCTATATATAAAAATTATTTTTTTCTTATTAAGTATTAATTAGTCTATTCTTGCTTCATAAGAAATAATTTATCATGTCACTTTAAAAATATGTGCAAAACGCTGTTTACTTTTGGACTTGTACACACTCAAAGTTCTTTACTTTTTTTAAAAAAACTTTTAACTCTACCTATAGCTAGGTATTAACCCACAGAGTTTATACCTATGTGGGCCATTAACCCACAGAGTACAAATTTAGGCAAACTTTAGATTTTTGCATCAGCCTATATAAAAATTTTTTAAAAATTAAACCCTTGCCAGGCTTTTGATGAGATAATTAATTCACTCATATGTTAATTAGTAATTGCTTTACCTGCTGAAGCTGTACCAATAACAGATTGGCCAGGCCTGGCAACCGCCACTTCCCAGATTCCGTCCCTTTGTCCAGAAAACTCGCGCACCAAGTTACAGCTCACTGTTGGGCCTTTGAAACTAGAAACTATTTTACTTGTTTGTGCTTTTAGCTTGTGTGCAGTCTTGATTTTTTGTGACGAGCTTGATGATATAGCTACATATAAAACCATTAATCATTTTAAATAAATAGACAAAATCACACAACATAATTAATTTATCCTCCAAGATATGTTAAACAACTGTTTCAAAAACTACTGAAAAACTCCATTGAACTTTGCTCATAAACAGTGTAAATAACATTTTCAGCAATGCAACAATTCATCGTGAAAGAGTAATAATATCACGTGATGTTCTTGGTGTAACCATATTATAAAATCATTCTTTAAACAAAAGCTGAAAATTTTATAAAACACTACTTTTAAATATAAGGTAATTAATTGTTTGTTAATATGTTATTCATTTTTTCATACTAACAACAGATTAACATCTATGGGGAAACATCGGTCAATTTGACCGAATGGCACTTTTGCTTGCATATATTTTCTATACTGTTTGATGCTTGTGGCTCATAATCCTTCTGTCGGGTTTGAGGGAGTTTAATTGTTTTTGTGATTTTAGGGTCGGTCATAAATACCTTGTGTTAACCCTTACCGTTATTTTGCTGTTGGTCAGAATTGCTATATGTTTCTCTTTATCTAGTGTCCTGTATTTGTACATACTTTTTTTATGTTTTGTGACCATATACGAACTGTACATACATTGTACCTAGTTTCTGATAGTTTTGTTTTTTATATTTTGCTTATGAAATGAACCACCATAAGTATTAGATCTTTATCAACTAACGATCTACACTTTGGTAATACAGTCCACAGAATGTTGAATAATGAGAACGTAGATGATAGAATGGAAGATGACTCAGATATTGACAATGATTTTTTGGATGACTCAGATTTGGATCAAGATTATGTTATATATGATAATGATAAAGATTCATCTAACACAAGCACTATAGTGCTTCTTAAATACATTTCATTTTTTTAAAATTGTTTCATATTAATTTGTTACCTTGAAAATAACAAACAAATGAAAATGTGAATGTTCTCTCGAAATACATATGATGACCAAAATGACCGCATGTTTCCTTTAACGTTATAAAAACCATGTTTCCATTAGGCATTGAAATGTTTAAAGAGTTGGAAAAATAATACAGGTGAAAAAGCAGTACTGGGCACCACATTATATCTGCAAATGTTCAATGTTTTTCAATGACTGTACCAACACCGCATAACACACTTCACAACGTTTTTACCTCAAAAATACAAACTTTCCATAAACACAAGCACCAGTCTACACAAGTACGTGAAAAAAATGTTAATTTTGTTCTGTCGTGGTAGTTAATACAAAACAAAATGCAGCAAATCTATAAATGTATTATAAGCTGACAGAAAAATGTGTTCTTATTTTGAGATGTCTTTTTATATTGTTTTGAAATTTTTTTTACTGTGAATTTTCTATTATTTGTTTGTTTAGCGAAAAACACTTGTTTTATTATTTAACACCATTTCATTTTCACATGCCAGATACATTTTTTGTATTCGTAAAACATACGAATCATAAAAGACATTTTTGTCATATAGCTACTGCATGACACCATCACTACTAATTGTAACCAGCCAACTCTAATCTGCACTTTTGACTTTTTTTTATTGTTAAGGTGAAAAGCATATTGTGGCTATTATCGCCTACCTAAATGTAACTGTGAGTGTAAAGTGTTAAAGTCATAAGTGTAGTGTCGTGTGTGTTAGACTCGGGTACCGCAAGGGACGTCTAAATCCTCTCAACAGGTACAGTTAGTCTGCACTCCCCTGCGGGGTTGACTCCTGTTATCTAGTTTGTCTCTTTATTTTGTTGTTGCAATACTTTAAATTGTTGTTAGCATAAATAAATAACATATGTCGGAACCAGTTGCTGGTGATACGTGAATAGTAAATAATTAATATACTAAATACAAAACTTCTTTTAATTCTAAGGAATCCCTCCTCTATACAAACACAATTATGATATATTCTTATATACTGTATATCAAATTTTAATGATTTACAGCAAAGCCGTGAGTTTTCATCTTACAACCACAAAACTATTTGATTCACTTGATGAAAGTAATTAAAAAGCTCAACTGCTGAGGTAATCAAATTTCTATGACTTCAATAATATCTTAAAATAGATTTTAAATATTAAATCTGTATTGAAAACAATCTTACATTTCTGTTTTGAAACACCTTTAGCTGAGGGTGTATCAAAGTCAGGGTAGTCATAAATCTGTTTTTCATTGTTAAGGCTCTCTCGTTCTAGCCGCTCACTCAATACATCTACTTTTTCTTGAACTGAAAATAAAACCATCTATTAGAATTCAAACTTATTTTTTGAATTGATGATTAGCTGAATAAGATCAAATAAATGCAAATTTTATAAACACAACAAAGTTTATTCATATTAAATCAATGATTTTAAACTATCCTATCTAATTCAAAGTGTTCATCAGACTAAAATTCTCTAAATTAATGATAAAAAACCTTCCAAATCTCAAATTTAATTTGAATAATTCAAACTAAAATTTACAAAAACTATTTAGCTATTTAGCTATTGAGGAATTGTAACAGAATGAGCAACAACTATTTTTCTTCAAAGATTATTTATAGGTCTATTAGAGGATAAAAGGAGACTGTGAATATTTTATATTTGAATTGGTTCTTAGAAGTTACAGAGTACCTGGAATTGGTTGTTAAAGGGTGGTGGACCTGGAACAGTGATTAAAGACCTAATGTGCAACTAAGCCCCTTACGTTAATCTATCATAGTTCAATAAACTAGTCCTCCCCAATGAGTGTTAGCAGTCCACCGACTAGGTTGTTCAGCATGAGGTCCTTGGGATATCTGAGATCTCCTGCTCGCAAGAGCCTTACAAAAATAACAGACCAGCACTTCCTCATCCATTCCACTTAGCCTATAAACATTACTCCTTGGTAAATTACTACTCTGTTAAGATGCATCTTCAAACCACAGTGACCGTAACGAGTTCCATGGTTTTACTGGAACCATGGAATATCCTCTATTCACAGTACTTACTGTTCCCCTAAGTCCACTTTAAGGAACTTTTTTGACAGACACCCTTGGCTGATAGACCTCCAGTCTTAGAGTACCTAAGTTACATGTCAGCCCTGTTGTTGCGAGGTCTTCTTTGCCTCTACCTCTGGTGTACTTTAGATTAGATTTCAGCCTCTTATGGTTTAAGAAATCGGCACAATTGTCTGTGACTTCCAAACTTTCCCATGTAATGGTTACGTTTCTAACCCTTTAAGGTTTGTTCCCTAGAAGGCCTTATGTTTCTAGGTTTAATTGAAAATCCTTTTGCCTCCTCTCTTCTCGATTTGCATTTTTACCACTCTTTATAGACATTTGTTGACAGTTTTACTGATTTGGAATGTTCAACCACCATCTCTTACTTCTTCCATCACAGGTCCACCTAGCGTCCCCACAGTCTGCAGCAATTCAATGCTTGTGGATTCCGTAGGGTTAGGTGCCCTGGTTTCCTTTACCTCCATGGTTAACTTTTGCCAGTTTCTTGGTTTTATGGCTATTAAAACCCCACAAGTAGCTAGCAAAATAAAAAGTCCACCCATACACACTTAATTAAAAAGTCCACCCCATGCAAAATTAAGACTGGATTACAACTGTGGGTTGCTTGGATTCTCTACAGTTCGCATACTTAAAGATAAATCCCCTTAGCCATTAAGACTTCAGCGAAAGCTTGTCCATAATGGCTTGGAACGTTAATAGGAATAGAGAAGGATTGTTAAGAAGGGAATATTTGTCTTACATACAGACAGGATTCACCGAATCCTACAGCAGCCTATCCTCTACCAGGATCATGGTAGCAACCTTACTGTGAATATTTGCTGAGAACTTATTGTGTTCAATTATTGCAATTCATTCTTTTTCTGTAAGAAAATATAAGTAGAAATTCCAGATCTGTTTTTCCTGTATTCAACAGTTTAATTTTTTCCCTTAATATCCATAATTTATGGCACTTGGCTAACGAGGACAGGGGATCAATGTAAACAGCAAGGGAAAAGCTTACAGCAAGCATTCAAGTCTCAAAATATGATTTTGAGGCACACAAGTTCGGAACGGCAGCAGACTAACTGATGCTTTAACCACTTTAGACACAATATTTGGCCAAATTTATAATAATATTACATGAGTTAACAACATAACAGCTGTTTTTTTTTAAGTAAGAAAAATGTAAATTCACTTTCTACTTACGGTTTAAATTTTCTGTGTAAAGTATTTCAAACTCTTTCTCTATTTGTGTAAATAAGTCATGCAGTTTTGATCTGAAAAATAACAAAAAAACACATTAAAAATTGAATTCTCATTATAACAGTTGATTAACAATTCATTATTACAATAAACTAACTTAATTACTTTTACTATATAGAATAATACCTATAATAATTAAATTAAGATTTTATATTATTGCAAGTCATGGATTCAATAATACATTAAAGGGGCAGTTTGTTTGAAGTTTGGGCTTATACAAAATGATTTATAAATATAAAAGATTTTTTTCATCATTTCTATTATGTACATTTTCACTATACATAATTTATTGCTTTTGTATATTAGATTAGAGCCTAGAGGAAGGGATAGTAAAACCCCAGGCACTGCGATCAACTGACCTATCGTGCAACAAGTTTTAAATTTTACTAGCGACTCAAAAAACCAATACTGATGATCCAAAATATCTGTAATAGCCTGTAACTGTCTTCGGCCCTATAAATCATGTTTGTCCACCTTACACATTGACGCTGCTTTGTAGAAGCTTCTGGTAATGTTATCTGATGCCACAGATACTATAAAAAATAACATTTTTACTGTGTGTATACTTTTCTGAAGAATATCAGTAGCACTGAGTTTGGATAATACTTTAAGTCCCTATACTTTAACAGACATACATATTTTCTTACAATTCACTGAAAATCGATTTCAAATTAAAACGAATTAATGCTGGCTAAATTTAAAACAACGGTAATACTCTAGAAAAGCATAATCAACAATAACATATTTTCTATATAGATGTTGTAGTCCCTTAACCATTCAGTCACACGGCTATCTGCCCATTATTAAACTGGTGCTAAGATGAGGATTTTCGAATGTATACGGGACTGGACTTGTTAGTGATTCAGTCAGCTACGCGTCTAAAAGTCAAGTTAGGATTTCAGAGCCTGCAGCATATTTGAAATGTATAAAAAAAATATTCAATGATGTATTTTTTATAAACCTTGTTATAGGTAATTATTTTACACAAAAACTGAATTACATTTTTTTAAAGCACAGTTTATATTAATTTAAATACCGATCCAAAAATATCAGTGATAAAAATTTTAATGAATAATTTCTTATATGTTATAAGTAGCAAAATAATTAATGCAATATGTAAGTTGTGTTCATAAAAAAACATACTTTACATAAAAGTAACTTTTTGTGCATACAACTGCATAAAATATTATATAAATATGATATATCTAGGCTGAAATATTTGTGAAAGATGTGGAAAAACATCTCTTCACCCAGCAATGAGAGGGTTAATTCGCACGTGTGAAAACATTTGTTGCATGTGTATTGAATGATACTTTTTATTTCTAGTCCGGAAATGCTAAACAGTTGTCTTTTATATGTTAGAGTATTGATATGAAAAATACTGTTATGCATTTTTCGCCCAAATATACTGCATAACCTATCATTCTGAACTCATGAGGAAAAGTACATTTCTGCACACTTGTTGGATAATATACTATTACTTCATATATTGTAACAAAAAATGCTACGAGTACTAACAGATAAGTAATGAACAATTGGCTCTTATTAAAAAACTAATCTTACAAAACGAACAAACTTACAAAAAAACCAGTTGTTTATTCTAATAACCAAATGCTTGTTTCCAATACCAAATAAATCAAGATATAAATGAATCTAATGACCTCTGAAAAAACTATCAGAATAATTAGTCTAAAATATCACTTTAAAATAATCATTTATACTAAAATTTATATTTTCTCAATTATATACAACATTTTTATAAATTAGTAAAAACTACATAATTCTTATTAACCATTAAAAAGTGAAAAACACATTTACAGTTTTTACAAGTACTTCTTTTAAATTTTTAGTACAGTTTTTTATGGAATACTTTTTCATAATTCTGGAACTTATATTTTTTTCGCAAACTGACCTAACAAACCATATTTTTGGTACACAAATATGTACTGAAAAATGATGTTTTTGGCATACTATGGTGTAATACTATTTTTCAAGCACATGTAATCCGGCACTTATATGACTGACTAACTGACACGTGTGAGATCAACCATTCCACCTCATAATGCACTTTTCCATAAGTGTGAAAAATGTGATTACACGCATGGTACAGAAAATGCATATGAGTGACGATGAAGTCAACATAAGTATCTTAATCTGACATACTGGTGCAAAAAATCATTATTTCACACAGTTGTAGTTTACATTATTATCATGTCAGTTTATAGATTCATCACCAGCTACTACCATTGGGTTTTTGTGTATCCTACAAAAATCAAATTGCTGTAAAAAAAACTATTTATACCGTAACACTGGTGGAAGCCCTGCATCAACTTCTGTGTTGTTATAAAAAAACTGATTTCCTTCATTGTCAGCAGGGTTGTTCAACCGTGGAATACTTATTCTTTCGCTCTTCAATGGAGGTTTCCCTGCGAGATCTTGTGGCATTTTTTATTTCTAAAAATAATAAAATGAATTTTTAAATAAGGTGAGTTTACCACTGAATTTAAAATAAAATTCTGTTTTTATGAAATTAGAACTAATCAATTTGAAAAAAAACATAATTAATTATTAGATATAACTGAATTTTAAAATATTAAATCTTACATAAAATATGTTAGATTAAGCCTATATTCAGTTACTTGTTAAGTTAAACCATACAAATCATTTAAAACATTAAACTCTTGAAAAGAAGATAATTTGCTGTTGCAGATTATCTTTTAAAATTTCTAAAAATTAATAGCACTACTATAAACTGATACTAGCACACAACTAGAAATTGATATAAGGGTGATAAATATAATAACTGTATTATACTAACGAGTAAGAATATAACAAAAAATATACAATTTAAAAAAAGCTTCTAATTAACTTAAAATTACTGCCATTTTTTAAACAGTAAGTATAAAAATATCTGATATCACTGTGATCATAGTTTTTTTTTAAATTACCTGGCAGTAATCACTTGATATTTTCTTGAATTGCCATTTGTAGTTAATTTTATTAACATAATAAATCTGTACTAATCTAAATAGACAATACAAACAATGATATGTACCATTACCAACAATTACAATTTCTAATTTCATTATAAGAGAAAATGGCTGCTACAAAATAAAATGTGACTAAAAATAATTGATAAAATATACTAACTAATAGCAAGATGTTGTCAAGATATCAAATCAAAGAAATTCTCTTTTTTTTAATGAAAATATGTATTTTCCTTAATTCCATTAGGTCTATACCTAATGGTGAAAAAAATGTTGGTAAGTATGCATTGTAGCATGTCCTGGATTTTTCGATATTTTTTTTTACTATATTCCCAAAAGCAATAATCCAAAATACAAAAGCGCGGAAACTACAAGAAGTATGATAAAAATTGAAAATAAAAGTGACCAACATAACCTCAAAATTGCTACAGCCGAAAGTTGGTAACGTGTTGTAGATTGGTAAACGATAAAAATATGTCTAACACAAGTTTTAGGTGATAAAAAAACCTTACTTTTTTTAAAAAATAATACTCCATACCTAAATGACACGGTTATTTGGCCTAACATGGTGATGCATGAAAAAAACCTTTATTTTTTTAAAAAAGAATACTCCATAGCCTAACTGACATGGTTGTTGGAGCTAACATGGTGATGCATGAAAAAACCTGATGACTGTTTTTGCTTCTGTCGTACATCTGCATGACAGTTGCAATAAAACGATAACTTTCCTTTATTAATAATGCAAATATTGCCACACTTCGAACATGAATATGATTCTTTAAAGATGCTGTGGTTAATAAGAAAATCGACAACACAACTGCAATTCCAACCTAAAGACTCAAAAGAGCAAATCACAAAGTTCACAAATAATAGCAGCCATTTTAATAATGTTACGTTAACAAGCACAAACACAGTAATAAATCATAAAATTTAGTAATGCCTGTGACATTCTCTTAATGCGCATTAGTAGTAAGTACCCATAGATAACAAGCATGTGCATGACTGGTAAATCAGAGAATGAATAGTAGGATCTTCAATGTAATGTAAATAGTAACGTCGTATGAATATAGTTCTCTAAAAATTGGCTTAAAATATTATGTATTCTTTAAAAAAGGTATTTTCCATGGGTGAAAATTGGTTCATCAGATAATACGTTATAAAATAAAACAAAACAATATTCAGAAATCACTATTTTAACAGGACATGCTACACTGCATTTTTTGAACCCCACATTTTTTATGGGGTTCAAAAAATGATAGTGGTGATTTTTTGAAAATCAGTAATAGTACAATCAAATCAATATGGTACGAAACACTTTATGAAAGTTACATTGTTGGCGTGAAAAAATAAAGTTTTTTTGTTATAAAATGTTTAGTGAAAGAAAAGTACATATAATAAAGTATAGTATGCGAATATTTGTAACCAAAAGTGTAATTTGGTTTCTAAAATTAAGGTTCTTTTAAAATAAAAACTGTCTTAGAGGTTATAGTTTTTATTTGCTCATGTAATGACACTGTAAGATAGATTTGGAAAAAAATCACCACTTGCAAATTAGTTGCAATACGCCCCAAATTAGTTGCAATACGCAGGGGGTTGCAGACTAGTTGTACCTATTGAGAGGATTTAGACGTCCCTTGCAGTACCCAAGTCTAACACACACTTACACTTTCAACACTACACCTGCGACTAACAATTTATACTCAGACTTACATTTAGAGCAGGGATAATAGTCTCAATGTACTTTCCGCCATAAAAAAAAAAAAAAAAATAGTTGTAATATTTTTAAAAGTTAGATAAGGACTAGTTTTTAATAATATAAAACAATTAACAATTTAGTTAATTGTATTTAACTATTAGTTACTGAAATACTATACCTTAAATAACAGTTTTTACAGTTTACTACTTATCACTATACCAGTGTTTACTACTTATTACTGCTCTAAGCTAATATTTTAAAACAAAATATGCTGACCCAATTACCTATGGGTTAACAGAACACTGTTATCTCTATGATTTAACTCTATGCACTTTAGTTAAGCAGCATTATTTGTCAAATGCCACTTTCCCACTCAATTAGTGTTAAATCCCTTCTTTTAATTAAATGTGGGTCAAACCTTACATGGCCAAAAAAACAAATATATTTTGTTAGGTTATGATTTGCACAACTATACCTATGTAGTACCCCTAAACAAATTTTTCATTTACACTGTACTCTATATAAAAATGCACTAATAATATTTTTTTTTAATATTAATTATTCTATGTAGCCCTAATTCTATGTAGGCCTATGGTAATAAGAGAAATAGGTACCCTTGCTGCTTACAAAATATCGTAATATGCACAAAACCTGAAAATAAGTACATATATACTGAACTTACATAACTTGTTATTTTGTTTCTATAATGAGTTGATGATCGCTATCAAAATACTATAATAGCCGAGGCTAATGAATTTTTTCACATAGGTAAACCTATGTAAATGTGTTTAATTTGTACTACAAAATAGTAATCATGTTTTAACAAAAATACCTAAGCGATGACATTCAATTAAGACTGTATGGACATATAATTGCAACTATGCACTCACTTACAGTATCTTTTATTTCATATTATGTTTTGTTACAAAAATCGCATGGTTAACGCCTAAGTCAAAAACAAACACAAATAATACGCGTAACCGTAACACCAACAGCCCACAGCACAGCTGGCAGTGGCAAGTGGCAAATAATAAAAAGGCAGAGATAAAAACTTTCAACTTTTTTTATTTAAAAAAACATCTTATACCGTTTATAATAAATTAGATATCAATGTTGTATTAGTATTTAGATGTAAAACAGATCTATTTAGTAGTTTATTTATGGTCTTTGTTAAATTTGCCTACGCAAAATGGAAGATATTAATATAAAGTGCATGCCGTAGATAAATCACTAAAACAGTACTATATAAAAAAAAGTGGCAGTCGGAAGACTGGCCAACAGAATTGAAATGAAAAAGTAGTTAAAAAAATGGGAGTATTTAGTGTTTATTGTTGATTTGGTCTAAATAAATTATTGATAAATATATCAGTTCTACACAACTGATTGATTACATCCTTATACTTATATAAAACATTAATATTGTACAATATATCAGATTGTTATTGCTATCGATCAGTTGAATGTAATTCAAATTTTCCTCTCAGCTCAGAAGTTCATACTTAGTGGCTATTATATTTTTGCTGAAAAGATTGTTGTTATTTAGTAGCGTTCCATCATTTCATCTCGAGCTTGAACGGACCACATATATTGGCTCTTATTTCTGTAAACAAAAGCTCGACTGTTAGCCCTACTGTAGGTAGGTCAGCTACTTTGAAAATGATCTGCTAAGAGTACCAGTGGGACAGAAAGAAAGAAATGTGTGAGTAAGAGGTCAAGCCGCGACACTCTCACCACACAGCTACCTCCTTTTTCTTCACTATCCTGAATAATTATAGTTTGTAAAGTCGAACTGGTAGACATCTATATCACTAGATTATTGGAGGGAAATTCTTCTACATGCACAAGAAATGCTAAGTGGCTGGACTATATTTATTTATAAATTCTACATAGAGCTATTATATTTGGGGAGTAATGCAATCTATCAGGGAATAACTGTCCTATAGTCCAGCCTCTGAATAAACGGCCTGCACAAGAGTTAAAATTTAAATTCATTAGCCAATATTAGCATTTTGTAGTTTTTGGCAGATATTAACTTTATAGCCACAATGCTAGGGCAATATGTTTTCCATGACTACACTGAATTGTTCCTAATGTACTATTAGGTACAATTTTTATTAATGGAAAAGTGAATTTGTGTATTAGTCTGTTAGAAATCTCAATTTATATTGTTTAAAGTTAATTTAATTAGATTACTGTATTTAGTGCTTTTTCCACTTCAGTAATAACATAATAATAATGCTGAAATAATTCAAAGCATGTTGAAGTGGAAACTCCTTTATGCAGGGTAGGGCAAATTTTGTGGTGCAGTGAGACCAAATTGAGAGTAACACAATGAAACTAAAGAATACATGAATGAAAGAGAATGAGGGGTAGTTGCATGGATGGAAAGTGCATGTGTGTACTATATAAATAGAAATTAACACTTTCTCCTGCCCAGTACAGCAAATTTAGTGGTGCAGTGAAATCGAACTGAAACAACAAAAAACTTACAAATGAAAGGCCAAGTACAAGTCATCAATCTCATTTAAAGAAGATCTCTGATACAGGTGTAAACAGGGTCATTAACCAGTATTCACTTCAAAGGTGTGTAATCTCTACGCACCATTAAATTTTTTAAATATATTTTTACACAATCATAATTTTTTTTAGAATAAAGAAAACTATATACATTAAAGATGAATATTTAAAAACTATTAATCAATAAGAATTTCATGATTCAGTGTAAAATATTAATGCAAAATTTTATCCAAACTTTTATATTTATCAATAAATCTAAATAAGTGTTATTTAATTCCAAGCACTAGGCATGACCAAGGTCTGTTAGGCATGACAAGCCTAACAGCAAAACAATGCACATATAGACCCTCTAAGTGCTAAGGATCAATAAATTATTGTTAGCTGGTCTGGGCACGTAGTACAACAGGTTCATTAATGGTAATTATTAATGAAGTTGTAACTGTTTTGAACTTACATTTTTCAGTTTCATAAGAAAAATGTATCTTAGCACCGAGTCAGAATGCACATAGAAAAACGCTTCTCCTGGTAGACTTACAATTCTTAAATTCTCTAATAGACTTCAAAATTTAAGTGCTTTTGCTTCTAGTACGAAAGTGTGACATTTTCTTATATCATTTGTTATATTTTACTCCTCATACACAAAAAGTACGCCCGCTTACAGAAGCTTTCACTTCAAAAACAGTAAATAAATGAAGCATTGAAGTTTTATTACTTTCAAGTAGTGTATAATTTGAAGAAAATGAGTTCATTTATAATGTTAATTAATGTAAGTTCATTAATGTTATTTTCTACCTCTTTATAGCCATTCATCTATGCAAGAAAAGTTGTTTACCTATGGATACAATTTTATTAAAAAAGTACCTTTTTTATTGTTATAACTGATTTGGTAATTACGCTGTTGCCAAAACTGTAAATTCAATAAATCTGGAGTCTTCTAAAGTACATATTACATGTTACTTAGTACTAGCACATATCAAGAATGTACAGATCAGCTATGCTGAAATATATAATTTGCTTTCCTGGTACTCATTCCAGCAGTTCTAAGCAAATAAAAAACAAGGAATTACAACAAAATCAAAAAATTAAAAATTTAATATAACTTGACTTTAATGAAATACAGTATAAGAAATAACACCACATCGGCAGTAAACGTACAATTGGAAGCTGTTCAGAAATACAATTTCTGCGCTTTTCTTTATATCATCTTACTGCTACAAACAGAAAATTAACTAAAAACTAAACACTTTCCATAAAAAAAGGAAAAATATCTTATAAATGGCTTGAACTATCTACTAGGCATGGGCACTGTACAGATCTTTTCACATTTTAACTACAACTGATAGCTGATGATTTCTTCTTAAGTACAATGTCCTTGATGTTAAGGTGCACTTTCTCTTTTCTCTTCGGTGGCACAGACTGAAGACAGAATCTTTTAAAAGCTTCTAGTTCACGTTCGTCATCGTCCATATCTCCGTTTTCTAAATCTATGTCTTTTGGTGCGAACACACTGTCTGCAAAGAATAATACACACCTCAATAGAAACTAACTCGGAAGTTTTTGGTTCCTGATTAATAATACTAAAATATATACATGGAAAAGTTTAAATTCATTACTAATTTTTCCATTTCCCACACAGGTACTAAAGGGTTCAAATTTGAAACAATTATGGCTTATAAATTACATAAGTACAAAAAAAACAAACACCATTTGATTTATTTTATGTTTAAGGAATAATAAATAACTGTGAATGTAAAATTTACATTTTTTTTGTCTTACTTCTGTGCTTTGAATGATAGTAAAATAGAAAAAGGATTCTAGCAACTTCAAATAAGGGCTTGGCAGTCAATGTGACTAAAGCACTGGTCAGTTTGCTGAGACTCTGAACTGCACAACTTTAAGTTCTTAGTTTAAGCCAAGGCTACGCTTGTTGCTTTATCCTTACCATTAACTTTCATCTCACATCCTTATTAGTCTAAGTGGCATAATGTTTGGATTTTAAGAAAAAAAGTTCAAATTGTAACCCTTTATAAATTTCAAATTTTGTAACTTTGTATAGAGAGAAGGCTAAAGATTAATATCAATGTCTGGTATTAAAAATTAATAAATAAATTTAGTTTTCACTGATTATTTGGGAGATGAATCTAAAAAAAATCCTTAATTCCCTTAAGTTTTGAATGTGCAAAAAGGTTAAAATGTGTTATAATGAATTATTGAATAGCTTTGAAAAACAAAATGTATGATGACAAAAAATAATAAAGTTGTTAAAGGACTGAACCTCAATTCGCCCAGAGTACTTGCTGTTTAAACTACACCTAACCACAATATAAGTTTCCTTATTTAATGCCATTTTGAGAGAGGCAGGTTTTGTTACTTGAAAAGGAACTTTTATTTACCCTACACTTTATCTGTTTCTAACAGGCATATACAGAATTAGGATGTGATCCAATCGGGACCCAAAATATTTTTGGAGTTTACATACACACTCTATTTTAACATACAAGCTTAATACAGAGTTCATTAATGTTTATGTTTTAACATTAAAGTGTTGACAATGAATACAATAGTCCAAAACAATGACGGTGAACTTGTAACTAATATATAACAAGATAACGCTCAGTTATGATTTCATTAACAGGCCATCATCTACAAATTACAAGATCGAAACATATTTTTGTAAAACAGTTATATTATAAATGCAAAATAATTTTCACCTTACCGACACATTCGTCATTATGTCCTTGGCCATTCACCTTCTTCTTTTTCTTTTTCTTCTTTGACTGCTCATTAACAGGGTCTGGTTTCGCTGCCAATGCTTGTTGCAGGGCAGGACTTCGTATTGTAACCATTGAACCATTCACCTTTATAATGGCCGCTTGTGAGGGCATCACCACTTTTCCATTCTGTAAAGGTGGGCTGTTAAGGCCCCCGTTCATAGTTAATGTCACAATGTTGTTATTGTTGTTGCCAACAGCTTCATTTCCATTTCCTTTCTTCTTCTTCTTTTTTTTACCAATGCCGTTGCTTCCATCTTCAGTATGTCCTGAAATTTACAATAAATAACTATAAATTAATAGTAATAATAATAATAATAATAATAATGGCCATCTGGGTATTTTGTTTAAATGAAATGCAAAAAAATTAAATAAAAAAAGCAAATATTTTTCAAGAATCGATTTATTACTTTGAAACACAAGTTTATCATAAATAAAAAAATGTGTGTTTTTATTTATTTGACTTTTATTTATCATTTCAAATTCACAAGTTCTATTCAGATTTATGACTTATTTGGTTATTGTTCTTATAAACACAAACACCATATCAAACATCTGTCGCTTTAAGAAGCCTTTTGACAACAGACTTATTGGAAAATAAGTTATTACAAAACGTACCATTTAAAATGAATCTTTAGAAAATAAACAATTGGAAAGTAAGTCATTAGGAAAAAGATCCATTAGAACACAAGGTGTACACAAAAATAAATATTTATAAGCACAGAATCACTGCAAATTCTGTCTTCAAATTGTTCACCATCAAGATGAAACTGACATAAATCCTTGTGTTACTTAACTATTATCTAAAACCATATTGCTTGTTCAAACAAGTAAGTGCAGCCAGGTCGGTTCAAAAGGCAACCTGCATGGACCGTTTGGCTCACTCTTAAAATAATACAGTTCGAGACCACAAGTGTCCAGCAGTAAACTATGACCAGTCCATTCAATCTTCATCATGTTACTAGTGTCTTTATTTCGCAAACTGTTACATAAATCTAAAACTAAAAACCCTCTATTTTCCTATGTACATCCAGAGTAATACAGTCAAAATCTATAGGTTCAGTAGACTGTGAGTCTTCCTGAATCCAAGCACCGCCACAACTGTAAAATGCACTTGGACAACTCGGACATCTAGCCAGGTAGGTCTACTAACTATAGATTTTTAACCGATTAAAGTAATATCTGTGCTATACAGATTGATCTTCCAGAAGGAGGGTATAGCTTAGGTAGGAAAATCAGATAAATGTCTTAACAGTGTTATTTCAAAATAGATTTGGTACTTAAGCTATCATCTTCCTATCCAATTACACCAACACCTTGTTTAGTAAATGGAGTGCGTTGAAGGAAATATTTGCGATCAGAAAAGGGAAATTAGCGTATCAGTGAATACAGTGTAATACATGTTTATTTCTCTTTTTTATTGAGGAACAGGACTTATTAAATATCAGATTGTGATTAAATAACTATGGTACAAATTATCGGAAGTTCACTTTTACCCTGCCAGAAATATGGTTACGCACTGTTGTTTTCTGTTTAACTTGCTGATATATGTGTATGCAGCTTATATTAAGATCATCATCAATATTTACCTCTGTTAACCATATTGTTGAGATCTTTCAGTTTTCCTGTGTCCACAACAATGACGTTTGAAGCACTGGGCACAGTCGGAGGAGGCGTAGGGACTGGAGGTGGTGGAGGCGGTGTATTTTGTTTTACCTGCAATCATTACAAATTTCATTTAACAAAAGTTACTTTAACCCTTTAAGGAGTGCAATAAATGTAAGGACGTCATAACATTTAAATGAGTAAGGACGTCATAAGAAGTCGTTCACTTATAGAACATGAATGAGTATGGACATATGATGTCTTCGTTATTTCTTATATTATTTACATACTGCAATTATTTGTAAACAGAATTAAAAGAAGATAACATGAAATTATTTAATAAACCCATCTTCTATTGGTACAATTTCCTGATAAATATAATAAAAGTAATACACTCATAGATGGATGACAATTAGGCATTTCCAGAAAATGGGATGGTCTTACAGTGTCAGTATAATTAGACGTGTGAAATATTGGCTGCTTGGTGGTAGCTGTTATCCTTTTGGCCGTATTTGAAGTAAGACGTGTGTTAATAAGAGAGTTTATTTCAATATTGTATTGGTTATTTTTAAAATGTTTTGTTATTATTTCCTTCTGTTACAATTTACATTTAGTTGATATTGTGTTAAATGCATATCGCATGTTCAATTTACATTACACGCCTAAAAAAGATCACATTCCTCGACACACAGTATCACTGGACATCGTTTCATCCGACCTCCACCAACACATAGTGAACAGAAAAAAATTCAAAGGAAATGTTGTTTGTAATAACATGAAAACAAAGGAATAAAAAAGAAAAGATACTTCCTTCAAATGTTTGTAGTGTTGTACTGTGTGTATAGCCTATATATGTGTTGAGGATTTTTACACAAACACAATATACTAAAATAAATTGTCATTTTTATAATAAAATAAATGAAGTTTTAACTAAACAAAAATGAGTTTAATTAAACAAAAAATTATTTTTACTCCTTTGTGACAGTTTTGATGTTAATATGCTACTCACTTGATCTCATAGCTTCAAAGACGTCATTACTCAATGGTTAAAACATGTTATGTTTACTCCTTAAATAGAAACATAACATCTAATTTGATATTGTTATACTGTGGTGATGCAGGTGTGAGAAGTAATGTTTAATAAACATACTTTAAAATATATAAATGCCTTTTAATTTTATGGAATTCTCTTCATCACATCAATAAGACAGCTGCATATTACATTTACTCGTACTTCAGGTTTCTATTGCAGTAACACTTCATCCGCTTTAAAATTAAATCTGTTAATTTCAAAGTTTTGATACAGAGAGAGTGAAACAACCTAACAACTATAATAATGTAACTACAATTCTTTACTACATAAACAATTTTAGTATTTACTTAAAAATCTTATTTGAAAAAGTTACCTGAATTGGTTTACGCTGTGAAACTTGTGCAGGATCTACTTTTGTGATAGTTATACCAGGAGGTAGTTTCAGGTTGTCCAAACTAAAGTTTGGTAAAGGTTGCCGTGATGATAGCCTATTGATTGCATTGTTAATTTGAATGGCAGTAGGACTCATCAATTGTGGTGGTGCTGGCTTCACTTTATCACTTTTCTTCAACTCATTGCTAACAACACTTTTATTGTTTAAAGTCTCTTTTTTATTATTTTTGACGATATTTTTATTAACAACACTGCTATGTCCGTTAACAATATGGTTTTGATTTGTTATCACTATCTTGTTATTTTGTACACTTCCTTTGTTCTTACTACTTGTTGTGGATGACACCTGTTGCTTAACTTTAGAATTCTTTGAATCCTTTTGTACTTGGCATACTGAAATATAAAACATAAATCAGTCAAAGAAAAATATACAAAGTTGTACTTAAAATACCATATGTGAAGATGAGTATAGAGAACAATAAACAATAAAGATTACTTATACTTACGCACAAATGTGCGCGCACACAAAAAAAATAGCATGTAGAAAAAAAATTATATAAATAAAAAAACTTGTTTTAAAAAAAATTATGTTTTTAAAATGGACTAAAAAGTACAAAATAAATTCTCATAAATCCATCGACATTTATAAACCTATACAGATTCATAATTACACAAAGATTGTCTTAAAAATTTGTGACAATGAATTTTTGTAGATATAAAAATACGAGTACGATTAAAAACCAAAAAATGTGGGGAGCATGAAATTAGATAACTACTATTATCTATTATAAGCACCACATATATAGTGGTGCATATATAGATATAGTGACCCATACATTTTGTTTATGTAGTTAGGGATGCCAAGCTGATCTGAGAAATTTAGGTTTTTAATATTTCATCAAAAACTTTTTGGACTAAGAGGTAACACTGTGACGTGCTACATAAACATTGTGCTGAGTTAACACAAACAAGCCTTTCATTGATGGGTGTTTGGTTTTTGTAGGGCAATAACTTATACAATATTTCTTAGTTATCTGTTTTCAGAATGCCCACACTCCTATTCCCTTTTCTGTCATCGTACCTAACTTTACCAGGATGTCTACCAGCTCCCTTAAGCAAAAATCAGGGACTTTTTGGGAACATATATTACCAAAACATGGTACCATGAATTTCTTCGACATTAACGGCATCGTACATATTAGTTCCATGATTAAATACAAGAGATGGGTATATAATAACCTGAAAATTAAGTTTTTTGGAAGCCTACTTGAATTTCTGGCTAACAGAGGTACATTTTACTACTTTTTCTGTATCAAGGTTTATTTATAGGCATTTCATATCGCAATTCACAAAATCAGTGAGAAGGGAAGGAAATTATTTTTTTCTAGGAAAAAGTGGTATTTTAATTCTAAATTCCGGTATTATCCATGACATCTGAGACCACTTGATAAAATTTGTGTCTTTTACGGGACATCAGGGACTAGTAGACACCCTGTTAACTGAATGTTTAATTTGTTAAACAAAAAAAAACCATATTACCGTGTTACATATTTTTTATTTTTAAATTTAACAAAACATTAAATGTCTTTGTGAATTTCAAATTGTTGTTTACATCCTGTTTTAAAATTTTTTGTGAATATTCATTAAATGAGTTTTAAAAGAAGTGTTTGTGGTAGTGGAAGTAAAAGACAAACTTTTACTACTGAACTAAAAAAAGCTACAGTATGAACTAAAAAAATATACAGTATTGATTTGTCCTGTGTGAATATACCTGTTATAATTACATTTGTATGAATTTAGTTAAAATAAAGTGTGATTTCTGTTCTGTAAATTTTCTTCTTTCTTCATCTTTCACATATAAATAGTGAGTACTCCATTATTTTTTCCTATGTAACAAATTAATACGTTTTCCATAAGCCTCTATTGTAAAAGCTGACTTGCACAGATAACAATCTTAGTTCTGGAAAGAATTAAGACCGTTAACAGCGATACCACTGTATTTACAGACCTTGCTTCTCAAGCCTGACTACCGTTATTTCATTCAATATTAATGAAAATATCATAAATCATTCCTTTGTTATTCAAAATTGTAAATATAAATAAAATTAAATTTTATGAATGAAATCTAGTTCTAACAGAAAGCGCATAGAAGGCGGCTGTGTTCTAAACATGTTTCTCTTGCATTTTACACAAAAACTTTTTTTTTGGTGTTGCTTTGTAGAGGGAGAGAGAGGTATAGCTCAACTCACTTTATCATGGGAAACTAGGTATTTTATCTACAACGTATTGTGAGACCCAGCTGTTCTATATTCCAATTTCGTTTACTGGTAAAAAGTAGGATCGCTTCCAAATCAATTACATAATGATCCATACTCTCGAAGCTGGTGTATTGTTTCTATATACAGGAATGTTCAGAAAAACAGTTACATTTTACAAAACAGGCATTATAGACCTATCCACAGAATTTTAAATACTAAATGACATACCTTGGCCATTCAGCAGTGTGTACAAGACTTTATCCTCTTTAGGAGTAGCACCTCTTAATGTTATAGTGACTGTAGGTTCTGCTGAATTCGGCTCCATTACCCTTTTTATAGTCACCATTTGTGGAGCTTGTTCTTCTAATTTCATACCCTTGTTATTATTGTTATTAGCTGCAGCTGCTTTATTTTTCTTCTTTTTCTTTTTTGCTTGTGCTTTCTGTTGTTGTTTTAGTAAAGCTGCCGCCGCCGCTTCTTCTTCTAGCCTCCGCCTCTCTGCTTCTTCTTCTTCTCGTTTCTTTCTGTCAATCTCTTCTTGCTGAAATATAAAGACATTAATCACATATCATGTTTTTTTTTTTTTTTTTTTTGTAACATCCGACTACTGTGTGTGCAGTTGCAGTAGCCGACGACTTGGGCTAATGCAGATGATGGGATAATTTATAGCGTACGAAAATGCCAAGCCTTATGCGGGAATCGAACCCGGATCCCCAGGGTGAAAGCCCAGTACGCTATCAACTAGGCTTCTCATATTATGATGCCTCTATTACAACTCTGAAGGAATTTTAAAAACAAAAATGTGAAACAACAGTTTTAAAAATATAATTATAACATGTTGATCATCTGTAAAAGAAACATAATAATAAAAAGCTACTGTTAGGAAGCAGATGTTTTTGAAATTCCTAATATATTTGCATCAATAGTTGTAGAGTGGAAAGGAGTGGCCGCTGACCTCGCTATAAAACACCATTTTAGTAGCCATGGAGCAGTGAACAGTAGAAAACTGAATAACTCTTAAGTGACGTGGTGAGTCTATACAGCAGCTTTTTTGTGTTCACTTTACTCTTGGACACCATTATACCATTCCCATCTGGAATACGATTCTCAGACGGGTTTATAGCCTGAGGACAACAGGATGTATTGTAAAGATACCACCTGGTAACAAAAAGACTGCAAGGATGCCACAAAACACTGAGATGATTACGGAAGCACCGATTCAGTACGGATAATTTTGCAGAGATTTGAAATTTTTCCATACAATATGTGTTACTCAGAAGCTTGGAGAGAGATTATGAGCAATGTAAATACTTTGCCATTCAAATGCACTTGCTGCCTGAAGAACGAGAAAAAGCAATAATCATGAGCGATGAGGCTCCATTTCATATGAATGGTGTAGTAAATAAAAAAAAATTGTTATTGGCCAGTGAATCTTCAAATTGTTCATGAGAAGCATCTGCACTTATCGTGTGTAACAGTGTAGTGTACAGTTAGCATTTTCAGCATGTATTTTTTTGAGGATGAAAATGCTGTTGCTGTTGACATTAAATGGTCAACAGACTTTCTTACAACAACATCCGAGAAGACGAGGTTTACACAACCAAGAATATGCTTACTTCCAACAGAATGGCACTCTTTCTTGCACACTTTTCGAGATGCAATGGCTGTGGTTTATCATGTTTCCGGAAAGGTTCATTTCACATTTAGGTGACATCCCGTGGCACACTCAGTCTCTAAATTTAACCACTGGCGACTTACACCCACAAACAACGAACACTGACGGATCTTAAGGATGCAATCAAGTAGGAAGTGGCAGCAATTAGTTGCTGGAACGAGTAATGAAAGACTTTAAACACAGGATTGAACACTACATCCAAGAAAGAGGACATCTGACTGACATTATCTTCCATAAAAAATGTGCATTTCAAATAGCAGGTAAAGACAAAGATTTTAATGTAATAAAATTTATTAAAAATAATGATACTGTTTATTTAAAAAACTTCCGGTTCCCATTGATCACCCATACTGATATTAACATGGCTGGATACACAAAAGAAAAGATAAAGTAAAAATATAATAAACAGACAAGTTTTTATACCTTCTTCTGTTTTTGTCGTGCTTTCTTGGCAGCTTTCTTTGCGTCCTTGCACTTGCTTCCTGGATTCCCTTCAATAAAATCTAACAGGTCTTCTAAGTCTCTTGTGTCTTTACTCTTGACAGTGTCTGTGGGTATTGTAGCTCCAGGGATATTTGCTGCACAAGAACCAATCAGTTAAATGTATCTTTACATATTTTACAGAATAGGCCTACAGATAGAAAGTTATAAGAGCAAACAAAATTAAGTTTGTTTTTAATAGATTTAAAATTTTATCCTTAACACTGCTGTAAGAAAAAAAAATTAAATATTTATAAAGTTATCAAAAAAACTGGTTTTATTACACTGGTATTAGAAACGTAATGTTCCGAGAACTCAAATCAGGAGACAGATTATCGTTACAATTTCAATTTGTCACTGATGAAAAACAACCAAGAGAACCCTGAATTGGCTAGCTTGTGTTATTTAGAAAACAAGTCAGTCCTCTCTCACTATAATGGACTAGACCTAAATACGAACTTGATTTCAGAGTCAAAATTTTTAGATAAAATACAAGAGACATGTCAAAAGTAACACACTATTTTCTTAAATTCGTGCGCTAGGCAGGAGCAGTCCAAATATATCTGGTCATATTTAAATAAAATTTAAACTAATGTTCAGAGTAAACCAATAAAAAAATTTTGCACACTAAAATTAAGGCATAAACTGATTTGTTTTAACTTGTAAAGGACAAAGCATACCTTGTACATGTGTGGCCGTAGTAGTGGGCGGGGCAGTGTTGGGAACTGCCCCCGACTTACATTTTGCCTTTTTCTTAGTTAGTAACTGTCTTAACCGTTCTCGCATTTCTTGGTAATTTCTACTGACCGGGGCAACTGATGGCTGTAACATGAAACATACCTTACCCTGTAACTATCAAAAAAAATGTCACTCAAAATTATAATTAAATAAATATGCATAAAAGAAGACAAGTATTACTACGTTAAAAATATTACATGATAAGACCAAGGATCAAGTTAGTTGTGCAATGGAAAGTATAATGATTCGAAGAAAATTGTTCTTGTGATTTTTAAACATATTGGTTTTCAGATACATTGAATTAGACAAAAGTATTCATTTATACGTCAGACTACATATTGTTGGAGACTGAAGATTTATATTTAGTGACAGTTTGCATGTAAGTTGCATTTTGCATACATCTCAAGAATTTTTGTCTTTTATTAATAAAAAAAAAAAAAATGAAAAACAAATGTAGAAAATAAAATAAAATTCTGCTCAAATGTAGCTAAAGTATTCAAACGGTCAACAAAAAAATTACTTTAATGATTCAGTGTTTTCCGTTATAAATGCTTGTTTGAACTTCGTGTGCTGAACATTGTGCTTTTCGAGTTTGTCAACTGACAAACAACTGCGACAAAAACAGATTATTTCCGATAATCTGAATTTTCGATAACTGGATATCTGTTAACCAAGAGTCTACTGTATTTAAAATTATTCAAATGAAACTGTTAATAAAAACTATTTAATACAAGCATTTACAAAAATCATAAATATAATGCTGTTAAAAATTTCTGAATTTAATATGAAATTAATTTTCTTACCACACCATGACCAAACACCTCACAGTAACAACAATCACAGTGCCTCGAGTCACGTTGTGTGGAAGTAGACCTCTCTGAGCAACTATCTTCAGGTGTTGAGTCATCGTCATCGTCCTCATCTATAAAACATATTCAAATACCTATTTACTCCAATTCGTAATGCACCAATTTAAATACCAATATTCGTAATGCAATGTAAGTTAGTGACGAAAGACAATAAGTAATGGGATCCACAATTTTGAATAAAATATTTATCTGTTATAAATAAAGGATGTTTTTTTGCAAGTTAAATTTTTTATGTTCTTGAAATTTATTTTAGATACCTTAAATTTGTTGCAGTACCTTCCACAAGGCTTGAAGATATTTTTTACACTGCTGATTGTTGTTATATTTAATAATTAAAGTTTAATGTCAAATAATTATATAAGGAATATACGAGCTGCTACACAAAAGTTCGGTGAATCTGAATTTCATGTGCAAATAGTTTGTAATATAACCTCCTACCAGCAGAGTAGCAAACAGTAGTCTTTGTGAATTGCATGCCAACAGCTGTGATTGTGAGAGTGGTGCTTTAGTGTTGTGGCAATTTTTTAAACTTACGTAAATGGCAGGTTTCAACAATCAAAAAACCAGCACCAAATTTTGCTTCAAGCTTAAAAAATTGTTGCAGAAATCCACTGCATGCTTGTGGAAGCATTTGGTGACAATGCTACTAGTCAAAATAAAACTTTTTTGAGGTACAAACACGTCATGAATGGACGAACGTCTGCTGACGATGAATTTTCATTACAAAAAGCCAAAAACAAATATATTGGAAAATATCGCAAAAGTGCAAGAAGCTATTGTTGCAGATAATAGATGAACAATATATGATGGTTGTGTGATTGTAGGAATGTTGTAAAGTTCTAAGCAGCTGACAGGATTAGGCATAAATGTTCAGAACAGTGGAGAACAAGACATGGGTTCTCATCATGACAACACGCCTGTGCACCATCACTAGTTGTTCAAATTTTTTTGACATCCAAAAACATAGTAGCGATTCCCTACCCACCCTATTTGTCTGACCTTGCCCTGCGCAACATTTTTCTGGTCCCCAAAAATAGAGTTGAAATTGAAAGGCCGTTGTTTTGACACAAATAAGGAGGCCCAGACAGAATTGCAAACATGGTTCGAAAACTCACACTTGCAGACTTCCAGAGATGCATAGAATCATGGAAAAAACACTGGGCTCCCTATATCCATACCAAAGGAGACGATGGAAACTAGGAGTTATGGTAAGCAGTTTTATTTTTATAGGAAAATCCCTTGACCTTTTGGGTAAGACCATGTATATCAAATATTTATAATAATTTTTTTTTAGTGTCGGTACGGCTAATTTTTTTCTACTTTATTGTATTTAAGCTCTAAAAAAATTAACAATATTTCTCTACACAAACAATGACACTTTAAAAGTATTTAATTTAGTTAGTCTTACGGTCAGGGCATGTCACTCGTTTAATAGGTTCAGAATGCTTATGGCAAGAAGGTGGTGTAGGCGCAGTGGACTTCACAACATCCGGCAGTGACTGGTGTAGTCGTTGGTGTTGGTGCAGCGGAGGTATCGCAGTCTGTGTCGTACTGTGTCTGTGAGGCTTTGCACGAACTCCACCTGAACAAACATTTCTCGCTTACAACTTACACAACTGTGACAACTAATCGAGTACTTCTAGCACAATTAATGCTGCTTAAATGCATCGTGTAATTGCTTTTGGACAATTAGTGTACTACAAAAACCAATATTGAAAAACTGAACATATGTTAGAGATGAAAACATTACCAATAACTCAATTCCATTTTAAAGTTTATTAACAAACTGTGCATTGAAAGGTAGGCTAAAACAAAACTTGTCAGCTTTATAAGCACTAAATTTAAGTGTCTTACAGTTAAGTAATAAAGAATGAACAAAGTATTTCATTAGTTTTTTGCAACTTTTTGTTAATTTTGGTTGTTGTTTTCTATAAAAGTACAGGAACATGAACTAAAATTTTGTATTTTCTAAAATTTTCTAATACAGCATGCATGTACAAATTATTTTATTTAAAAAAAAAAAAAACTTTAAACACAATAAATTTAATAATAAAAAAAGATATGCTACTTCTGTACTAATTTAAAAATTCTTTACTTATACAGGGTTTGTACAAAGTAATGAGACCAAATTCGGGGAAAGAATATTGCAGATGACAAAAAAAAGAAATACTTTAAAGTAAGACGTTTGGCGTTGACACACTTCTACCGATATTTTCATGCTCGGAATGTACTCTGGACACGCTTTTTCAGAATGTCGTTCAAGCATGGCATTGAATCCACTTTGAGATATGCTACTATGCTATAGTAGTGACCTTTAAGGGCTGTCTTTACTCTGGAGAAACCCTGCAAGGGGTGGAGGTGCACTATTGAGAGAATTTAGACATCCCTCGCGGTACCCAAGTCTAACACACACTTACACTTACGACTTTAACACTTTACACTCACACTTACATTTAGGAAGGCGATAAAAGCCTCAAAGTGCTTTTTACTTTAAAAAAAAAAAAAAACTCTGGAGGAAAGTAAAGTCTGCTAGAGGTTCTGCAGACTGGTTCTGGGGAAGCTTTGCAATGCCGTTTGTGGCCAGGTAATCACTGACTATAAGCAGGTGTGGTAACATGCACTAACATGTTAAACCTTCTAACTGGCGGCAGTGCCTGGCCTCATTTGGCTGACCCTTTCTTTCGATCTTTTCACATTTCTTTCATGTAGAACCCATGACTGTCTGTTCTACAAAAACAAATTCGTGGATGACCACACTCTTGCGTCAAAGAAGGTTATAAACATGGCATTTCCCTCGACCTGTTCATTTATACCTTGTCAAGTTTTTTGTTTTGTTTTACTTATAATGAAAAAACTTAATTATTTTTGTTTAAAAAACGTTAATTACAAATAAAATAATTTTTTAATGGAACATTTTCAAAATTTACTTCAACAAGTTTTTTAAGCACAAATAATTGACTCATACATTGCTAAAAAAACTGGTTTAATTTACATATGATTAAATATTATTTCATTTTTTTAAAGAATTATTACTAAAAAAATATGAATATTTAAATTAACAATTATTGTTCTATTTCTTCTTGTTGCACAATCATTTACAACTCATAAATCACAACTTTCAAACCGTGTTGATTAGGTTCCTTTTCACTGTTTTGATAAAGTTTTATTAATAATATACGATGCGTCACTGTTTAATTATGTAAAAAGTTGATGAAGCTAATATTTAAAAAAAGAAGTTTTCCTTGTAATAGTTGTAACATGTAATGTGTGCAGGCCTACAGTACAGTTTTTTTTTTGCAACTGAATTTTTCCTTTTTCCCGATTCGAATTTCCACAATTTGTTTCCTACATTTCTGCGATTATTTAAAACTTAATTTGCGTAAAAGCTGTTAATATTTCTCTATAAACCAACTACACTTAATACTAACATTTCAAAAGTAAATAATTATATATTTTTTTATTTTACCTTCTTACAATCACAGATATCTTACAATCTTATAGGTGAAACATGTCACTCACAGATTATCCATTACTACTGTGATTATCCATGAAAACACATGTTATTAACCCTCAGATGGCCATGAGCCGATATATCGGCTTATTTTTGTGGTAATACAAAGCTTATTCTTTACTTTATTTAATTAAAATTTACTTGCAATGCAAGATAAATCATCACAGATTATGTTTTTAATAATTAAAATGCACAAAAAGTTTTTTATATTTAAGTAAAATTGTTGTAACTTCGACGAAGTCAAAGTAATGCTCGGTTTGACAGCTGTGAGTTCAATCATTTTACAGTCAGTCATGTACTGTTTATGTTTTTTAATAAGTGTGTGTGGTAATGTTATTGTATTTATAATGTGTCAATTTTTGTTTGTATAGTTTTTATTAGTTTCAGTATTTGTTTTTAGCTCAGTTTGACAGTTGTAAGTTGACAGCTGTAGAATAATTTGTAAACTTGTACAACTTTGGGGACAAATTACGTCTAAATGTAACTTTTGTTTTAAGTGGTCTACACAATATATTTATCAGCCAATCTTCTTGTAACTTTCAGAGTTTGTGCAAAATACATTACTATATTAGAAAATAACTAAATTAACTTCAAACTATTTTTTCAAATATACTTATTATAGTTAAAAAAAAACTCAAATTAAATGAAGTATATATATATATATATATACACACACACACACACACGAAGTGTGTTCAGAAAGTAACGAGAATTTTAATTTTTTGAACAAAATATTTATTTATTCTTCTACATTGATGTTGTCACCTTCAAAATAGTCCCCATTGGAGATTATGCACTTGTACCAGCGCTTTTTCAAATCCTCGACACACTTCTCAAACTAGATCTTTGAGATAGTAGGCCTTAGTTATTTCAGCGATGCACTTTTAATGTCATCTACGGCTGTAAAACGACGGCCCTTTAAAGTTCTCTTTATTTTTGGAAATAGGAAAAAGTCACACGGAGCCATGTCTGGCGAATATGGAGGCTGGGGCATCGTTAAAGTACTGTTTTTGGCCAAAAATTCACGAACAAGCAATGAAGTGTGAGCTGGTGCATTATCGTGGTGCAAAAGCCATGAATTGTTTTTCCAAAGATCCGGGCTTTTTTTCGGATCACTTAATGCAAACGGCGTTGAACTTGTAGGTAGTACTCCTTATTGACTCTTTCACCTGTTGGCAGGTGTTCATGATACAATATGCCATTAATATCAAAGAACACAGTGAGCATAACCTTCAAGTTCGACCGCACTTGTCGAGCCTTTTTTGGTCTTGGTGAGCCAGAATGCCACCCACTGGGATGATTGAGCCTTAGTTTCGATGTCATATCCGTAAACCCATGTTTCGACACCTGTTATAATACGTTTCAGTAATTCTGCATCGTCTTTGACTTCAAACAATTTTGGAACGAATTTTGCTCCCACGCGTTTCATACACAAAACACTGGAAACAATGTAATGACATGATCCAATTGATATGTCAACATCATCAGCGACCTCTCTAACTGTGATTCGGTGATTGTTCATAACCATTTCTTTCACTTTTTCCACGTTTTCATCGGTTGTTGATGTGCTGGGGCGTCCAGGGCGTTCGTCATCTTCAACGTCTTCACGGCCTTCTTGGAAACGCTTATACCACTCGTAAACTCTTGCTTTACTCATAGCAGATTCACTATAGGCCTTTGTTAACATTTCACACACTTTGTTACACTTTATTCCATTTTTTATGCAAAATTTGATACAAATTCTTTGATCCATTTCTTTTAACAAACGAAAATTGCCGAGCTCATAAAAACATGTCTAACCTTAGTGGCTGTCACAGTCAAAGTCAACAATGAAAACAGCTGAAAGTTTTATCATATTTCAAGGGCATGTATACCAATTAATAAAAAAAAGTTTGGCAATCTAACTCTCCAAGCCTGCAAATTTTAAAAATTCTCGTTACTTTCTGAACATACCTCGTGTGTGTGTGTGTGTGTGTGTGTGTGTGTATATATATATATATATATATATATATATATATATATATATATATATATATATATATATATATATATATATATATATATATACACATATATAATATATATATATATATATATATATATATATATATATAGACAAAAAAGATGTTTAACTTTTATGTTCTTTTTCTTCATTTATAAATACAGTACATATTCTTAAGTATGTCAACAGTATTTTTCTACTAGGATTTTTAGTTGTTACACGTTTTTAATCAACATCAAGGCAAGACTGGCATTTATAGCCTGACCTTTTTAGAATAAAATATTTTCCTGCCTGGTCTTAAAAGGGTTAAATATATCTATACTAATTAAATTTTTTTTTTATTAATTATAACTTGCCATCTCAAAGCAACAGTTTTTGAAAGACTTTCACTCCCAAACACTTGCTGGATCATGGCAGTGCCTTCATAGCTGATATTACCCGAGACCTATGTAGAATTCAGTAGTATAACACTGTTTGATGGAATTTTTACAACACTGATGTTGTATTTTTAAGTTTCAACCGACCTTATGGACACAGATCCACTAAAACGATACGAGCTGCATGAAAGCTCATAGACGACTAACATCCAGTGCGTCTTAAAAGTGATTTCACTCTCTATCTGGAGCGACAGTGCTGTGATATACAGTAATGTCAGAAAAAATAGGTCTCATTACTTTTTAAAAGCCTGTAATTATGTATAAAAACAGTAACACTGGTTTGTCTGCAGTAGATCTTGACTCATCAAGTTCAAATAGGCAGTTTTAGTAGTTGTATATAAGGCCTAAATTGCTGACCACACAAATTTAATATAAATAACCGAAATTAATGGTATAAAAATATTACTCCAAATTATAAATACCTGTGGGCTTAGTAGATGTTGGAAAAGTGGCAGATGAAGTGGGAGGGTCAGACCGCTGAGGAGGAGGCACAGGTGGAGTCGTTGGACGGATCAGCCCTGAATTGCTTTTCTCTTCTTGAATATGAGGGGTCTAAAAACAAAGAAAAGAAACAAGTCATTATATTTCAACGGAACACAATATTTAAAAAAATTTAGTCTCAATATACTATTTAAATTATATAATATATAACTATTTGTTTAAAACAAAACAGGTTCAGTACCTGTTTGTGTTCTGGACTGCCATGTTGTTTGTTTGGTACTAAAGATGAATTTATGTTGTACAGATGTGGATATACACCATTACCGTTCATGCCATCTCCTACAACTGCAAACACAAAACAAAGTACATACATTAGTGTATAAACATTTCTGTAGTTACTTCTGCATAGAGCCACTATGATCAAAAGTCATCGACTTCTACTATGGCCGTATTAGCACAAACTGCAATCAATTCAACCCACGGATACTGAAGATGCATAAGTATTGGCTTACATGAAGATGTAGGAGTATTGGCTTATGTGAAGAAGCATAAGTAGTAGTATATTGGCTTTATATAATGTGAAGACGATAAGTAGTGGCTTAATATTGGCTTATGTGAAGACGTGCAAGTATTAGTGTTCATCAAAGAAAACATAGTGCGAAGTAGAGTTTTTGGTAACACAACTAACTTTATTTGGTCTTCTCACAAAAATTAATGTTTTATAAATTTTATGATTATCTTTTAAGTAACTCTCAAAAATTTTTGCAAAAAATTTGGTGTAAACAATAACGACTCAACTGATGAGTCATCGAATAAAATCAGACAAAGTTATTGTCAGCGATTAAAAAAACTTTTCACTGTCAAAACTTGTTGCACCGAAATTCATTTTACTACAAGTAATTTTCAAATTACCTCTTGCCTGTTCCATTGATAGTATATAAACAGTTTCCAGAAACAACCATTTATATAACAAAACAATAAGGTCACATGGTGGCATTGCCAACTTGATCATGCCAAAAATCGCATCTGTTGACCACCATATTTTGGCTTCACTACCAGTGCACATACGAGCAAATGGAAACAGACAGTAGCATGATCATGTACTTGTCATTGCTATGACTCAGTATGCAAATGTACACTTAAGAAAGCAAAAAAGCTCTACAGAAACCCTTCGTCTATTTATTTGTTTTACTTTAATGAATTTATTTTTGGGAAGGTATTTGTCCTTTTTTATTTTAGAATTAATAGTTCTAGTCAGTGTACTGAATTAAGGAGGAAAATAATTTTGAGTAAACAAACTTTAATCTCTTTCTTCTACATATATCAGTTTTTTCTCTAATCACACTGCCATCAAAATGAAATTACATTTTTAACCAGCAGTGTTATCTTTCAAGCAACATTCCTCGTCAAATTCACTGAATTAAATTTTAAATGTTTTATATTTCACTATTTAATATTACTTGGAAACTAAAAAATTTTTCATATTTGTACAATCTTTATTTTACACATCCTTTTGCTAATTTAAGACAAGGCACTTAAGGAAATTAATCAAATTTTACTGTTTACATGCTAGAAGAACATTACACACACAAGTTCCTTTGATTCTAAAAAAATTACTTTCACCTGTATTCATGTATTATAAGTAAATGGTATGTTTTCTTTTAAACAGACAAGCGTTAAGACACTTATGTAAAAGCATTATATCTATGTTATTTGACTAAAAATATACATTTTTTTATACTGATGACCCAACTCACCCCCTCCAGTTCCATGGATGTGAGGGTACAAATGAAACCCACCTCCATGTAAGTTAGGGTTAACTGTCCCTGACTCCAAATCCACCTGTAATATAAAAGACGCTACATTAATATTAAACAGATTTGTAGACAAAGAAACTCATGCACGATTGGCGGATTAAAACCAAAAAAAAAAAAAAAAAAAAAAAAGCAAAACTTTTTTTTAGTTTTCTTTTTATTATGCCTTGCACTAAGACTCTCTTCTGATTTAAACATTTTTCTTTCTTTTAAAACGAAAAGCACATTGAGGTTATTATCGTATTTTTTCTTTTATTCAAATCTGGTCATCAATTTGTATGTTTTAATGCTATATTTTGTTACGATAAATCTATTTATAGTTTTCTTTATAAACTTCAGATGTTTATACAAGAACATTATAGACAACGATATACTTAAATGTCCAGAAATGCCTACGCTGTCTGAGAAACTAGAAACTTTACTAACAGTAAAAATAATACACCTGCTTTTACATTACACATCTCTATTTTCTTAGTGCTTAGCAAATCTAAATAGGAAGTTTATCTTGTCATTGCCCGCTAAAAAAAATGAAAACGTAACATTTACAGCTGTGGTACTGTAAATGTTAACGTGACTATACTCCAAGTCATAAGTAGATGTTTACAAATACAGTTCCTTATATGGCTGCATCAATACTGCTATGTAGAGTAATGCATATTTTATTTTTGAACAAGCAGTGATACCCCAGTGTATGGTCAACCTGGACAATGGTCTAATTCACAGAATGAAAAATGACCCACATAACAGTTTAGGTCCCTTAAAGGGCTGAATATTTATAAGCGTTTATATTTTGTTAACATTATTTCTAAGCAGTGTGCAAATATAGAGATAACATTGAGTTAGCTACAGAAAGTTAACACAAACAAGCCTCTGATTGATGGGTGTTTGGTTTTTGTAAGGCAATAACTTATACTATATTTCTTAGTTATCTGTTCTCAGAATGCCCACACCTATTCCCTAAAAATATACATTATTGATTTATCCTGTTTGTATATATGTGACATAATTACATTTGTATGAATTTAGTTAAAATGTGACATTACCACTACTTAAGAGGAGCAGGTCTTAATTTCCTCGCTAGGACAGCCAGTTTGTCTGTTTTTTCATTTCCCCATATTCCGCGATGGTGAGAGATCCACTAGAACCTTGTCTTTCTGCTGTAGTTGTTCTAGTATGACATCAATTTCAAGTGTTCGGTACGAGAAACCAGAATGTTTTTAATTATTTGTATTGCAGTTACTTTCTAGAGAAAGTCCTCTTGAAATGCTACCGTAGCATTACTGATATGCAGACGATAATTAAAATCGAAAGAGTTGTATATCTGGATTATTAATCTTTATCAATAATGTATCTTTATTTGTCTAAACCTAAATTAAACATGAACTCCAGAAAGAAACCGTACACTATTCGCTAGTACAGTCAATCAATGTTCAACTGCTCTACGATCTATTATCACCTACCTTATCTAAAAAAGTGTACTCTGTACTTGATCTTGCATTATGTTTATCACTAATGCATTATGTTTTTCAGCGTAAAACGCTCGTTCAGCTAATGCAGGCAATAATACTAGCAGTGTTTATAAACAATGTATTATACTTATAAACCTCAGATGTCTAAGATAGAAATGAATATTGAGTCATCGCTTTTCATAGGTTCAATGTCTAAACATAAGTATAAAGAACATACTAAATTTTAAATGCCCATTTTGGTCATCTAATCCATTATATGAAGAGTATTATAGCTTGGTTCAACTGTATACACATTTTTCATTTGATTACATACAAGTACCTGCCTGATACCTCGGTATAAGGAAGCAATTCTTAGCTTTACTGAATATGTAAATGATATGCAAAATCCATATATAAGCTGTACAATATACGGGAAATTAGAAAAATGTATACTTTTGTGGATAAAATACGTTGACATTTTTAAAAAAATCAGTAGACATATTTAATAGTCTATATTTTATCAATAAGTTAACATTTAAAATTAGTTATAAACTTCAATTTAACGAAAAGAAAATATTTTAAATTGTACGTTATAATAAAAACATTTAGGCCTGCAGCACTTTCTAAAAGAAATGAGGACAAGGACTGTAAAACAGGTAGGCCTGATGATTACATGTAAGATATGACAGCTTAATGGACCAGGTTTATTTATGTTTAAGTGTTTATCATTTCTATACAGTCCATATTATGTTACTATCTCTGGGCTCATAATTCTGATGTGCCAGTGCCAATTAGACTGTAAACAAACCAAAACAGCATGTTTGAGAAAGAGGGTTACAAGTATTTTTAACCAATCTTCGAATCGGCGCATATCAAACTGCATAAATTAGAGCAGTTGTACTTTTCCCAGTTGAAAAATATTCATAAAACCTAACACCTCTCATTTGTACGCAGAAAGTTAGCCCAATAATTAACTCGTTTGACAGAGATTTCCACAAACCTAACTCCTGCAAATTAACATTAACGGATTATTGCACAAACATTTTGTTTTATGTACAACAAACAACTGAAAAATCGTGACACGGTAATACGTACAGGGGTTGTAACTGGCGGCGCAGTACACACATGGCATTCACAGTCAGGGCTTACTGCTCTCTCTCTACCTTCCCCTTCCACTCTTATTTCTATTTCACTGTTGTGACTGCAAAATGAAACAAAATTTCTATGCATTAGATACGACTATTGAAATGTATAGCTTACCTAACTTAAAAGTGTGTTTAAACCTGACCATCAATGTTGAAATACATCTGAAGATATCTGTTCAAATAAAACATTGGACAAATAGTTTATCAAATTTATTAACCCTAGAATACCAAACTATTTTTTTCAAATGCAAACATTAAGCCCTCTTAAATTTTACAACTCTCTTTTCTAACACAAACATTTTAAACTTATTTTCAGTCACATTTTGAAGCCTCAGAAACAATCATTTTTAAATTCAGTTTGTTCAGAAAGTGATGTAGAATGAATTATTACATATTGTATAACAAGAAGAAAAAGTAATTTGATATCTTAGGGGAAAAGTAAAAAAAAAAAAAATGATTAATTTGTACCTATTTATTTTTAATATAAAAACCCATATTACATTACTAAAAGAATATTAACAGGGTCCAAGAAACTAACAAAACTAAAAAATTTAAAATATTAGAGAGGATTAAAAATTAATGTTTTTCTTATAAAAATGAGATTTTTTACTGGGCTACTATTTGGATCTTGGGAAATATTTGTTTTGGCCAGTTCTTCATCTACACATCGATCCATCAAGTAACTATCTAGTTCTTGCGATCCCTGTTCTTTACTTGTTGAATCATACTAAATAAGTTTGCAACTTACACTAAAAATACATACGAAATTACACTATCAGAGACGCCAAACGTTAAGGTTTGTCCGTAATTGATATGGATATCGAAGGCAATATACTGACTTATAGAGAAACCCCCAAAAAGTATGGTTTACAAGTTTAACTGCAATTCTAGCATTTCCAAAGTTCCAAGACTGAGTAGGTGGAACTGTTACAGTTCCACTAAAGCAGGCTATTTAGTAATATATATATATATATAGTAGTAACTATTTGAGGGTTGCACAATTGGTCAGTAGATCGCAGTGTCTGGGATTGAACTATCCCTTCCTCTAGTATATAACAACTATTTGCGAGACCTATTTTAACCTATCGTAACAAACTCTACATGGAATGTTTTAGAACTAAATCCAGTCCAATCCAGCAATGCAGTCCATTTCTTCTCGCCATCTTAAGTCTTTGTAGCCTTACTTAGTCTTTGCACTTTGGATCTGTGTTAGGTCTTTCAGTTTAGTTATATATACTAGAAGAAAAAAATGTTTTTAACTAGGCCAACTAAGAAATATATTTCTTTACAATAATAAGTGGATATTAACACAGTTAGTACAATATATTATGTAAAATCAATACTACCTAACTTAATTGCTTATAAATATAGACCTTTTTCACGCCTTTCTTAAAAATAATACCGTAATATGATTTACAGTGTCACATTTGTTATTCCGCAAACAGTAACATGTGGTGTGATGATTGAACCTAATGACGATAAACTATCCCATTTACCGTATTCCTACCATATAGACCCACTTCGTTATGACACAATTTATTAACGATAGACCTTCTTACAGACTGACATCTTTGCACTATATATGTTCAAACTTGTTCTGTATACAAGTAAATATTATTTATTTATTCAGTTCAAAATAAACAAATAAACCTTCATCTGTTTCACAGCTATAGGTTTCTTTATAATGTTTGAATGACTCATATTTCAATTAAATAGACAGAAATAAGACTTAGGTCCACAACATAGAATTTCTTGGTTGTATAAAAGGTTTTATACAACCTTGAGACAACAAGTGACACATTTTATGATTTTAAGCACATTATACAGAAGCGGAAAGAAACGATTTAACAAGACTCTATTGGCCTAAAAACGTATTTCTTACTGATATCATTGCTAGATTCAGTGTTTTTAGTTTACCTAGAGTAAGATAGTGCTGGAGAGTGTGGGCTTCCACAGGACAGCAGATGTGTCATCGCGCATTGATCACAGGGACAACTCCTGTGCGCACAGGTTGGGTCGTCCCCTGCTTTACACAGCTCATCATCATACTGTCTTAACTCACTAAAACAAATATTTTGAAATAATGTTATTTAAATGAAAATAATAATAACACTAATATATATATATATATATATATATATATATATATCTTTTTGTACACTTTTATTTTAGTAACGTAACACTTTATAAAAGAAATATGATAAAATTATTATACTTTAATCTGTTATTATTTATAAATAGTTCTCTACTATTCTTTTGTTTATTAATGCAAATGAAAGTTGCACTGCTTTGTCTTGTAATTTTTTAATTATTGTTTACTTTGGTACGGTACGTTAGATTTAGATTCAATAATAGAGGTCAAGGGTTTAATGACCCCTGGCACTAGGTTATTCTGCTGGAGGGCCTCAGGGAGGAAAACAAACACCTTTTGCTTCCTGCACAACATACACACTGTTTCTTCATGGTACATCCCTATCTTATTTACGTGTATCCTCTGACCATAGTGTTCTGAAATAAGTTCTACGGTTTTTCTAAGTTGCCATCTGCCAAAGTTTCCTATTGTCCCTCCAAGCCCTCCTAAAGAGACATTCTTAATATTGCCCTTTTTTGTTCTGGAGCCTTCTGTAATATCTCCAAAATTTTCCACAACTCGATCTTACTTCTCATATATCATCTTGACTTTTGATCCCTATCTAAACCCTTTTAGTATTGAATATTTGGGTCACCATTCAATCACTTTTTCATCATTAAAACAGGGTCTCTAAAAGTTTTTCTGTAATTCTAGTATGCCCCAAAGCTGAAGTTAACCAGACTCCACTTTCCTGCATGCAGCTTCTCCATGACGAGCACAATTTCCATTGCTGCAGTATATTACAAGATACTAAGACAACAGCGTTCCCAGAATCTTAATACTGGTAACCTTAATATTTGAGTAACCTGTTATTTACACTGCTATTTTTGTATATTAGTGAAACATAAAATAGTAACTAGAATGTCACAAAATGGAACTTCATTACAACACATACTGCTAATAGTAAAAGATTGGAATCAAGGCCCTTATATTTTTCAACAATGTTGTGGAACCTACTACCGGCTGTTTTTAAAGTTGAAAATTGTTACTCAGAAATAACTGCTTCAAGCACTTTTACTGTGTGGCCAATTTCTATTCATGTATGGTACTGTGTATATCAAAAGAAAGGCAATCGAATGCAATGTGTGCCGAGTTCCGTGGCTTACGTTTATGCAAACTAATTTATCATTTACACCTCTGATTGTCACCAGCTGATTTAAATGGCTTTTGAAATATGTTCAAATACCTCTACAAATGGATTAGATCAACTTGTAAAGTTGTCTGAAGAATGCTACTGGCCGATATAATCAGCTTTCAGAATATAAATTATTCAATCAATTTTTTGCACTTAAAATTTCATACACATTTATTATATTTACATTTTATGCTTTTATGGACATGGAAATTGTCACTAATGAATCTGTTCTGCTGTTCAAGGTCCTTGATAGCTCCTGGCGCTAGGTTGGAATCACATCTGTTAGTGCTGACTACTGACTAAGAATAATCGCATAAACAGATTGAGTCGGCATTACTTTAAAATAATGTGCCAAATGTTTACTTTTGCTATCGTATCAACAAACGTTAGGCAGAGTTACAATCAGCTGTTGTAACAATTTTTGTAACAAATGTCGCCAGGGTTATCTGATGGAACTTTTTGGATAGGGCATGGTGGTTTAAAGGGTTAAAGATGATCATAAAAACATTAACAAATTACTCGTGTTAAATAAAAAAAAAATATGCACATTAATTAATAATGTACCTACCTAGTAGTTTTGTTCCACATTTTCTGTTGAATGAGTTTCCGTTGTGCTTTAAACAGCTCCCAGTCTTTTTTAAGCATTCTTTGCTTGGCTTTTAATGTGGCTTGTTCTTGGCTGCAAAGGCAAATATCAATCAGCTCACTAGACCTATTAACGAGGCTATTTAAAAATTAACTTCTGATCAGGCAGAAACAAAGACCTGACAGACTTAAAAATTTACATTTGTACAGCAATATCTGGATTATCAGATTAATCAGAAGGAAGGAACATGGCTGAGTCTGTAGTAACAAAATGATATAAAGAATAATAAGTAAAAGAAGGTATTGTAAAAATAATTATAAAAATAGTAACTTTGAAAAGGATACATAATGAATCATCGTTTAATACTACAAAGTATATAAACATAAAACTTTACATTCTTTTGCCTTCACTCCCATGGTTCATAAAAAGAAACTGTTTAAAAACATAACCTCAATATTAGGGGTCTGCGGGCCAAGTTTTTTAGAGTTCGGGTCTGGCTGGGTAGGATTTTTTTTTCGGCACTCAGGCTTTTCGGGTCAGGTTTGGCCAAACTGTTAAATGGGGAACCCATCACATTTTTAGCTAAGCCTGTCAAAAAAAAAAAAAAAAAAAAAAAAAAAAAAAAAAAAAAAAAAAAAAAAATAGTAAGAGAATTATTATTCTCGCAGTAGAAGAGCCAAACCACTTTGTTTTAGAGAAACGGAGAAAGACATAACAGAACTGCAGATCACTGACACTATACTCATGGACAGAACAGCCAAAACAATAACCAAGGACAAGAAGCAAAGGTTCCAAGGCAAAGTCAAATCCAAGAGAACGATCCAAATCTCTGACGAAGAAAGAAAAGCAAGATCATAACGTATGAAGCAATACTAGGCTACGAGGAAGGCACAGAACATTGAGAAGTGATTGATTTGGTGTACCCCAAAATTGGGTGAAACAAATAAAGAAAGAATAAGAGAATTAACTACCAAAAAGCTTCAAGAGGGAGAACAATACATTGACATAGTGAAAGAATTCAAATATCTTGGGGAATGGATCAGTTGGAACGCCCTAGAGAAAAAAGCTATGGAATCTAAGAGAAATAAAGTTGAATTAGCCTTCCAACTTACCAAGGACACATACAAGAAGTCCCTCTCCTGGAATACAAAGATAAGGCATAATCATACGGTAATTAAACCAGAAGCCTTATATGCAGCTGAAACACCTCTCACAACCCAGGGCCCACTTGAAAGGCTGGAGATCAAAGAAAGAAAGATATTACGAAAAATCTTATGCCCCAAATTCCGTAACAACCAATTACTCCACATCAGTAATGAAACTCTTTACCAAAAAACTGAAACACTATCAGACACAATAAGAAAAAGGAGAACTGATTTTTATGGGCACATCCTCCGAATGGACAAAAATAGACTAACCAAAAAAATATTTGACTACTTTCGCAGTAGAAGAGCCAAACCACTTTAGTTTAGAGAAACGGAGAAAGACATAACAGAACTGCAGATCACTGACACTATGCTCATGGACAGAACAGCCAAAACAATAACCAAGGACAAGAAGCAATGGTTCCAAGACAAAGTCAAATCCAAGTGAACGATCCAAATCTCTGACGAAGAAAGAAAAGCAAGATCACAACGAATGAAGCAATACTGGGCTACGAGGAAGGCACAGAACATTAAAAAGTGATTGATTTAGTGTACCCCAAAGTTGGGTGAAACAAATAAAGAGAATAAGAGAATTAAAATTTTCTTCATTTCATATTTAATCCTGTGACTGCCACAAGCCAATGTAATACAGGGTCTGTTAGTCTCACTGAATACTGCCATGGGCCGATTATATCGGCGCGCAAAAGTTGTGTGAACACCGCCATGGGCCGGTTATATCGGAATGCAAAAGTTGTGTGAATACTGCCACATGCCGATTGTATCGACACGCAAAAGTTGTGTGAATACCACAACGAATCGATGTAATATTGGGCTCATTGTGTTCAATTGTATGGCTCATTTGATTTTTGTCTTTGAAAAAATTACATCTTTTAATTTAGTGACAATCATGAAACGATATATATTCGGAAAAAGGATATCTGAAGATTCTCTGAACTGATACTGTTATCAATTACAGACATATTTATTTGACAAGGCAGTGTGTTGACCCGGCCCCGACAAGGAAACTATATTTGTAAACATGCACAGTCCACTTGGTCCCTTCTCATTGTAGCATCACAATAAATAAAACTACTAACCGATAATACTGCACCCACTGACAGGTCAACAATTGGTTTTGTCCAGTAAAACAAATAGAATGATTATAAGTGGTTAGACACTTGACCTTTGATGATTAATTCATTAGTTCTTTGTTTATATTATGAATTTTGGTAGTGAAAATATGTATGCATATTGCGTTCATTACTGCCTAAAAATAAAAGTTAATTTTTACTTGGCCCGACCCGTCTTTGATCCGAATTGTGCGCTTGGCCCGAATCGAAGTCAGCCTCTTCAAATGATTCGACCCGACCCATAAAATTCTGGGCCCTGCAGACCCCTACGCAATATCAGAAAACAATCCACACTTTTTTGTATTATAGACTCCCACAGCAGGGTGTCTAACAGCTCCCTCAAGCAAAAATCAAGAACTTTTTGGGGACTTTTGGGGACATAAATTACAAAAACACGGGACCTTGAATTTCTTCAACATTCGCGGCATTGCACACATTAATTCCTAGATTAAATACACTAGATGGTATACAATATGTTCAAAGTACGTTTTTTTAAGCCTACTTGAATTTTTGGCTAATACAGACTACTACATGCAAAACCATAAACTTGATGGACTTATTTCAAATGTTACACTGTGCTCCACAGCACTATGCCCACCAGTTAGTGGCTGAATTAGTAATGGCCTATTTTCAAATGCTGCTTGGTCAATGTAAAATTTTATTTTCCTTTAATAGGTTATTCTATATATTAAATGTAAAAATAAGTTATAAATATACCTTATATTTATAAAAGAGAACACTTAATTAATAAACTCTAAATAATATGTACACTATTTACATTTTCTACAGAAAGTCTACTTCTTTTTCAAAATACTATATACATTTTTTAACTTTTTTCAATTTCCTCTCTCTCTTCTTCTAATTTCATTTTTTTATGTAAAAGTTCTTTCTTTTCTATCTTTGCTTTCTTTCTTAATTTTTCTACTTCACTTTCTTCTTCTTGAATGTTACTATCAGAAAACATTATAGGTAAAGGTCTACAGCTGTCCCCCCACAGCTGATGGGAGAAGTAAATGATGTGTGAGAAGTCACACAATAGGAGGCCCATAAAATTTCGGCTTTAGTCACACTATCACTAAGTAAGAAGCTAGACACATATGTAATTTTATCATCACTTGAAATATTTCTACTGCTAGTACTAGGCTAAGAGGTAGGCCTACACGACACCTCACTGACTGTTTCAGAATGACCATCACTAGGTCCACTAGCAATAGGCTTTGGCTTAGGCCCAGACAGGTTTTTACCAGTTAAACAATGTATTGGTTTGTTGTTTTCCACTGCTCAAGTTATTTTCAAACTGTAAATGCTTTTTACCTTCTTCATGACAGGTTAATGAATGAACCCCAGAATGTAAAACGTCAATTGACTGTTTGCATAAAATACAAAATGCAGAAAAAAACATCTTTACCAGTCCGTAACCAATACTTCCTATTTGGAAATTTATCATCTTCAATCCACGAATCTTGGAAACGACATTTTCCTCTACAATGCTTAGGCATTGTTCACTTGACACTAAATGAAAAAAAATATTTATGTACACTAAATCGAGAATAAAATTAAAACGATTTACCCACGAAATAAAGGCTAACTGGCACTAATATTATATCCAAACAGATGGCGGCCATTTTGTTGGATTGTGAGGCGTATATACAGGAAAAGGTATTTGTAATAGGTATTTTCAGTCCTAGTATATACCTAGTACGATTACCCGACATACTAGATATACTTAATACTATGTGAACCGTTTGGATTCTGTCTGGGGATAAACAATGTGCATGCGCCATAAATGATGATAGGCCGATACTCCATACTTCAGCCTAGTATCCTTGAGTCCCTTAAAGTATACTCAGCTAGTATTCTGAGAAACATTATACAGGTTTTGCCTTGTATTCCAAGAAATACTAGCACAAAATCTAGTTACCAAATTTGGCTATAATTAAAAGTTTATACAACTTTATAAGTTCAATATAAATTTTTAAGTGTAATTAATTTTAACCCATTATCAGTTTGATGATGTAATATTTTTATGCATGGACTTGTTTTCATGATTTTTAAAAAAAACCATAAACTTTTTGGTACGATTTCATCATCATGGTGATGGTAACAAAAGACCACCGATGTTAATATCAATACATATCTAAATCAGACGCGTTGTGTATTACACTGAAATGTAACTGTAAAATATAAAGGAACTGATAACCGTTACCGTAGTCGGACGATACGGTATGTACTAAAAAATAACAGCTACGTACTACGACGCCAGTTAGTACAAATTATTTAGTTAGCTACTGTGGCAAGCAGATGCCCGAAACTGTTACCTGGCATCTATTACTAAACGTTCTTGTTATTATAAAAACTACAATGGTCAGTTTTGATAAAATGTTTGTTTTTCCGTATCGTCTTTCCTTTTTTCGTATCAAGGCTTATTTATCGGTATTTCGTATCGCAATTTATAAAATAACTGACAAGGAAAGAAATTATTTTCTAGGAAAAAAGGGGACTTTAATTCTAAGTTCCTGTATAATCCGGGACCACTTGATAAAATCTGTCTTTTCCAGGACACCTGGGACTAATAGACACCCTGCATAGTAACCTACCATTGGAAAAATATGATTTCAATAAGACTTAAAATATTATTTTTTTCAATAAAGAAAATAATTATAAGCTTATTATGCAATCCGACTCAAATAGCCACTTAAATTTTCCAAAATTCAATTTTATTCTTCCCGCTACCATCTTGGATCATTTTCAAACAGCATTTTATTACAACTGTACACTTACTTGTATTGATGAATACGTGTCTCTGCATCTCTCCACATGCCTCCTACGAGCGTGATTTCATCATCAAAACCAAGAAAATCCCGAACTAATTTCTTGTTTGCTTCGGCATCTTCATTCGCTGTATTGCTTAACTGAAATTATATTAAAACACTTAAAACATGCAATTGTCTATTATCATATTTACTACGTAACAAGATTGCTTGACTTGGCATTGCAAAATCGTGCAACTAACCAATCAAGACAGTATTATAAAAAAAATTGTTCAACTAAAATAGGTCATTCACTTATGTGATGACTATGTATGGCTTCCATTCTTAAAACATGCAATTGTCTATTATCATATTTATTACCTAACAAGATTGCTTGACTTGGCATTGCAAAATCATGTAACTAACCAATCAAGACAGTATTATAAAAAAAATTGTTCAACTAAAATAGGTCATTCACTTATGTGATGACTATGTATGGCTTCCATCATCAATTGGAACTATTCTATAAAATAGAAAATGCTCAAATTGTTATAACATGACTTCTGATTTTGTGAAGCGTATTCAAAGTATTGTAAGCTTATCTTCTCATATATCAAGCTATGTAAGTATTGTAATTGCAATGTCGTGCTAGGCCTCAGTCTGTTACAAAATGCAATACTTACATTTCCATTAGTTTGCATTGTAACCGTTACTATATTTATTCTTAGTATAGTTCATTCAAATATCTGAACAAAGAATGGGATGATTTGACATGTAATACATCAAAATACTTGTTTACAATAGGAGAGGTAACTTAACCACCACAGCAACAAATGTGATGGGCGTGACAGAATTATACATTTTTATGCAAACAAATACATGTAAACTAAAAGTTACATTTGCCAGTTAATAAGTTAATTTTATATGCAAGTTAACACACTGCCAAAGAACTTTTTTTCATACTGTAACAACTATAGGCCAAAAATACAGTTATTAGGTGACTTGTTGCTAGTTTAGTACAAAGCAAGAGTAAGGAGGAGAAAACTTTTTAAAAATGAATTATGACTTGTTACAAAATGTAACAATGAGCGTCTTACAAATACACTCCTTTGGCTAGCAAACGTGTTACAGATCAACAGAAATGTTGTCATTCTCAATTAGCAAAAACATTAAATTTTTGTATACGATTACAGTGATGCCCTGGCTTACCTTTTACCTGGACAATGGCCTAATCTACAGAATGAAAAATGACCCACATAACAGTTTAGGTTTTGGATAAAGAGCTGAACATATTATAAGTGTTTTCATTTTGTTAAATTATTTGTAAGCTGATGTAACATTGTGCTATGCTACAGAAATAAACATTGTGCTCAGTTAACACAAACAATAGAACAGTTTTGTTCAATCATGGCTGCATTGAATGTTCATTAATGGATGTTTGGTTTTTGTAGGGCAATAAGTTACGATATTTCTTAGTTATCTGTTCTCTGTATGCCCACTTCTATTCCCTTTTATGTCAGTAACTAATTTTACTAAGTGTGTCATTAATTCTTTAACTATGTGTTTAATTTAAAAAACACATAACTATGTGTTAGCCTGTTAAAAAAATTAAATAGTTATAATATTATTGTTATACATACTTTTGATTTTTAAATTTAACAAAGCGTTAAGTGTCTTTACGAGTTTAAAATTATTGTTTATAACCTGCTTTCAATTTTTTTGTGAGTATGATTTAAATGGGTCCTAAAAGAAGTGTTTGTGGTAGTGCAAGTAAAAGACAAACTTTGACTATTAAACTAAAAAAAAGCTACAGTATGAACTAAAAAATATACAGTACTGATATGTCCTGTGTGTATATATGTGACAAATAAATTTGTATGAATTTAGTTAAAATAAAGTGTGACTTCTATTCTGTGAATTTTCTTCATTCTTCATCTTTCACATATTAATAATGAGTACTCAATTATTTTTTCCTATGTAACAAATTAATGTGTTTTACATAAGCCTATCTTGTAAATGCAGACTCGCATAGCAGTCTGCTCAGATAACAGTCTTAGTTCTGGAGCGAATTAAGACTGTTAACCGGGACACCACTGTATAAGCAAAAATTATTGAATATTTAATTTAAATAATTAATCCAAAAATAAGTACTTAAAAATACAGTCGACCTTGGTTATAACGCCCTTGGTTATAGCGCTATTTTCATAATATCCCCAATATTCTATATTAAGTGTACGTGTATTGTAGGCTCGGTTACAACGCTTTGTGAACTCAGATACAATGCTGTAACGCTGCTGTTATAGTCCAACCACTCTGTAAACAGCCTGTGCTAGAATTCCCCTCCAGCTCCCTCCAACAGTTCAGTGACACAGAATCTGCCAATCTGAGTCTGCCAACTGAGTAGTAACAACTAATCAGCTATAGTGAAAGAAAAGAGAGGAGCTATGGTGACAGAGTGGGACATGACCTCTCACTCGCATATTTTATCTCTCTGCCCCAGTGGTGCTCTTAGCAGTTTTCTAAGCTGCTGACCTAGAGTCACTCTCACTTGAAATACAATTTGTGTTCTATTTTTAGAATAAAGTTTAAGAATAGAAATGGACCCTTTCTCAGAATTTTGTTGTAAGCTAAACAATATAAACTGTGTCATTCTGGTAAAAGCATTCTCTCTCACAAACACATACATTGTACGCCTTAGTGGGGGGGGAACTTCAATTTCACAAACCCTCACAACCAAGGTCGACTATATTAACGAATATTTATGAACAGTTTCTCAAGTTTGCATAAAGAAACTTTTTAATGATTTTATATTTCAGGTTTGGCACTTGAGAAGGACCGTTTTCAAATTTTACAAATACCAGACCTACCTCGTGCTAGAGTAACATTGATGACATACAAACATACAAAACATATTCCATAAATATGAGTTACTTATACATACAATGTTTATGCTTACCAAAGCAATAAACACCGGAATGTTGTTTTGAACCAGAGGATCCGTATAGACACAGCTTTGATATAGATGTTGGTTTAACACTTTCCAGGCCAAATTAAATTTGTTTAAATGTTCATTCTGCAGCTGTTCCAGTAATGGAATAAGCTGTACTGCTGCTGTCATCAGTTTCTTGTAGCTGTCCAGCAGACCTGAAACAATAACCAGATCATGAAGTCGTTACAACGTTAACTGTTGTAAACATTCATTTGGAGCATCAGGACTTCTTTTTTATAATAAAACAATCATGATTTATATTACAAAGTACATCCTCTTAAAGAAAACCGATGGAAACAGACCCTTAGTTGGATAGCGAAAAAGCTGGTTGTGTGCAATAATATTGAATGGCTTTCTTATTTTTCCGCCAGGGGCTAAGTGTTTGGATGAATTTCAAGTATCGTGTAAGTACGAGTTTTATTCATTCACCATTCTACTGTATTCAGCTTCTGTTCCATAATCATTACATATGTAACATTTTAGTTTTAGCACATTCATTTTATAAACATCACAACCACTTTACAAAGTACTACAATCACAAAATTGTAGACCCCATCTGTTCACAGTACAAGTTTCTGCAACAAAAGAGAGCAATAGGAGTTGCAAATGCTATGGATATCGGGTGGCTGGACATGAGTTTTTTTGGTGAAGGATTAACTTTTATTTTACAAAAATTATTTAAATTTTATGACAATATACAAATATATTTACAAACTCTTTCATAATAAAAGCTACAAATTACAAAACTTTCAATTTGAGTTTTAAAGATTCAGAATTTTGAATATAATACACAAATTATATAAAACAATTTTATTCAATATTAAATGAACTAGGTTAAATTTTCAACCATGTTTATAAAAGTAAGAATGGGAATCAGTGGTTCCAGGAGATAAAGAGGGACATGGAGGTTATGGGCATAACGGAGGACATACTGCAGGACAGAACGACACTTAGGAGGATGATACGAAACTTCAAGGGTTTCCGGGAGAAAGAAAAGAAAAGGAGAAGTGGCATCTGGATGTAGGAAAGGAGAAAGGAGCAGAGTGAGATAATGAAGAATGACTGGAAAGCCAGAAAGGAGAATAATGAGAATTAAAATTGATGCATTTAATTTATGTTGTCCTCAGATGGCCAAAATCGATAAAAAAAAGAACTAGGTTAATTTATGGTTAAAAAATTAATAGTACAGACAAAAATTATAAATTACACAGACAACATTTTACACAAAGAAAATGGGTGGAGAAAATTGGGTATGTTTAAGATTATATGATTGAAATAAAAATACTTTGGTTTTATTGGACTGTTTTGAGTACAGGTGGGATTGTAATATTAGCTCCCTGCTTGGACCTTGATACAAACATTACAAGGAAAATCTAATGCAAAAATGAGTTTATGCTCAGCAAAGTAGTGATTCAGAAATACATTTTAGCCTAATACTAAAACATCCTGATAACTGCTATACAAGAGCCACATAGAGCTATCCTCCTGAGGAAGGTGTTCTACAAACTACCGATAGCCCTTGGTGAATGAATTCGCAAGCCTAACAAAAAAATTAGACTAATTAAAGAAGCTCACATACAATTGTCCAGCAAATAAAAGTAATCTACTTTCTAATTAATGGCACTCGTTCAATTAGAATATTTAGTGTGTATGTTAAATTCTTAGTTGTGCTCATTTATAAAGGTTTTGTTAAAACTTTTGATGAAGAAATGATTTAACTGATTGCTCAGCCCAGAAACGATAAAAGTATTTAGGAGGCAGCATTTTTGTCTTTTTGATTTTTGGAATGATAAAAAAAATTTTGGATTGTTTTTTTACAGAAAAGAACAGATAGTATGCAGATGATCTTATAGTCACAGAAGGTATGCGGCTATAGGACTAATCAGCAAACTAGTTAAAATTTACACAACAAAGTAAGATTATTAAACAATATAAAGGATGTGTTGTCCAAAACTATACTTCACAAATAATTTGAGCAATGAAAAGACAACAAAACTTTTCAGAATAAAATTAATAGACCTAGACTATTATGCTTTTTCAAATTTTCAAGACAAGTTAATTTTTCAGCCACTAAGGAGCATTTTAAATTTGTTATTGACCGATCATATTCAAGAAAGTGTACCAACCTTTCTTAAAAATTGTAAATCTAGCAAATTTGCTGAAAGTTATCAGTAAGATTATAGGTTATTGTATAACACAATATACTTATCAGATGCATTTGTCAATAGGCTAAATTTATCTGCAGGATGATTATTGAGATATTGCAAAACCAGGCTTTAGTGTTTATAAACGCAGTTAAAATTTGTTAATTTTATTTAACAAAATATAACCCAGATCTATTTTATTAAATCTCGATTTAAAATTACAAAAAGGTAACATTATTTTAGAAAATTAAATCCATTTTTCTGTCTGTGACTTAATTAGTTGTGTTAAGAGAAATGCAGAAGAACCACTGTTATATATAAAGTTATATGTGACGACTATGATAATTTCTACACCTGATGAGTAGAGGCTTTGGAGTGAGGTTCAAAGAATATCTGCTGATGTTGGGGTTAACTAACACAACCACAAATTACGAGGGTTGATCAAATATAAACGAGACTGACTTTCTAAAAACTTTTCCGTTGGACATTGAACTCTAAAGGGTGGGGTTTCAGGTAGCCTGGGAGGTTTGGGACGGGCGTACACGGGCAACATTTCCGTTCAGACCCTTCAGTATAAAACTATACAATGAGTGAGAGTGAAGTGCACGTTTCCGTGGAGCAAAGAATTATTATTAAGTTTTTGGCCAAGGAGGGGTCAATCCGACTGAAATCTTTCGTGAGATTGACGGCTCAATACGGGACAGGACCCTGTCAAGAGCTCGCGTTTTTGCTTGGCACAAGGAATTCGCGAAGGACGGAAGCAGTAGAAAACCTCAGCCATGATCGTCGCTCGACCACTTCCATCACGGACGAAAACATTGATGCTGTTCGGAAGCTCCTGGACGAAGACGAAGACAGACGATATCGCTGCGATTTATTGCAGATGAACTCCAGTTGAGCTATGGTAGTGTTCAAACCTTATGGTTACATCAAACCTGGAACTCAGCAAAGTATCTGCAAGGTGGGTTCCACTAATTTTGACCGACGTTCACAAACGGAATCGTTTGGAGATTTGCCAGCGACTATTGACCCAATTTGAACGAGATGGTGAGGCATTATTAAACCGGATTGTCACCTGTGACGAAACATGGGTTCACCATTATGGTAGAAACAGGCAAGTATGGAGTGGCGGAAGAGGGGAGAGAGGGCGCCTCTGAAGGCCAAATCACGATCGTCGGCCGGGAAGGTAATGGCCACTGTATTTTTCGACAATCAAGGCGCCTTTCATGTCGATTTCCTCCATCAACGAAGCACAATAAATGCACAATATTATTGCGATGTTTTAGAGGTCATAAAACAGTCTTTTCAGTAGGAAAAGGAAATCTAAACTGGCGAGAAACGCCATTCTTCTTCACGATAATGCCCGACCACATTCGCGAACGCTATGAGGTTTAAATTCGATCAAATTGGCTGGGAACCAATGGAACATCCCCATACAGTCCAGACTTATCACCCTGCGACTATCACCTGTTTGGGCCACTCAAAGAGGCGCTTGGAGGCCAGCGTTTCAAAGACGATTCTGCGGTGGAGACCTTTCGTGCTCCAATGGCTCAATGAACGCCCGAGAACTTTTACGAAGATGGAATTAAAAACTTCCAATCCGTGGGAAAAATGTGTTACTCGTGCAGGAGACTATGTAGAAAAATAAGTTGTATCAAGAATAATTTGTAAGTAAGCAATAAATTTTTTAAAAAATCAGTCTCGTTTATATTTGATCAACCTCGTATATACACTATGTTATCGAGAAGGATTATGTTTACACTGATTCTGAGACTAACTGGAGGTCCTACATGTATGCAATATGGGCAGATTTATGCATGCCACTGAGGAATTCAAAATTTACAAAGCTTACTTAAAGGATCCGTATTGCTTAATGAATGACCGATAAAATTTTGGGTAAAATGTAATATATGACAGCGACAAAGCTTGGATGATGACAAGCCTCATGACACATCACTTGAGGCTCTGTAGAACCAGCTTATTCAGGAACCTTAAACGGCACACTATATTATTTAATGTATTTACTGTAGCGATATTGTATTGTGTTGTTTAGTGTTTCATATAAATTTTAATGTAATAAGGATCTCCTAGGAGCGAAAATCTGAAGATGGGTTGTAATCCGGAAACGTATCATAAGTAAGTAATTAAGGAAAAACAGACTTAATTTGATACAATACCAGTGACTTGATACAATACTCTAAACACGAATTTAAAATTGGAACATTAATCTAACAGGTGGTGACTCCCACAGCTTAATTGGCATACTAGTACACAATTCTAAACTATCCGGAGGTTCGAATTTAGTTAATACCAATAGCTTTTTTCATGCCTTATGTTGATCCCTATTTTCATTAGTCTGACGAACGTAAGGAGAAGACATTCCAAACCACATCAAACAAAATAAAACAGTCTAACATGAATATTAATAAGCACAAAATGCCTCCTAAGAAAATTAATGTAACTATTAAAGAGTTATTTTTTTGAAGTTTTTTATAAAGCAATTTACCTGAAATGAATAACCGTGGAAGATCAGGTGAATCTTTCTCACGATGTAACAATTCTAACTGCCGCACTTTAGCCTCGATTACAAACTCCTGAACCTGAGACTCCAACCGTTTGAAAAGTTGATGAGGGTCACACATACATAACCTGCAAAAGAAAAAAAATTAGCTTATTAAGAAATCCACATTTCCTTCTTTTACAGGTAGTTTTTACAGGTAATTACTTATAAGTTAATTTTATTATATTTTATCATTATTACAGGATGTAACACTTGTGCAAAGGAAAACAATACATGTTTCAAAAGTATGAATCGACTCTTGTTCAATAACATAAGTTTAGCAACTAAAATACAAGCCCAGATGTTTGCAGGTCTACATTAAAATACCCAAAAACTAAGAACAAACTAAAAAAAAAACAACGGCTGATCAATACTCTTGAAACACTATGTATTATTTTCATTAAAAAAATTATGGCAAATGTCAAAAAAAAAAACCAAAAACATGTATTTTATGCATTTGTAATAAAAGAAATATTGTACTAACTACTTACAATTGTAATAAAAACGTACAGTTAACTAATATAATCATTAGTGAAATTGGTCTGAGCAGCAAGGATTACTAGCTAATATCGAATGGAATAAAAATATCATTTTAAGCTCGGTAGATATATACAAGATATTGCACCCGTAAAGTGCAATATAAGATAAAAATTGCGCACATCATAAAAAAAAAAAAAAAAACAGACTAAAGTATGCATTAAAGATATACAAAGCTGTGTACACTTACTACCCACTGTAGACATTTATTTTATTACCAAATTCATTTTATACATAAAAATATACAAAAAAGGACCCATAGGGGCATAAATGCCTGTACATAGGTTTGGTCCTATATATTTATTTGTTTTTTTATTTTACGGCAAAAAAGCACATTGAGGCTATATCACCTTCCTAAATGTAAGTATGAGTGTAAGTGTTAAAAGTCGTAAGTGTAATGTTGTAAGTGTAAGTGTGTGTTAGACTCGGGTACAGCAAGGGACATCTAAATCCTCTCAATAGGTGCAGCTATTATACATTAATTTTTACATATAATTTTTATATTTTACAAACTTTACAAAATTGTAGAAGAGATGTAAAAGGATACCGATTTGACAACACTGAAGAGGTAAAGAAAAAAATGAGGGAAAACCTACCAGCCATTTCTAAAAGGGAGTACAAAAATGTTTTGAACACTGGAAGAACCAGTGGGACCAATGTATTAGCCGTAATGGAGAGTACTTTTTGAAGGGGATAAGGTTATATAAAAAATTTGAAAATATATAGCTTATAAAAAAAAATTTTGGTTTCTTTTGTGTATACCATCGTAGTGTGTGTAAAAATTTAAATTAATCAAGAACCTAGAAAGCAGACAATCAACTTGTAGCTAGTCAGAAGATGGCTGTAATTTAGAACAAACTTTATTTACATTATTATTTAAAGAATATGAGCTCATTTTTGACTTACTTTGCAACTAAGTCTTTAATGTAAGCATGAAACCCTTCTGTTGGACTTCCCCCTTCCATCGCCATACGATACACCATTCGTATATACTGCCTTAACTCCATCCAATGTGCTTGTAATCTTCGCATTTCCTCCAAATTTTCCGCCGCAGCAGCCCTGAAAGCAATATCTATTTAAGTACATAGCCTAACATTAAGACCATTTTAATGTTTTTCACTGAATTTTTATTTTGTAGAGCAGTAAAGTTCAAATGCAATAAAAATCATGTTTTCTGTAATTTGAATTCTGTTTGTCAAATGAAAAAAAAGTAATTACTTACTGCCTAGTAATTATGTATTGTAGGACATAATATTTTTTCCTGGACAAGTTTTTTTTTAACACACTTTAGAAACATGATATTTGCAAAGTAAATCTTATAAGTAAATGGTCTAATCAGTTTTATTCTATGGCAGATATAAAAAATCCACATGCCTGTTACTTGAATGTGATTTAATTGCAGAGAAAAAAGTCTACAAACATCAAATTAAGAATGTTTTTACTTTTTTCTAACCTATATATTGTTAAAGCCCAAATTGTATTAAAATACGAAGACTCCATCTTAAATATTTAGACCTGACAAATCTAAATTTGATTTTTTGAAAATAAGACCTTGTAAGAGGAAAATGAATTCCTCATACTGTAAAACCCTTCATGCCAAAGTAGGATGGATGTAGCAACATGTCAAATTTGATTGAAATTTATCAAAACAAACAGAAAATCTTTCTTCAGTCTGCAGCAATACGCAGACATACTATAGAACTACCAGGCCACTGTTTTGGACTTAAGGAAAATGAAAACAGATAGCCTGTATAGTGAAAAACAAAGTCAGTTTATCCATGAACTATTGTTCCTTACACTTTCTATAGCCAGTACTTAAGAAATTAATAAATAATATTACCTGCGATCTCTGCAAGCATCACACGTACAAGGAGTTTCATCCTTAATTGTTCTTTGATCAATTCCTGAATCATCCTAAAGCATAAAATTTACAATTAGTAAAAATATAAACTGTAATGAATTTTATATTTATAATACTGTATCCTACTGTTTTAACAATAATATTAATATTGCAGTACAAAATGTATAACGAGAAGGGTTATTGTGGTGAACGTAAATGAACTAATTGAAGTTTGTTGCCGAAAAGCACATGAAGGCAATCATCGCCATCCAGCAAAATATCCTACAAGAAGGGGAAACTAAATCTAAACATTGTTAACACTATACTAAAACCTAAACATTCTAAACACTAAAATTAGATAACATTATTAAAATATATAAACTTAATAAAGAAGGATTAACAGAAATAAAATTGTGAAAACAAAACAAATAATATTTAAAAAAGTGTATATAAATTAACACTGGTGGTACACTGTTCACCAATACCATAGCTTCCCCTACCAAATTCAGGAGACAATAAAAGAACCCTACCACATCATGGATTCTTTTTTTGTCTTAACAATTAAAACAAATATTGTTACCTGCAATTAGTTCGCATTACACTATTACAAAATTATGAATTTTAGAGTATATACATTTTCATCTACATAATAAACAAATCTGAGTCAAGGCATGATGCTAAAAGTTATATTTGTTGTAAATTGTGTTAAAGTCAGGAAAGAAAACTGCAGAATAGTAAATTGTTTATCAAAGAAAGTTCCTGTTGTCAACTTTAATGAAATAGAAATAAAATTTAAGTAAATATTTACACACTAACTCCTGATGACAGACCAGTTAACTAGAATACTAAACAGTCAGCTGATTTTTTTCTGCATATATACACACACACACACACACACACTCAAGCAAGTTTCTTTATATTTGATAATTGCAGTTCTTGCACTCTGCTTAATTCATAATAACAGAGGGAAAACATGCGGTGTAACTGCAGAAAATCTAACTGTGATAAATAGTTACAAAAAACTCAACACTAAAAAGCATCATTAGAAAATTATAATCACATATTATTACCTACGAAGAACTGAGTTTGTAGCCTACATTGAATGTTACTACTCTAACTAATATGGACAAACACAATGAGTTATTTGGACAACATAAAATATTTGTTGATCGACTTGCATCGACCGATAATCATCCCATAATTCGCATTATTACAGATTAATGTATTGTAATACGTTAATCAAAAAACATGTAACAAAATAATTCTTTAAAGTCAGGCTTCATTTTAGACAAGAACAAATATTAAAACAGGTAGAAAAAAATTAGGATTAAATTCAAAATATCAGTCTGTTTACACCACTGATAGCTTTTTCAGCATTAAATTAATCCCGATCTTTACTACGCATACAGACTTAACATGTACATTAAACTACAAAAAAGTTTACAATATAGACTACTGAAATATTGCAGTGGGTTAAGGTGGTTTCCTTGTGTTTGCTATAAAATTCACATTATCATACAATTCATATCACATTAACAATTGTACAATGTAAACATACAATTAACATACATTACCACACAATGTTAAAAATATTAGATTTCTATTGAGGTCTGAAGCCTGTTTGGTGAGAGAGTGTAGCAACTATGATTAAATATTAATGGCGGCAAACACCTTTACAATAAAATCTTTTTTCTCTTATTTTACTTTTTTTAATTTTAGTTGGGGTTAATTTTTATTTTTAAGTTGAATTTTTTAACAAACATATCACAGAACTTAACATCAACATTAACAAACACTTAACAAAATATTAAAAATAAAATATTTAAAATTCAAGTTAACCACTTCATTAAAATTAATTAATGTTGGCTCTTTTGTTATTTTCAGTATATTACATTAACATATCCAACAATTTGTTTTTTCCTATTTTTTAAAAATGTAAATTCTTTTACACAAAACTGATTTTGTTGGCATTAGTTACATAAGTGTTAAAATGTAATTTATATACTATGTATGCAGTTGAATATTTACATTACATTTTATTTGAAATAAAAGAATTATATTTTATATAAACACAGCAACTTTAATTATGCCTACTTAATAACATTGGATTTTACAGCTTTTTTTTAATGTCTACTTCAATTTTTGAAAACTAAATTTTTCACCATGTCATTCTGAAAAAGAAGTATTTTTAGGAAGCATATTGTCATTGGTAATACTACTCTGAACCAATAAAAAACTTTAGCTGTTTTTTACAATAATAAAAGACAATTTTTTTTGAGAACGGAAGAAGAGGCTGAAACGCTAGTCTCTCAATAGCGATATTGGACTTGGAGGTGTGTGTGTGTGTGGGGGGATTAAAGTGCTCCAATGAGAGCGTGAACTTTTAAAAAAAAAAAGAAAATTTGTGTGTGTGTGTGTGTGCACGCGTGCACGTTATGAAGGAAGGCCTATAGCTAAATTATGGCACATATATATCTGAAATTTTTAATATTGGTAGATTAAGACAAACAACACTTTGAAGATGGATTTTAGAATCTTTAATTAACACTTTTTTAATTTAATATTTAGCTAAAAAATACAATTGTTTACACAAAACATTCATGGTAAAAACGTTTGAATTTCAGACGGAATGCTGTGTAGGCTTCTACTGGTCTCTAATATAATTAAGAATGTAATCATCTAGGCGCCTGGTTAGGCCTGTGTATTTTGGTTATATACTAAAATACAACTTTATAAAGAAATAATTTTCAACTTGTTTCTAAATCTATTTACAAGAATCAGTTGTTATTGTTAAATTTTTCTATTAAGTAAAATAATTTGCATATTGTTATAAAAAGTAAACTGATTTAAGTCTCCCATACACCAATGCGTTTTGGTGTTCCAAGTTTCCACACATTGAGGTGGCTCCGCAGGTGCAGACTAGCTGCACTTATTGAGAGGGTTTAGATATCCCTCGCAGTACTCGAATCTAATACACAGTCATACTTACAACACTACATTTACAACTTTAACACTTTACACTCACACTTACACTTAGAGAGGCGATAATAGCCTCAATGTGTTTTGTCTTAAAATAATAAAAAAAAAAATACACATTGAGGTGGTCACGATGGCAGTGGCAGTAAAACAGTTTGAACTCAAATATAATAAATGTACTATAAGTTTATAAAGCTGACATTAATAAAATAAAAAGTTTATGAACAAAAAGAATTTTTAAAACACTATTCTAAACTGTCTTTGTTAAACAATTGTCAGCTTACTGTTTATCAAAAATAACTTAATCAATAATCACAAATTCAACAATAAAAATCAACATCTTATCTTAACCTCAAAATATATCATTAACAAAGAAAATTAGAGAAACGTTACAGCCTACATGCAATTTTCGTAAGTACTTTAAGATTTTATACGCTTATTCTTTTTAATTCATTTTATAAGATTTTCAAGTTATAGGTTTTGTATTATAGATTAAACTACATTATAACTATTATATTATAACCTAATACAGTAGAGTCTCAATTAATTTTACACAGAGTTCCACAATAAAAAAATTGTAATAAATAATAAAAGTAACCTTCTAGACAAAACAAAACACTGTAACTGGACATGACTTACTTTTAACATAAGCTATTGCAGCTGACACTAATTGCTACCTTTAGCAAACACTGATAATTCAAAAGTAAACGATCCTACCATCTAGTGGAATGATACAAAACAAATCAAATGGTGTTAACAGATTCCGAAAGATTGTATCAATGTTTCTATTAAAATATAAACACTCTCACACAATATAAAATATAAACACGTTATTATTTATGATAATAACGTTCAGCGTATAAATCAATCACGTAACAATCATGCGAGTATTTACGTGTCACATGAGTGCTCTCATGTATATTACGTACTTGTCAAAAGGTTAAGTACAGACAATTTACTGTATTAAAGACCTAAGTATGTAAAATTTGTATAATACATAATTATAGTTAGACAATTTAAGAGTTGTACTTTATTTTCCAAAATAATAATAATAATAAAACTTTGCTATAAACAGAGTAAAAATTTCATTTTTATCAATCACGGAAAGTACAGGTGATCTATTTCACTTATCTGTCGACCCCAAGAATACCCGATTAATCAAGACTTTCCTGTATATCAATTTCAATATAAAACAATTATAAATATGTCTAGTTTAATTATTTTTTATTTTATTCTATAATATTCTTCTTCTTTTTAATATTGTTATATTTGGGATGGAATAGATCGTATAAAATGCTGTGCACTTACATACATATTCAATACATTTTTTCTGTTATACTCGAAGAAATTGTACTGCAATCAATGGGAAAATCAAGTGTTCTGATTGCTACCGGCTGTGATTGTAGCAAAATTGAATGCCAGGCCACGTTTGTCTAAATAGATATTTTTAACTAACGAGTTACATTTGATCGCCACCACCACTGTAGTTGTGTCAGTGTAAGATCCTTAATTACATTCTTTTTAACTTCTACATGTTTCTAATAAGTGACTGAGATAAATTTATTTACTATTTAGGCTAAATAATACTGTTTCAACTAAGGTTAAGTTTATTTTCATTTACTAGTAACAAATAATGATTATTATGCCAAATAGAGCTTTAGCTGTTAATTATGAAATTTTTATTTTAATTAACAATATTTTTGATAATTATATTTAATAGGTCTAAGCTTAGACAGTATTGTAAAGTGATTAAGACTAAATATTACTGAAATGATTGTAGAAGAAAATTGTGTATTTAGAGGCCACAATGTGGTTCAATATTATTTATTATTATTATTATTGCATTGAACTGCATAAATAATCCTACAAACAATATCAGAATTTGTTTAAAAAAATTGGAAACATTTTAATTTAACATTTTATTTCTTAGAAATACAGTATTTCAAGTCCAATTGAGATGGGAATTAAAAGTGAATTGTGGTACAAATGCAGTCGCAAAAGAACGTCAATATACTTCAAAGTAAATAATGCTGCTAAACATTCAGTACAGAGAAAATAACGTAAGCCTATAATAAAAATGTACTGTATGTAATATAGTCATAGCTTAATGTAATACTTAAAAGTGCAATTTGGTTTTTCCATAAGCTGTTGTAATGCTTTATTCAGGCCAGAGTCTATTATGACTATATAATATTATAGAAAGACTGATTTTAAAAATACTACCTCATTTTTTGAGCTCACCAAGAGATTTCAGCATTATACTCTGTGAACTATACTTTTAATTAAAACAATTCTTGAAAATCGTTTTAATACCTACACTATAATTCGTTTTGATTCTTTACATTAATCTACCTTTACCCTTTTATATAGCTTTATGCAACACAAGTTTATTTTAATTTTTAAAAAAATGGGGGGAGTGCATATGCACTCTTGGTAAATATGCACTTTCATCTGTTTTGACTTTTTTCATAACTTTTGCACCAAAACACTTTGCTATATGCCCAATAATAATAAAAATACAAAAGTGCAAAAACTATAGGAAGTTTGAAAATAAAAGTGACACGCAAACCTAAAAATTATTGTTCAAAAGTAGGTAACAAGTTTTTCTTTTAGAAAACTATTAATTAAATGTATGTAATTTGCCTAATAATAAAAGTAGACACTTTTTTTAAAATTACCTTAAGAACCGAACACAGTTTTGAGTGAAAGAAATATTGCATGAGAAACTATCACAGTTTTGTATAAAAGGAAGATTGTGTGAAGTCACAAATGTTGTAATGCCTGTTACGGTGGATCACTTAATTAGACTCTCGTATGTTTAGTAAGCATAACAATATTATGTATTGGTTTTAGGCCTTTAACTTATCAGTAAACATAAACCTAGACCTATAAGTTTCTACATCACAATGTGGTTTATAGAGCAAACTCTTATCTTTTATTATTGAAAAAATGAAAATAGTATTTGTTTTAGTTACAGTACATCACATTTCTTTCTACATTTATACACAATAATCATAAAAAAGGCATAAAGACTAATGTGTTTTTGTGTAGATACCGTAGTCTTCGAGGGATGCAAGGCCTAAGTAAACAAATTAGCTTAAAAAGGTTGTAAATTGACAAAAAATGTTACTTACTAAATCCAAATTGTTGGCTACATTTTCTTTATTTTGTTCATCTGGACTCGGGGCACCATCTGCATCTTCTCTTGCTGGCCGATTGTCAGTAAATTCTTGTGACACTTCGTCTATCTCCGCTTCATCGGGCTCTTTTCCAATAACGTCCCCCATGTTTCCCCTTTGCAAACTCTTTCTTTTCTTAGGCGTCTTTGAGTCTACGCAACTCATTCTCCTACAAAAATGAATGTAGAATTATCAATCTTAAGATTGTTAATTACCGTATTAATAAGAAACAGTAAATATACGTTTCCTTAAATATCAAACAATAACCACTAGCACGATTGGCATCCAAGCGAGGACAAAACACCAAGCCTAAAATGCAAAGCCTCTTTGATCTTCATTACATCAAAACAAGAGTCTAGTAAACAAACCCATGCGTTGTTAAAAAATTAACAATACAATGCAGTTATTATTAATTTCATTATTAGTTGATACAAATAATTTATATTAATTACATTAATTTTAAATTAGTGAAAGGTTTCAAAAAAGTATGTATTTTTTGTATGAAAACATTTCAAATTTTATATTTTAAAGCTTACACCAACATTAACATAGTTTAATTTGTTTTATTTTCTTCTTCTCTTCGTTTCACCCTCTTTGGGGTACGCTGAATCAATCATTTCTTGCGCGCTGTACTTTTCTTTGTTCCCAGTAGCTCTTGTTTTATTTTATAATGCCGGTTTAGAAAAATATTTTTTATAAATATTGTTAGTTTTGTATTAATATTAACATTGCTTCTATAGATCTTATTAACTATACAGAAATAAATAAAAACACTGTAATACTTTACTTAAATTGCTACTAAAATAAACTTGAAATGGTAAATGTAGTTATTTAAATGAATTTGCGTCATGTTATAGTATAAGGTTCTAAATCAAATTACTGAGTTTCTCTACCCATCTGAATCTGTACTCAATATTCGTTGAAAATACAGTACAGCATTATTATTTGTATCTGTTATTTTGTTAGCCAGGGAGTCAGTTACAGCATTATTATTACTTTTTTTTTGTATTATGGCGGATAGTAACTATTTGTTGTTGTAGGTTAGAAACACAAAATTTTAAACGTAAGTTATTAATTTTAACAGAAAATGTGGAGAATGTAAAAAGGTTTTAATCAGTAAAGTTTTTATATTATCAGTTTGTTAATTTTATAACATCGAACCCGAATAATATGAATTTTGAGGAATTGCAACAAGTTAATTCCAAAGAAACAATATTTTTAGCAAGTGTTTTGTTAAACTTAAAAACCTTAATTTATAACAACATAAATTACTTCTTAGGTAAATCTTAGGTAAAATATCATTAGAACTAGACCTAGTTTGTAAATTAAATATATCACTTTTGAAGCTTTAAAGTAGGGCTCTGTAAGAAAAACATGTATTATTTGTATGTTTATATCTGCATGTATAATGCATGTATACAGTGCATAGGTATGTCTATTATAGTAGTATTAAGAGTGTTATGAATTTAAGACACACACACACACACACATATACAGTTTTTTGTGTGAACAGACTACTAATTTTTTTAAAGTAAATATGGTAAAACTGAGTTTTGGGGACCTTTTTTTGGTAATTTTTGCACTAAAATGCTGTATTATGTACCCAGTACTCAGTATTAATAATCCAAAATATAAAACTGCGGAATCAAGAGGAAGCTACAAAAAAGTGAGAATAAAAGTGACAAACATAACCACAAAATAAATACCACACAAAAGTGGAAAACACGTTTTTAATTGCTAAAACAATAAATTAAATGTGTGTTATTAATAATTAAATGTGTATTATTAATGATGAAAAGAATATATTTTTTTTAAACAAACTTGATAACCTAACTCGATTCTTAATTTAACTCTTAACTAGAGTTATTGAGTCGAACTGGATAACGCAACTTGGCTATTGCATGTTTAACTTAATTCACCCAGTTGTTGGGTGTTCAATAAAATGCATGTTATTAATAATAAAAAGAATATATATATATATATATATATATATATATATATATATATATATTTAAATAACATGATAACCTTACCTTAACTCAACTTGGCTGTGGAGTGTTTAATGAAATAAATGTGTGTTACTAATAATAAAATGAATATATGTGTGTGTGTGTGTGTGTATATATATATATATATATATATATATATATATATATATATATATATAAAAGAATCCTACATTTATAGTAATAAGTTAATCTTCTGAGGGTTAATTTCTCTCAATGAAATGATATCGCACATAATAAAAGCAAAAAATTGTTAAAAACACGATTTTTGCAAAAGTCCTCAGAAGTCAGAAATACCATAAATATAGGCTAATTATACAATTTTTGTTCTAATCAAACATTTATACCTAGAAGTAGTTCATTTTTGAAAGTGTGGAAAAACCTAATCTAAATATTAAGATAAGATTTATTTGACTGCAGCACACTGGTCTTGCATGTATGTCATATTAATTGAAAAGGGTTTTTATATTTCATCATAGTGTTAATAATGAATATTGGTATTACAGAAGGCACCTCTAGTCCAGCCTTGGGTGGATTGGATGTCAGGTTGTTTGGTTAGCCTGAATCATGTGGCTCTGTCGAGCTGCAAGAAAAATGTGTCGAGTTAATTATGGTTAAGGGTTGCCATTTGTATAGTTATTAGTGACAAAAAAGTAAACACTCATAATTTGTGGTCACTAATCTTTTGAATTTTAAATTCATATTATTTTTATTTGTATCCTGATATCGGTATTATCAAATCACTTACTTGCTAATCTGGATTTGTTAAAAACAATTTGTCATCTTAAATATTCTTGTTAATATTTCTTGTATGAAACATCCCAAGTTTTTTTTCTGTTCACACTCATAATAAATTGACAAATGTCTGATCTTACAAAGTTGACATAAATCATTGTAGGCATGATATAAATGCTACTTTTTCTGGGATCTCTATTCAATGTCACACCAATCTGTATAAAGTTTGAAAATTGATAATTATACAATGTTTCTTTCATGTAAACATGTTAGTCCAGTAATTATAAAAAAAGAAACGAATGGTTGCATTAGTTTTAATTTTTTGATATGTTTCATCGGTTGGTACACTGTTGATAATTCTATGTTTTTAAATTCTACCACCCCCACTGTGGATGCCACCATTTTGAAAAAAAGCACTAAGTTTTTGAACTTGACCCAATTTTTCCAAAACTCCTATATTATTGATCTGACAAAAAACCTATAAACATCTTTTCTAAACTATAGTAAGTTATCTACAATTTGACAAAAAGAAATTGCTACCTCTAATACTTACCAAGATAGCGCATTTTGAATTTTCAGATCTTTTCTCTAAACTGTTCTTGATTTTTCATCAGTTTTTGCTTGATAGTAAGTACATGGTAAGTCCTATGACAAATTTTAACATCTTTAGGCTCACTCTTATTTCCTTCTCCCTCCTCCATTTCTTTTCACCAATACATCAGAGCTTGGTGGAGGGGATGAGACTGCTCCCAATTCCAGATCAGATAAGGGTGATCCAATATTGCATTTGACACAGTATTTGATATTGGTCCATAGGAAAAATTTAGGTACAAAGCTACCTTGTATAAAATCTGAAAGACATATTTGTCATATTTTCCTATTCACTTCTGTTTCAAGATGGTGGGCTCTGACTTAACGATGAGAGTGTAGTTGCTGGCTATTTGCTTAAAACTGGCTGAATAACAAGACCTACCATAATTTTCACTACTTCATGGAAAAAGAGCATAAAATTTCCAATAAAGTTGGTTCAGTAACATTATTTGTATATATACCAGTAACTGGTTAAGCTGACTGAAAATATTACCTACGTGTCAGTGCGCTGTTGTGAACCACTCGTGTATTAATTAATAGTGTATAATTGTGTATATTAATTAAGAGTCTATAATTGTGTATGTTAATTAAGAATCTACTGTGAGGTCTACTGTTATTTGAACTACTGGTACTAGAATGTACAAATATAACAAAGTATATTAAAAAGAGCAATAATGTTCACCTGACGGTGATATCATAGCAAAGCATTCAGATGATGACTTTAAACCATTTCTCAAATTTGAACTGTCACTTTTTCCTAGCATTTTATTCACAGATTAGGGAATGCGTAAAGGGATAAAATCTTTGTTATATACATATTGTTCTTCTTGTTCTTATCACTGTATTGGCACTGACACACAGTAATTTTTTTTTCCAAAAGTGTGGAATTTGAAACGGTGGTAATGGGAATTTGAAAACTTGGATTTTTCAACAGTGTACCAACCCATACAACATATCAAAAATTTAAACTGCCCTAATTAATGTAACCACTTATGATAATTTCACTTGACTATATATTCAGATTGTCCATTTATTTTGATTCATTTTTAAAAGATTGGTTTCAAAATGATTGATTAGGAACCACTAAGATTTTAAATGAATGAATATTTGTGGATTTAAACCGTAACCTCCTCAACAATATGAAATAAATATATATTTATATATATATTTTTTTAATTGGATAATACCATCTATCAAACCCAACTTAACAGTCCGATTGAATCATCCAATTGGGATTCTTACCAAACCCAAGGTTCGGCTTTGGTAGGGTACCTTGCAGTCTATGCCTAGCTCGCAGAGGACCAAGGTTTGATCCTTTCTGGGGCCAAAAGTATTTTTAGGTGATGATAGATGCCTTTAAAACAAATAAAATTTAAAAGTCTAAATAAAATTGTTTACTAATATGTACCACTATTTTATAATAATAGGCTAGTAATTTTGGTACTTACTGATTACCAGCCAGTGCTGTAAAAATTGGTACTTATACACAGCCATGTTAGTTAAGTTTTTAAGTATTTTTTTAAGTTTCCATTGTTTTCATTAATAACACACATTTAATTAATTATTTTTACAACGAAAAACTCTATCTACATTTGTGCAGTAGTGATCTTGAGCTTATGCGGGTAACTTAATTTTCATTTCTTAAGAACTTCCCACAGTTTCTGCACTTTTATGTTTTTCATTACTTTTGGGCATGTAATGAAGCTTTCTGATAAGTCAGTTATGGAAATTGACTAAAAACAACTGGTTTAATGTCACATTTACTGAGATTAATAGTATCTATGTATAACCTTAAAATCACTACTGCACAAAAGTAAATAATGTGTTTTTCATTGCGAAAATGATTAATTAAATGAGCGTTATTAATAATGAAAGCAATAGAAACTCTTTTTTAAAAAATATTTAAAACCTAACTAACATGGTTGTGTGCGAGTACCAATTTTTACAGCTCATTGGAGCAGTTATCTGGATAATGAATAAGTACAGTTATTTTTCTTAATAGTTTTAAGAATTTCTTTAATCATTATAAATTCTTTTATAAACAATTGTTCAAGTTTTAGTATTAATTATCCCGAAAGTACTAATTAAATACTACTCAAAAGTATTAATTACAGTTCTTTTCATGCCTCCTTTTGAATATTAGACTATGCCTAATGTATTTTAAATTATTGATATTACATTTTGTTATTATTACCTTTTTTTAGTCAAGCAGTCCATTCTCAGTGTAGATAACACTTTAAGTTGTATTATTTGTATGATTACAGAAATATAAAAATGACTTCCATAATTAAAGTACATGCACTGTCTGGTAGTATGGACGAGTCACCTCCTTGCTACATCCTCCAGGTAGATGAATTTAGAATATTACTTGACTGTGGATGGGATGAAAAGTTTGATCAAGATTTTATTAAAGAGCTGAAAAAGTAAGTGAGCTTAAACATAAAATATTTACCTGTGGATCTAAGTTAAATGTTTGTGCATTGAATCATTTAATGAGTTAGCAGAAAGATACATTACAAGTAATGTTTTTAAATAGGCTTTTAACAGTGAAATTTATGTATTTATTTTTTTTACAGACATGTAAATCAAATAGATGCAGTATTACTCTCTTATCCTGACCCGTTACATCTCGGTGCTTTGCCTTATATTGTGGGTAAATGTGGACTTAACTGTCCTATCTATGCAACCATTCCTGTCTACAAAATGGGCCAAATGTTTATGTATGATCTATACCAGGTAGGCAAATAAAAACACATTTAATTCATCATTTGTGATCAAGTAAGCTTTGAAACTTGACATATTGTCTTCTGCATTGTTTTTTTTCTTTTGCAACTACTAAAATCCTTTCAATAAAAAATTATGTGTTCCCTCAAGAAAAAACATTTGTGTGTAATAGTATTTGCTTGTTTGTAAATAGAAAATGTTAACAATGTGTTATGCTTTGGTTACTGTATTTCTGTTTTAATTAATTTATCTTCTAATGATGGTGTTTGGTATCAAACTATAGAAAAATATATTATGTAGAAAAAACAATATAAATTGTATAGTACGATTTTTTTTAAACAGTGTTCTTCCTTTAAAGAGCTTGCACTAAGTGAGACCATCTTAGCCGGGGAATTGTTAAAGCTGTTCTACAAACATTGATTCAAGATCTTTGTTTCTCTCAACAATCATTCAACGGGAGAGTCATTACTGACACAAAATTTTAATTGAATTTTCATGTCATAAATTCTTTTAGATTCTGTTATCGCACAACATAAATATGCCTGTAGGTTTTAATTTAAAACATGTTAAATGTGTTTTAAAGTTTTTTTACATACACTAGGTAATTTTTTTATGTACTATATTATAGTTACAATTAGAAACAGTGCAATAGTGTATGCATATTTTATATAAAAATACAGTGCATAAAAAATATTTATTAACTTTTACAAACAACTCAGTTATGTCCGATAATGGTCGAATATCGTGGATAAAAACTAAATAATGTAAAATCACAGTTATTTAAATTTATCGATTTTTATAAAATAAGTTTTTCCAAAACTTTAAATCACTTCTCTAGTGAACACTGGACATTTTCTCATAGGGATAAATAAGTACAAAAATGAGATTACATTAGTTGTAATGAGTTAGTGATGTATCACTAGTGTCATCACACAACATACACTAACTGCATGATCAGTAATCACTATAATATGAACTGCACTATATAGTTAAGACAATGTGAAATGGTGCTGCACTCTATGAATCCCTAGTAATCTCTAATCAATGAATTCCTGCAAGGGTGCAGACTAGCTGCACCTATTAAGAGGATTTAGACGTCCCTCACGGTACCCTAGTCTAACACACACTTACACTTGCAACACTACACTTACGACTTTAACACTTTACACTCACATTTATATTTAAGGAGGCGTTAATAGCCTCAATGTGCTTTTCGCCTTAAAATAACAAAATAAATAAAATAACCAACAAATTGATGTCTTACTAACTTTAAAGGAAAGGAAGAATAATGTTGCAAAGCCAAAAATTTTGATAAGCCTATTTTATGTCTCTTGATTTACTATACTTATCACATAACAGACAGTTGCAGACTTATTAGCATAATGTGTATAAAATTACTGGTAAGCAATAAAGCAGCTATAGGGAGATTATTTGTTTGCTGGCCTAAGGATTGTGCTCATGATCAATGAATGGTATCGCCATCATTGATGGCTGTTAATCACTGAGCTAGCAGCTGTTCTGTGTCATTTTGTATGTTATGCTTTCTTTATATTCCTCATCTTTTTGTTGATTAAATATGTACAGTGTTATTTTGTTTGCATTCTTCATGAAAATATAGTCATTCACCGCAATTCTTCTCTAGCTTAATTATGTATAAAAAATCCTTTTATCTATGTATATAGGCTACATTTAGGTAAAATACCTAACAACATTTTGAACGTAATAAGCGACGAAACTTGCCATATACGAGGTCATTCAGAAAGTCAAGAACATTTTGATGTAATGAGTTCTTTCAGTTACCCCCCCATTGCTGTTGTCATTCATGTTATTAACCTTCCCATTCCTTCGCCCCAGTCTGATGCTAACAGCGAACCACTACTGTCATTTACTATTTATTCGTACAACTTTAAAATGTGTGCCAAAGTTAATGATCCCGCCAAGAGTGTGGTTCGTAGTGTAATACACTTTTTGAATATAAAAAAAGCCTACCTGATTGAAATTTACAGACAGATCAGGTTTATGGTAATGTCAATATCAGTCAGTGGAATGGCATCATTAATGATCCCCATCAAAACAAAATGAAAGTTAAACAAGTTATGAGTGCCAAGGAGGTTATGGTTTCAGTGTTTTCAGATTAAAAGTGAGCTGCCTCAGTGGCCTGGTTGATAGCGTACTGGGCTTTCACCCCGAGGACCCAGGTTCGATTCCCGGCCAGGGCTTGGCATTTTCATACGCTATAAATCATCCCATTGTCTGTATTAGCCCAATAGTCGGACGTTAAACACAAAAAAAGTGTCCTACTAATCAACTACATATTTAGAAGGGAGACCATAAATACGGCAGCTTATTGTCAGACCCTTCACCGACTATGCCATACTATGCAAAACAAATGGTGTGGATTTTTGTTGAACGGCATCGTGCTTATTCATGATAATGCACAAGTGGGAATTTCTGCCTTCTAGCCTAGAGTTGGCTCTAAATGATTACATCTCTTTCCTAAATTGAAGGAATTTTTGGGTGGAAACTACTATAGAAATGATAGTGAACTGAAATAAAGCGTTAGTGAGTGATTTAACAATTTGGTGGCAACCGTGTATAAAGTAGGCACAGAAAAACTGATGAAACGCTACTACAAATGTAAAGTTTGAATGGCGACTGTAAAAAAAATAGCTAAGGTATTAAATATGTTATAAAATAAGTTTTGTTTCTTTATCTTAATAAAAAGAGTCTAAAACGTTCTTTACATTCCAGACAAGCCTTATATATTATAATAATTTTATTAAAAGTAATGTTGATTTTCAAATGAAGTCCTTTGTGATTTGTTCTGTGCAAGTCACTGATCGTATTAACCAGTGAATGCAATAAATAATAAGTTCTCGAGTATAAGTTGTAGATTCTAGTCTTCCTTTTTGAAAAATATTAACTTACTACACTACTAACTTTTAAAACATTTCTTATTTAATTATTCAAATATTTAATGTAGGTTACCTAATCATATTCATTTTTTTTGTCTTTTTTTTAGCATTAAGATTTTTTAGCATTGTATTGATTTAAAAGCAAACAGTATTAAGATGATAAATTACAAGTTCGTTTGTTATATTCATGATCATTTTATAGCCTGTATAAAACTTTAAACAATAAGATTTGTTTTGTGTAGTGCTATTTCTTTTTTTTACTTCACATTTTAGAAGGCCTCACATCCAACATTGTATAAGATGCTATGGTAACAACAGTTATCATTTTATGCCCTTGTTAATTATATGTGATATGTCTATATTATTAAATTACCCAGAATTAACAGCAGAATGAGTAAGTATAAATTTAAGTTTTTTTTATTTGATTCCGAATTTGGTAAAAACAACTTTTACAACTAAAAAATTTTTTTTTAAACAAATAATATTAGATACATTTTTTCAACCTGTTAAGGATAAGGATAAACTTAAATTCCTGGGAATTTGTAAATTTTAGAAATACTAGTGGCAGAGTTCCCAGAAAATGTTCCATGAGTTTTAAATTCCCGGGATTTTACATCACTGTATGCTGGGATTATTCTTGTCCTGGTCTGATAAATTTTAATATTAAAATAATATAGTAGGAGTAGTCTATTTAGAGTACTTTAAAATCTGTCTTTATTTCACGTGCTTTTAATATTTCAGTAAGGTTTCTTGTCTTGTTATAGTCTCGCCATGACATGGAGGATTTTGACATGTTTACTTTGGACGATGTAGATGCAGCTTTTGAAAAAATTGTCCAGCTAAAATACAACCAAAGCATTAACATGAAAGGTAAACCATAGATAAACAAAGTGTCTCAACAACTTACTGAAGTTATGAAGTTTTTTAGGGTAATTTTATTATTCTGTTACGTTCTAGACAAATTGCTATAAATTAAATGATTTGTGAAGATTTAAAAAAAATATTCTTTAGGAAAAATATTATAATCTTATGAATTATAATAGTTTGACTTGGCTTGCAAGAAAATACATTTTACTAAAACGTCTTTTATATTTATATATGTTCCACATGTATACACACATTTTGGTTGAAAATAATTACAATTAATTAAAAGCAGTTACAACAGTGGTTAAAATTTTGTTTAAGTTTAAGAAATAAAAGTTATATAAGTTTTTGTTGGTTTGTTGCCTGACAACTCTAAAAATTTGTTAAAACTAAACTGTGTGACTAAGGCAGCCACGAGGGGTTTCGGGTCTGTGGAGCAAGTACTGAGATGGAGCCTTCGGTAAGAAACAATTCAGGTGGTCAGGGAGTATGGAAACTTTTTTTTAAAATTAGCCTTACCAAAGTACATTTATTTTATTGATTTCAGATAAAAATGAAATGAGTTGAAATGCATGAAGGGTTTTACAAAAATCAACTCAAATAATAGATTATTCAATGCAAAATGACAGCCTAACTGGCAAGTTTTAATAAGCTTGAATGTTTTGCCCAAAGTTCTAAAATTCATATATTGCACTTTATATTTGGCTACTAATCTTTCTAAAGACAAAAATGTTTTGAGGGCCTAATTGAAAACCATATACATTTTAGTAGGTTAAGGACATCTTTTGAGGGCCTCTTGAATTTGGGGACTTAGAATATTATGCCCCCTTTTGCCCTTCCTTCTGGTGGCCCTGCTGTGAAGTATAATTGGACTATTGAAATGTGTTAAAAAATCTTTTTTTTTTTAATCGAGGGGTTACAATCCCCAAAATCTCCCTGGATATGTCTACGCAAAAATCCATTGTGTTTATACCTAATATTTATACTGGACTTTGTATAAAACTTGATGACCATTGAAAAAGATAATCTAGTTTTAGGTTATAGCGTTTCAGTTTTTGCAATAAAGAACTGTATTATCATTGTTTGATTTTGACCATAAATTAAAAACTAATAAATTAATGATTTATTTATTAGTTTATAAATACTTTGTAATATAAATTCTGTTTTGAAATAATTATTTATACTTAAAACTATGGGATATCCCTGCTAATTGTGTTTGCTCTAGCTCTTACAGGCCTTCTGTAGATCTTGTGAGTGTTGTTATCTGACTGAAAGTGTTTTAAGATTTTTTTCCTTGAGTAAAGACAAAAATGTATTGTTCAAAATGTTTTCTGAAGATAATTTATAGGAAATTTAATAAAATAATAAAAAGTAATGCCAAACTTTTAGTTAACGTTGATAACGTGAAATAAAATGTAAATAGAGGCCTAACCTATAAGAGTATTTAAAATACTAATATTTTATTATTTGTTATTTATATTCATTGTAGTTAAACACAAACAAATTCATTATTAAAAGCTACTTTAAAGAAATTAATTTGTTGTAATTCGGAGAAATATAGATTTTTAAACAACATTATTAGGCATTAATTTTTCAGGATTTGTGATTTTGTAAGGATTTCATTAAAAGGCTATATTTTTGTTATGAGAAGGTATCATCATAATTTTTTTGTTTGTTTTTGTCTAATAAATAATAATTTTTTTCTTCTATCAATAATATCTACTAATCTGAAAGCCCTACCATCTACTACCAAAACATTAGAAAAAGGATAATTGCATACCTTAAAAAAATTCTCGAGACATTTTGAGTGTGTCTGAAGAAATCAGGCTATATAACCTTAAACCTTGCACATCATTCAGAGGCACAATGTTCAGAGGCACTAAATGTGATAGAACTTATAGGCCAATATCTTACTAAATTAAAAAGGTTCACTATACAATAAATATATTGATAATAAAGTGATATTTGTTAACACAAAGAAAACACAAGAAATCACTCTTACCAACTAATCTATAAAAATTCAAATAACTGAAAATTATGACTTACATATTACAGAATTTATAATTATTCTAGTTTACATTAAATTACTTAATTAGATTGAAGTATAAAATAATGAATTGTCATTTATTTAAGTCTTTTGACCATTTTTAAAAAGGTCCATTCTTCATCAGCATCGTTCACTTCATAACACTAATCCTGGTATGTATCACTTATTGTCTGGAAAATTGGTCTATTTTACAGCTACTAAACTTTCGGGTATTATTATTATATTATTTATCTTTTTTTGTACAATCTCACAAGTAATTACAATTGTTTAACTTTATTTAGCCAGGATTAGGTCAGTGTTTTACATAATCACTAATTATATATATATATATATATATATATATATATATATATATATATATATATATATATATATATATATATAGTTTTAAACATAAAAAAATCAGAAAGTTACATCTCAGGAGTTTTGAGCCAGTCCAATAGTTTCGTAATATTACGATTAGTTTTTTAATCTGGATTTGCAATCTGATAATAAAAATGGTTAAAAAGTTATTTTTTTATAAATTGCTTAAAAATTAAGGTGTGTGTTATAGTCCGTAGCATCATGTAGTCCACAAAATATGGTAATATTTAAAAGATAATTTGGGATTTAGCCTGCTCCTAAAAAAGTACAAATTTCTAGAAGTTTTACAATTTTTAACTTCATAAGTTAAGAGTTTCTGATTTTATTCTATGATTGTAATTAATTGAACATTATATTTCATTTTTGTTTTAACTAGTGACCGTTAATTTTGAACAATGAGAAAGAGGTATAAAGGTAGTTTTGTTTTTTGTACAGGAAAAGGCTACGGAATAACTATTACACCTTTGCCCGCTGGGCATATGATTGGCGGTACTATGTGGAAAATTGTAAAAATAGGAGAAGAAGATATAATATACGCAGTTGACTTTAATCATAAGAAAGAAAGACATTTAAATGGCTGTGAGTTGGAAAAGCTACAAAGGCCGTCGCTGTTAATTACTGATGCTTTCAATGCAACATACCAACAAGCGAGACGGAGAACGAGAGACGAGAAACTTATGAGTAAGTCTGTTTTAACATATTCCATGAAAAACAATACTTAATGTACATGATATGTTTGTAAAAAATTAATAGAGTTATTCAGTTTAGATATAAGAACAGAGAGGTATGGAACAAAAATCGACTGAAATTTGAAAAAGAACATGAAATTAAGAATTATAATTCAAAACATTATACAGTAAAAACACACCAACAATGTTCTGTTTCCATTGTAGGTCACGTACACTAAATATAGGGATTATATTTATTGCCTAAATAAAGTTGTGCTTTTGCTTTGTTTGTTGTCAGCCAATATACTACAAACGCTACGTAACAATGGCAACGTATTAGTGACTGTGGATACAGCTGGAAGGGTTCTAGAACTCGCACACATGCTGGATCAGCTATGGAGGAACAAGGACTCGGGCCTTTTAGCGTATTCCTTAGCCTTACTTAATAACGTTAGCTACAACGTTGTTGAATTCGCTAAGTCGCAGGTAAACTGTCTTTATGAACTTTAATAAACTATTTCTTAGTGTTTCGGTAAGTTTTATGTTGGAATATTAGCTATTATTTAGCCATTATGGTACAACCTAGACCTGGGCTAAGAAATTATAACAGGATTTTTGGAGGGTCGTTTAAAGTTGTAGGTATATTTATCATTGCCATTCTGATTACTGACATTTTTTAAATAAATAAATGCATTTACCATCATGGTAATCTTTCTGGATTGTGTTTAAAACAATGGTTGTCTAGTTTTGGTAATTAATCTCAGTTCAGACTTTTCAGAAGGCCCACTGTCTATGAAAAGAAAGCTTGGAACTTGTTTGATTGATTAGGGTAACTAAAGAGTCCAAATCAACTGTAACTACTCATAATTTGAAGTGATAAGTGTGCTACATTGAATAAAGTTAAATATAAACCATATGATCTGATCAATGGTGGCGTAAATTCCTAAGCGCTCATGTCACGGCAAGCGGCCTAAAAAATTATGCACATTTATAATAAATATTAATGTAACTCATGAGAAATAGTAAAAAAGGCCTATAACAACATATATAAATAAAGAATATACGATTTATATATACCTTGGATATTCAAAATAAGTAAGAGTAAATAAATATGTGAATTAATCATACTAGATTATCCATTTTGGTAAACATAAATACTAAAACAAAGGGGAAAAGTGTATGTAAGTGTCACAACCTTTACCTAGCAACTACAAAAAGCATGTGCCAGAAATGTAGGTGATTTAATAATTATATTTACATAATAACAACCCTGCTGGGGTGTGCAGACTAGATGCACCTATTGAGAGGATTTTGACATCCCTCGCAGTACTCGAATCTAACACACACTTACACTTACAAAACTACACTTACGACTTTAACACTTTACACTCACACTTACATTTAGGGAGGCGATAATAGCCTCAATGTGCTTTTCGAATTAAAATAACAAAAAATATACATAATAACAGAAAATAAGAAAAAAGTTATTTTAACAAAATCAAAATTTGAGAAAGAGAAATTAGTTTTAAATAAATGTTTTATATTATTCATAGAAATTGGCCAAAAATAGTGCCCCCAAAGGCTGTTGTAAAAGTTCCAAAAACAGTTTGAATTTTTGATTTGGAGGATACGTTTGTTTGGGAGAGGTTTCTAAGAGGTCAATAAATGCAGTTGTGATTACCAGACTCCAGCATCAGAAGTTTAGTTTTTATTAAAAAAAAAACATTAAAGTGAATAAACAGGAAAATATCATTGAATCACTGTTCAAGAGAAAAGAGATATTAAATTTAAGTTAAACTCAAGCTTCCATTTATTGTATATAAATCGATAAAATGTGAGTGAGAGAAAACCAATTATATTTATGAAAGTAAACTTTTCTTGATATTTCAATATTTTGAAAAAATCTGATTAAATTATTAATAAACATTAATTCAAATAAAATACTAAGAAATAAATAATCTAAATTTCAATTTTTCTAAAACGTACAAATAAAAAAATTTGTGATTTTCCATTTTAAAGTAAATTCCTAAAAACACTGTTTTATTATTTCATTTCTTTATCTATCTGTATTAAATTTTATTCAACTAAATCTTGAATGTGGTCCAAATGATATATCACACCCTGAGAAAGAGATTCATTAATAAAAATAACCATATCTGTGATTGCCAATAGCTAAATAAAGACATATTATATATGTATAAAGCTGATATATATATTAAAACAACTGATCATTATTGTTTTTGTGTTTGTTAAAATGTGTATACGCATTAGTGAACGATTATAGCTGGGGGATTAAATAATAACTATCTACATAGTGATTTTAGCTTTCTACACTTCTTGATCTGTTCAGTAACAATAGTATGAATTGAATTGTTTTTTTATTTAATACTATTGTTTGTGAACAGTAGCTATGATTGGGTTAACTACATGAACTGTAATCGTATGTAATAATAATTGTGTATGTATGTTTAAAAATTACATTTGTGTAACAGTTAAAAAAAATACATTTTTCATATTTTATAATATTGCACATCATAGATTATAAGTCTTAGTACTTTGTCATTGTAAATATATGATGCCGTCATATTTCAGATTGAGTGGATGAGTGATAAATTAATGCGCAGTTTCGAAGGTGCCAGGAATAATCCCTTTCAGTTTAAACACCTGCAGCTATGTCACAGTATGAGTGAACTATCTAAAGTTCCAAGTCCGAAGGTAAGCCGAAACCATTGTTACTATAAAAACTATTTTATCTAAATATGAAACAGTGGTGGACAGTGTTTTAACATTGTTTATACTTTTAATTGGTAGAAACTGGCAGAAGTGATTTTATTACAACACAACGGTTATTATATTTTTATTTGAATTTCTTGGTCATCCAGATTATCAACAAACTAAAAGTAAATATATCTTTATAAAACTTGGATATTGCTGCAGGTCAGTTGGTAGAAAAGCGGACAGTTCTGTCATAACTCTGACCTGTCTGTAGGTTCAAGTCTAGGTACTGTTCTTAGCTTTTTTCATGGATTACATTTCACCCCGAGGACCCGGGTTCTATTCCCGGCCAGGGCTTGGCATTTTCATACGCTATAATCATCCCATCATCTGCATTAGCCCAAGGGTGCACAATAGTCTACACACAAAAAAAATTCATGGATTACAGCAGTTATATGTCTTTCTTATAGATTATATGTGTAGAAAACAGCCTGCTAAGACACCAGTGGGAGCCTCTATTCTCTCTCCACAGCTCCTTTCTGTTCTTCACTGTCGCTGAGTAGGGAGTATCTGACAAAATGTCACATCAAGCTTTTTTGTTACAGATTGTATTTCTACTTATTTCAATGAATTTTGAATTTGTTAAAGTAAATGAAACAGTTTCTAGGAAACTTTTGTTCAGGAAACAATCTTTTAATAAATCAGTCTCATATTAATATAAGTTAATACTTGAATATCATAAATTAAAGTTATAAATAAAATAACTATTCAAGTTATTTCATAAATAGAAAATAAATTCAAGTTATTTTCCTTACTAAAATTTTCAAACTAAAATTTTGTAAAACTTTAAGTTTTCATGAGCTTTCCAGTTATCGCAAAAATATTTTTTCAGAAGTTTGTGAATATCTTCAGTTTTGTATTTTAACAGGGACAGCATTGTGTAGTCAGTTTGTTTTTGGTATGTTGTGTTCTTAGCTGTTATCAAGTTCCAGCTGTTTCTATTAGAAAACCTTGTGGTTTTCTAATTCCACCAAACAGTTGACGTGGTACTTTTTCAGGATATTTGATGTTTAAAAATTGAAATGGTTGAAATTTTGAAAATTTTTGAAATAATGTCTTTGTTTTTAATACACTTATAGAACATTATTTTACTAATGTGTGTATAAAATCTGGATCAATTTTCAAAGTTATAACGTTTATAAAAAAGAAACAAAATGGTAAGTGGCCAGAAAACAGAGCGTATTGAAAAATCTCATGTACGTAATATATACTTTACATTGTATCTTTTTTTAAAAAAAAGAATAATTTATCGCTATCAAAAATGTTCATTTTTTGCTGTTTCCAATTATCCGGCTCAGACAGTCATTTATCAGTCAGTTCTATTGTTATTGTTTTATAAAAATGTTTCTGTTTGTTATTACTTGCAGGTGGTTCTAGCCAGTACCCCTGACATGGAATGTGGGTTTTCGAGGGAATTATTTTTACAATGGTGTTCCAAGCCAAACAACAGCATAATAATCACTAACAGGTAAGCCAAGACTTTGATATACAGTGAAACTTTGTTTAAACGTCAGGGTCAGGATTAAGATTGACAGTTAATCAATAAATAGATCAATAAACGGGATCAAATAAACAGATAATAGAAAAATCTTAAACAGCAACTCACTCCAACCACTGCGAATGGTAAAAAAATGAACGATTATGAACTAGAAATACATGTATCTGCATATTTTGTTTTACAGAAACAAACAATGTACAATTTTCGTTCAGTACAGTATTGGTCTCACTGTACATTAGCAGGGTTTAGTTTCTGAGTTCACCAAGAATAACTCCAACCATAAAATTTAATTCAACTTTGTATATATCGACATAATCTGGCGAAGGCAGCTGAGATGTGCAATTGATGAGATTAGCAATCCCACCATACATCTAGCTCATAATACTCTTTCATCTACTCAACACAATCATTCACTACTCTACATTGCTTGGCTAACTATAAAGTGTAAAGCAACTCATTTTAAATCAATGAATGACACTGGCCTAATGGTGTATCAAGTATCGAACAGATCTCAGGGATTATTCGTGACCTCCCAGTGTACCTTTACTTTATCCACACAAGCAGGGATCTGTGTGGTCAGACCTCATTTCTTTAGCTACTTGTGGATGTTCCCATGAGTAAGAATGTAAAATAGAACAAGCAGGATCTCACCGCAACAAAACTATTTGACCAACTGGATCCAGCAGGATCTTGACCAACTGGAACAAAACCTCTAAAATAAGGATCAGGAGAAAGAAAAATTGAAAGAGAATTAGCAGAGCAAGCATCTGCATGCATTTCTATAACAAACTGGGAAGTCACCAATCCCAAAGTTTAACAAAGTGGGAGGAGTTACCTTAAATCCTCTCCAAATCCTAAACTGTGTGAAGAGACTAGGGCTTGTAAAAGTCACCATAACTAAGGAACTCAGGAATATAGAAAGGGGGCATAATAGGTGTACAAAATTTTCAGTTTAGTCATATATGACATACATAATACAGTAAAAACCTGCAAACCCGGCACCTTCGGGACTTTGACAGTGCCCGGACTACCTGGAATGCCGCATTATTGAGGGCCGTCAAAAAAAGCGATGAATAGAGAGCGAGGTGGAAGTTTTTACTCAGAGAATACCCAAAGAAAAACCACTTTATTTCTTACATTCTATAATAGAATTCTAAGATTTTATTTTAACTTTCAAATAACTTAATTTTACTGCATTGGTTTAAAATAAGACCTAATGTTTTTTTGTTTTTTACTTTTAATCATGTTTTTCTTTAAAAATTTGTTCAGGTGGCACATCATCACTAATAATGGTGCCTGAACTCATCGATCACACCTGATTTCCTTGTACTCTGCCGATCGCGTCACAAGTGTACAGTACATTACATACACTAGTCTTAAATTTTTTAAAAAACGCCTTTGAGTGATACCGGATTATTGAAAGTTCTGGATTATAGGATGTCGGATTAGAGGGCTTTTACTGTACATGGCAAATAACTATGTATAGTGTTGTGTTTATTATTCAAACTATCTACTTTCTGTTACTAGTTACCAATTGTTCTGTACAGTACAAAGTTTATGTTTTGTTTTAATGCGGGTCATATGAGAATAGAGATTTGTGTTGCTTAACACCCATACTTTGTGCTAGTCTACTAATCAGGACTTGGGGTAAGCATTAATGGTAAGGCAGTAACTGACTTGAACTCACAACCTTGAGGTGCACAATTCAAAGACACAGCAGATTGATTGGTGCCTTAGCCACATCGCCCCCGAGCCCTTGAGAATAGGGAAATAAACGTGTACACAAATAGGATAAACTCATAAGAATTACAGATAAATAGCAGAAATCTGTATTGTACGATAATAAAGTGGCTAACGGGACGCTACTGTACAGATAAGGTAACTTGGATGTAGGGATTCTACGAACATTTGTTATCTGGCCAACATTCAACCGGATATAAAAAGATCTGAATTGACTGATTTTTAAAACATTGAAATTAAAAAAATATTGTATTATATTTTTCTCATGAACATTCTAAAAATTTTTTTTAGAAAATTTCATTTGTTTCATTTATTTTTATTTTTTTTTTTTTTTGGTACTAGGTTACTGTGAATCCCAATACATTCACAGACTAGGTTACTGTGAATTCCAATACATTCACAGACTAGGTTACTGTGAATCCCAATACATTCACAGACTAGGTTACTGTGAATCCCAATACATTCACAGACTAGGTTACTGTGAATCCCAATACATTCACAGACTAGGTTACTGTGAATCCCAATACATTCACAGACTAGGTTACTGTGAATCCCAATACATTCACAGACTAGGTTACTGTGAATCCCAATACATTCACAGACTAGGTTACTGTGAATCCCAATACATTCACAGACTAGGTTACTGTGAATCCCAATACATTCACAGACTAATACATTCACAGACTAGGTTACTGTGAATCCCAATACATTCACAGACTAGGTTACTGTGAATGAATCCCAATACATTCACAGAGACTAATACATTCACTGACTGAGGTTACCCAATACATTCATAGACTAGGTTACTGTGAATCCCAATACATTCACAGACTAGGTTACTGTGAATCCCAATACATTCATAGACTAGGTTACTGTGAATCCCAATACATTCACAGACTAGGTTACTGTGAATCCCAATACATTCACAGACTAGGTTACTGTGAAACCGAATACATTCACAGACTCGGTTATTTTACTCACCTTTAGGCATCGTTTTACAGTCACTTGGAGTAAATAATTTTATTGATCATTGAATATATATTTTTTATTTCTATTATATTGGTAAACACAAATTTTAAAACAACTATCTTCATTTTCAGATATGTCAGTATTATTATTGAACACATCGATAGAACATTTATTTTCACATTAATCATCGGACTCTTTATTCTATATTATTTCACTCACTTCATTCGGTTTACACAAATTCTGCGATTTGTTCACATATCAAGAAGAAGTAAATTCAAGAAATAACTGCACGAACCAGCCTTGTTTACCAATAGTATACACACTTCAACAGAACATAGTCCAGTTGTTAGGTGCAAAACCTATCAATAGTGTAAACATTTTATTGTAAAGTCTACTGAATGTGGCACTTGTTTGTGAAAGAACTATATTGGTCATGTTGGCATGATGAAAGTCCTCAGATGCTGAAATTTGGAAACAAGTTTACCTCTGCAGACATTTTACTGTTGTCAATAAGCATACGCCAGTCCTGAAGAGGTTCATTAATAATGGGCTCTAACGATTAACAGATTGAAACTATTTAAAAAGTTTATTGTTAATTGACGTTTCACTGTTATTTATAAAATAAATAAGTTTTAGATAAAAATTTGTTTTGCAAACTGTTTTTTCATTACATAGTAATAACAGAATATTAAATATAAATTACATTATTGATGGAATGACAGACAAAAAATGCATCCATATATCTGTATTATAATGGCTACTAGGCAGGTAAGATAATGGACAGTTGTCATCTGTCAACACTCAACACTTAACCAGATATAAAAAGTCTGTATTTACAGATTGCGTATACATTTGGAGTGAAACCAAGTTATAGTACTCTTCTATATTCTTTTCATAAGTAAGTCAAATAAAGTAATTTTTTCAGGAAACTTCTTTTCATATAATTAACTCTACTCTAATGAACACACACTGACTAACGCTAAGTGAATCAATTGATTAAAGAGTGATGGTTAATCGAAATTTTACTGTATATTACAATTTTAAAATAAGTAGATAAACGATTTATTTTTTCAGTGTTTATTGTTCTTCTTGGTAATATAGGCTACTGTGTATTGAAATGTAAGGCATTCTAAACGGAACATAAAAAAAATTATATGTTTGTATAAATAAATGTGAATGAGTAAACACGTAAAAATTTATTTTAAAGCACATAAATAAAAAAATAATGTAATGCTTAAAGTAAACCAAACCAGAAAAAATCTTTTACTGAAAGGGTCAATAATTTCGTTATTTATTATAAATAGGCTTCATTGTCTGAAATCGCATTGATAATAATTATCCTTCTAAGTTTTAAATATCATTGCTTATTTATTCTGCCTTGATACTATTGTCAGGTCTTCACCTGGAACCTTGGCACGAGATCTTGTCGACGGAGGAGGAAACCAAACGTTAAATCTTGTCGTAAAAAAAAGAGTTCGTCTTGAAGGTGCCGAGTTGGAAGAATATCAGCGAAGAGAGAAAGAAAACAAGGAAAATAAAGCAGATAAGAAGTATGCTCATTGATTCTGTTTTACTTTTTACTATGTGAAGTATATTGAGAGTATTGTGATTGTGTAAAAATCAGTTTTAGGCTATATGGCTACCTAATATGGAACGGAGTTGTGCTGAGTGGAGTGTACTGTGTGTCAAAAACTAAATCTACTGTTTGTAACATAAGTGGAGTTGAGCGGTATAGCTGGACTCCACTCTGCATAATGACTCTATGTAGATCAGGCTTGTATAACATAATACATAGCTCTGGTCTAGGTTTGGTTTTGAAGTTGACTATGCTGTCCCTATTGTGTCAGCTCCTATAGTTATCTGGTAATTTTTATCAGATTCTAAATGTCTTGATGTATTTTATCGAAAAGTTTGTTGTTGAGCTGATCTCGGGTTATACGGAATAATTAATTTTGAAATTGCTCATAGTTTAGGCCATTAAACTAAGTATGAAATTATCCATAGTATATCCTTCTCAAATATAACTTTCCCATTCTCTTCAGTAATTTGCGACTCTAGCCACAAGATAATTATATTCAGCTCAGTGCAGTTCCGTTCTGTACTTGTTGGCTGCCTGTCCTTAAGGTTTAGATGCTATTATATGTTTCAGATACCCTGAACCAGCCAGAGTGTCTGTACACATGGCTGGTAACTACTTGAATTTGCCAGTTTAAATGAATAATATGTAAGTCTAGTTTGTCCATATATTGAGATCATGTTTATTTTTAAGAAATACAGGCCTTTTTTGGTCAAAAAACTATTCATGTCTCCAAAGGGAAAGTAAAAGATTTTTTTTACTTTGATATTTGTGTGCATACATAGCAGGAGTTTAAACAGTGTGACTGATATCGATAAGTTTAGTTTGCCCTTATCTCATAACCAATTAATAAATTTTAAAAACGCTTGACTTTTAATTCCTGGTAAAGAAAAAAAAAATTTCGAATTAACAAGAGTCAGATTTTTTCAAAACAGTTTTTAACAGTGTTGATGAAATTTTGCTCAAACGTAGTACACAAATATCCAAAACAGAATGTATAGGTTATGCAATCTCTCAGAAAAATCCAGTTGATATTAAGAAACAACAGAAGAACTGAAAATCGACCTAATTTATTAAAATCGGTTTATCAGATTTTATTCACATCTAAAATGGGTTGTGATTCACAATAATTGAGTTGATATACATCTCAAATGAGTATAGCAAATTTGAAATAAAGAAATTTATAGTTTGAGAATAAATAATTTAATTTTATCGTTGAATTGTGTAATGTGAGAATTCTTGTATAATGTTTTTTGCCAATTTGTTAATAAAATTTATGAAGGATCATTAATAGAATAAAAACTTCTCTTGTTGGTATTTCTGACTTTTAGGGACATTTCCATGGGATATATTAAGGCACAGAATAATAAATTTATTATGATAAATGTACGATTTTTAGCCATTTTTTACTAACCTGTATCTCTAACCTATATTTTGACATCGTTGATGTTTACTCTGCATGAATTTACTTGCATATTTACTTTACATGGATTTACTTGTATGTTTACTTTTTACAATAAATTTATTTCACAATATAATAAATCATTTGTTATCAGAATAGTTTTTGTAGGGAAAACATCATTGAAAAAATTACTGTTGTTATTCGTCTATGGAAATGACACTAATTTACAAAGATTATTACTTTTTAAGGAATACTAGCTATCCTTAACATGTAACAACTGAGTTAATCACCCAACAGTCGAGTCAAGTTAGTTATGAAGTTCATTTATATATATATATATATATATATATATATATACATATATGTGTGTATGTAAACATATATATACATATATACACTCTTTTCATTATTAATAACACACATTTTATTAAACATGAAACAGCTGAATCAAGTTAGGTTAAACACGCAACAGTCGAGTGGAGTTATGATGGAGTTTTTTTTAAATGGGTTATAGTGTTCTTTAAAAAAAATTAATTATATTTTAATATTTATTGTTTTCACCATTAAAAACACATTTCTTACTTTCACGCGGCAGTCATTTTGACATATGTTTGCTACTTTTAATTTCACTTTTTTGTAACTTCTCTTTGTTTTCATACTTTTATTAAACATGAAACAGCTGAATCAAGTTAGGTTAAACACGCAACAGTCGAATCGAGTTAGGTTATGGAGTTTTTTTAAATGGGTTATAGAGTTCTTTAAAAAAAATTAATTATATTTTAATATTTATTGTTTTCACCATTAAAAACACATTTCTTACTTTCACGCGGCAGCCATTTTGACATATGTTTGCTACTTTTAATTTCACTTTTTTGTAACTTTTCTTTGTTTTCGTACTTTTATTAAACATGAAACAGCTGAATCAAGTTAGGTTATACACATGCAACAGTCGAATCGAGTTAGGTTATGGAGTTTTTTTAAATGGGTTATAGAGTTCTTTAAAAAAAATTCATTATATTTTAATATTTATTGTTTTCACCATTAAAAACATATTTCTTACTTTCACGCGGCAGCCATTTTGACATATGTTTGCTACTTTTAATTTCACTTTTTTGTAACTTCTCTTTGTTTTCGTACTTTTTTATTTTAGATTGTTAATATTGGGCATGTAATAAAGCATTTTAGTGCAAAAATTACCAACATTGACAAAACTCAGTTTTTACCCTTATGTTTTCTCATGGTTAAGGAGAATTTAAAAATTATTACCAACTTTTTAGAGTATCTGAACCTAAACTTTGGAAATATTGTGGTTGCTAACTCATTTTTATTTTTAAAATTGGAAACCAAATTATTAAATAGAGACAAAATATTAATGTTTTTGGAGTCTTGTAGAAAAATTTGTTTCATCAGCATTAAAATTCTGTTTTTTTTCATATCGATCAAACACATGTATAAGATTTTTTCTCACTCTTCAGTTTTGACGCTTTATCAAACAAAATTGTAACTCTTTCAAATTTAGCCTTCACCACCATTTTGTTTCTTTCAACACTTGCCGTAGCTTACTATTTTGTAATATTTTCACCTGAAATATGAATTGATTTTCAGTGACTATGATGTATACTTGAGTTCTGAATCAGAAGACGAACTCGAAATGATCAACATAAAAGGTCGTCACGATTTACTTATAAAAAGTGAAAATAAAGCGTCTTCGACAGGATTTTTCAAAGTAAACAAAAAGCAATATCCCATGTTCCCTTTTTACGAAGAAAAACTCAAATTTGATGACTATGGAGAAATAATTAGGTAATTTTTGAAAGTGTTAAGTTTATTATGTTGTATAGAACTATTGGTAGAAATTAGTTGTATATTTGTAGAAAAATTGTGCTTACTTTATAAAACTTTTCTAATTTTTAGAGTAAATTTAGAAACATAATAGAAGTTGGTGATTAAAAAAAAAAATTGAAATTTGTTTATAGAACTAAGAAGGTCTAGGAATTATTACATAAATGGCAAACACAATTTTGTTTTGTTATTGGGAAACCTTACACTGTTGTAAGGTCTGCCTTCCATGTTTTTATTTTTTCAAATAAAGTACTACAAGATTTCTACTATTTTTATATTAAATACATAAAAATTATGGTGATAATGAAAAGAATTCATCTTAAGATTTTAATTGATTTATTTGTTTTCAGGACACTATTAAAAGTGTAGTATTTGGATATCTGTTTGTCACTAACTAGAGACTAACGGAACCACCTGAATTGACTGAAAATGTTATACATGAGTAGTTGTCTATTCTTAGGACTACTTTTTTTTCTTTTTTTTTGAAAAACATTTCTTTCATATGCTATTTTAACCGGAAAAACTTTTAAAAATTATAAAAAAATTGATTGAATTTGCCCAAATAATTTTAATCACATTTTATTCAAATGTAGTCCTTAAGGGTATTGGCTTGAATTATGAGTCTTCATATATCTAATGTTTTGATTAAAAAAATTGGTCGATTTTCTGTTATTTTTTGTTGATAGCTTTCTAACCACATTTTCTTCAAGGCATAATTAAATGGTAAAAAGTTCTGTAATGTTTTACACCATTTGTTTACCTTCCTGCTATATTAAGTGTACAAAAAAGTAATTATGGTTGGGAAAAAATCAATTTTGAGATTTTGATGAATGTATGAGAATCTGTTTTCAGGTTACCGAGCCCAAGATAGTGGGCTTGGCTTGAATATCTGTGTAAATTGTGGAAGACTAAAAGAATTTGAAGATTTTGATAAAGTTTTGTAATGATAACACACTGATATTTTCCAGTCTTGCAGCTAGAACTATGTAGCTATAACCATAGTGAACAGCAATGATAACAAACTGCCTTTAAGTTAGGTTTGGATAAGTGTACCATAATATTAAAATGGCTAGAAAATATTAGCACAGATAGATATTTTAAATGTTTAATATCATCTCTCAATTCTTTCATTGCAAGTTGAGTAGATCTGTCTAGTGTTCCCATTCTCTGATGCAATTAATTGATTGTTGGTTTGATGGAGTAGGTTCAGCTCCTTCCTCAGTATCCACCTCACACCCAAAGTTTGGTTACTGGAAGGTCATCTGCTTCTAGATGTAATTAGAAACCCCTTTGCTGTAATTAAACTTCATCTTTTTTAGTTTGTATGTTAGTATTTCTATTTTTTTATACATCTATGTATTTTATACATCTACAAACATCTATCTGATTTAAGATATTCCATTGCTTTATTGATTTGATATGTTTAATGCCATCTCTCAATTCCTTCATTGCAGGTTGAGTAGATTTAGTATTCCCATTGTCTGACGCGATCACAAGATTTTGAATTCCTGCATTTCGTTGATTGTTGGTTCGATGGAGTTAGATTCAGTCCCAGTTTCATCCACTTTCATGGTATTTTCACTTTCCTGGTTATTTTTGCTATCAGCCATCACAATTCCAAAACTAGATAAGGACATAACATACAGAGTTCTACATGCATAGCTAAGGTTAGATTAAAACTAGAGGTCCCTGTTATCCAGAGTGTGTATTTAGATAAGATTAGAATACTAGAGAAAGGGATTATAAGAATCTCAGGGACTACGATCAATGGACCTGTTGTGTAACAGATTGCAACTTTTCAAATAGTTCAACAGATTGGTGCCCTTGATAAGTTCCAGCAATCCACTGACTAGCTCATCCTGCTGGAGTTCCTCAGGCTCCTGGAAACAAAAAACCCTTAATTTCCTGCTGGCAATATCTCACAATCATAAATTATGTGGCCTGCAATAACCTCTTCTTTCCTGCATATGGTTTCATATGCATATGGTACATATGATTTCTTTGTGGTACATTCCTATACTGGTTTGTGCACCCTCAGACCACAGTGCCCTGTAATGTGTCCCATTAATTTTTCTGATTTGTGCTCTGCCCAAGATATCTGTTGCCCCTCTAAGTCATCATAAGGGATCATTATTAAGAGGCATTTGCTGTGGGAATGCTCTTGAAGATTGTCCCATCTTGTCAGGTGTTGTGTAGCACCTGTTGATAGCAGACCCAGACGTGACAGAGAGTCCCTATAGCCGGCTCAGGTCCAGTAAACTCAGATGCAGGTCCCAGTCCAGCCAGTCAATCTGCTTCCTCATTACCCTCAACTCTGTTATGCCCCAGAACCCAATGAAGAGTAACTCGGTTTTCCAGGAACAGAGTTGTTGAGGTTATCCCAATACTCCCAGACCAGCTTGGACTGAATTATGGGACCTACAAGTGATTTAAATGCTGCCTGGTTATTTGTATAAATATGAATTCGAGCGTCTTGAAGGTCTGTCCCGAATCCTCTTAAATGGCCATTATCTCAGCCTGGAATACTGTTCCATATTGTCCCAGGGAAACGTTTCTCTTCTCCCTTGGTCTAAAACAGTACACTCCATCACCAGTGCTTGCCTTTGTCTTGGAGCCATCTTTGTACCAAATTAGGTCTCCAAAGTTTCCCAACACATGACCTTCCTCCTCACGTTCCATCTTGACGTCAAAGAGTTTGGTCATCATCTGTGTATCGTTTGGTTAATTCCATGTTAACTTGGTGTCCAGCACCAAGCCTAGATACTTCACCTCGCTTTCAACAGGGGTAGTCTGTATACTTGAGCTAAGCTTATCTTAGTCACACAGCCTATTGTGTACTTTGTTCCACCTTGACTTGGAATCCAGCAAGGGCATGACTGGCATAGAATACAAATTAGTTGTAATTATTACTTTAAAATATTCTGATGGTGAAATTAGTAAAGTTTTATTTATTTTCTTTAGGCCTGAAGATTATAAAATGGTTGATTCAACGATGGAAGTAGAAGATAACAAAGAAAATGTAGATATTAAGGAAGAAGATATTGGAGGTATGTGCATGCCATAAAGTTACTTATCATGTTTCCTTATGGTGTTTACATTGTAGGGTATAAACAACGAACAAGACTTGTTAAATTATTTTATCTGATGATACTGGTGAAATTTTAGATATATCAAGTGGACTGTTGACATAATGAAATATATATATATAGCTTGTCAAGGCATGTAAAATAGATGATTTGGCGCCGCGCAGTTCTCACTACACTTGGCCCCTCCCACTATGGCTGTTCCCAGCCGTAGAACAGTGTGTTGGGAATCCTGTAGGAGTTTATCTACTTCAAAAATTTTAGTAAACGGTACATTTTTTACCAAAAGAAGCAGTTCTGGTATTGTCATTGTTTCACTAAAAGAGACGTTGTTGATTTTGAGCCAATTTTTAATACTTTGTTTAAGCGATGTGACATTTTGTCTTTTATTTAACTGTGTACAATGGTAGCTTGCATTGTCCATAACTATTACACTTTATGGGGTAAATTTGGAATCAATTGTAATTTAATCCATTTCAAAAAGTTTGTATTGTTCATATCATTGTGATAATCGCCGGTTTTACCCCCAAATTGAAAAATTAACAATGCATTATTTATAAATGCATTCTCACCTCCAGCTTGAACTATAATTAACCATAATTAATCTCTGGCCTTTACTTACTGATTCGAACACCCCTGACACACATCAGATTGCCAACAAGCTGTAGCAGAATGCGACGTATGAACATAACTTTCATCTAAATATTTCTATTCTCACGCCTGTCCACATAAGGATTTCCCTGAACTTAGCCTAGATTTCTTACTGACACAATCACTGGAAGATGAATTGGATGCCATTGTTAAAAAAAAACACACTACTACTAATTTATAATATTATAGTTTGTATGAAAATTTAAGTAAAGCTCAGTCACTTATTAAGTAAAATATAAATACGTAAAAAAAACACTAAAGGTAAAACACAAAATTAAACAAATAAAAACAACGATAGTTTTCAACAAAAATATCTGACACACATAAATGCATATGAGGTAGGCCTATGTCAAAAACTGTATACAATGCAGACCTACTGTGTCTACTGCTTCGAGGTATGGTGTGTTATGATTAGTTACTTTGCTGACCATTAGGAGTGTTAACATGCTGCGTGAAAGCAAAGAAAGAATGTTTCTGTGCACTCCAGACCATATAAATTTCTTTCATAGTGTGAAATTTCGCACAGGACATCAGGTAATTGAATTATTTCAGCAACAAATTGGTGTGCATTTCATAGTTGAGAATCTCGTTTCTAAGTCTTAGTGTATGTTAAAAATGTTACAATTATTGTACAGTGTAATTGGAGCCTTACTCCATGACATAGTAGTGTCATTGCATAAGCAACTAAGAACTGAGTTACACAATTAGTTCTGCTTCATAAGACTTACTAAAAACATCCACACTTAATTCCCAAACTTCTGTTCCGGCTGTCAAACAGCCTATGCCTGCAAACCAAGCTCACAATTCTCCCATAAACCAGTATTCTCTTCTGATTAATTCATGGTGTTCATGTATCTCAGTTGTACTCTAGTTTATCAAATTTCTGTTCAGACATTCATTGCTGGCGCACCACATCGCATCTACCGTACACATTAGCTTAACCTGATTGGTACGTTTTTTCACATGTTTTAACAATAGTTTTTGTTGAAATTATTGTTCCATTATAATTTCCAGTATAAATAAAGTCGAAAATTGTTCGGTGGAACATTGAGCCTACTTAATATTCACCCTCTATAGAAAAATTATATGATAGCCTGTCAATACCCGGAACAATTCTACATACTACACCTATTCGCTTGAGTGGAAATAAGAAGAAGCCAACCAAACTTAAAGAAAAATCAAATTATCACCATTCCAAACAGGAAGAGTGACCAGCCCAATGCCGACCCGTTAAATGCCCGGACTTCCGCTATTTCGTATTCAACTATGATAGTAGCCCGCAGTGGTTTGCCAGAAGGTTTTTTATACGGTTGTAGTGGGATTAGTACAGTATTTCAGTCACCATTTTTCTAATCTTCGTAACCAAGATTCATTGCTGATAATGCCTTTCCAATTACTCTTACAATGCTGGGGTAAACAGCCCCACTTAACTTTTCTTAACTTTTCTGAAGTTGGAGCTTGCAGTTAATTCCATTAAGTACAAAAATCATTTTTTCGTCCAGTTAAAATTTAAAACGTTTAAGTGCAATAGTGTACTTTTTTTATTATGAAATGTTTGATTTCATTTCAATAACATTCGTAGTTTCTCAGGAGACATCCCAATAAAATGTTCAGTTTACAATGAAAAATTGCATGTTTAAGTCATTTTTTAGATTGGCATTAGATTAGATTAGGTTAGAGACTAGATGAAGGGATAGTACAACCTCAGGCACTGCGATCGACTGACCTATTGTGCAACTAAACCTCTAAAAAATACCTTGTTCAGTAGATTGGTGACCTTAATAAGTTCTAGCAACCCTTAATAATAGACCGGCAGCTTAATGATAAGTGTTTGTAAAATGTTATTGTAAGTTTATCGTTGCAGTAAGTAATAGTTGGTTACTATAAAAATAGTATTAAAATTTTGTTATGTGTCCATAGATATAACTGAAGTTCCAACAAAATGTGTCGCTTTTACAAGAGCAATCAGCGTAGCTGCACAAGTTCAGTATATTGATTTCGAAGGAAGATCTGATGGTGAATCAATACAAAAAATCGTGACACAACTTAGGCCGAGAAGATTGATTCTAGTAAGGGGTAATGAAGAGAGTACGATGGCGTTGCTGGCTCACGCGAAGCAGTGGACTGATGCGAGGATATTCGCACCTTCCAAGGGCGAGACTGTTGATGTTACTACTGAATCGCATATTTATCAGGTATGACTAGAAAAGAAACACTTATTGTACTAGTTTAACACTTGTTTGAGGCTGTTTCACACTACATGTAGCAATTGTCCAGCCCATACATGCTAGGTAATTTTGAAAAATTGTTATCACATTATCAAATGAGACATTTCACACTGTGTAGATACAGATGTCACTTGTGCGATACCAGCCATGCATGGCTACGTAACACTTCAAAGTGATTTTTTGGAAACAGCTATCATGACTCACTGCGCACATGTGCACAGACAAATTGCTTACTCTTACCTAAAAGAAATTGTTGAACGTTCCTTCAATGCTAGTTAGTTTTTCTTTATATCAACAACAATAAAACTCAACACCATTAAAATATTCACGACTTAATCTGAAATAAAGTCAAAATTTTTCATCATTGTTCTCAAGGTTGCGCATCAAGTAATAATATTTACCTATATGCTTTACATCAATTTACACTTTTATTGATTGGTTTTACCAATTTGTGTCTTTTTGTCAAAAAGTATAATTATAATCGTCAAAACCAAATGAAATTTCAGGCTTGTACCATGGCAACTATATATGGATGAGAACTAACCTGACTTTGTATGTGTGGCCAGTAATCAAATGTTGGCAGTATGAAATGGTGCGTTGCTAGCTAGGGCTGGACAGCTGCTGTGTGCAGTGTGAAATTGCCTGCAGATCCACTGTTTATGTTTATAACAGTTGTCTTGTACTAATATTTTTGGCCATTTGTGCAAATGTGCAAGTCTCCAGAAGTTTTATTTCATGAAATTAACTTTATTTAAAAAGTAACTTTTCAAATACCCAAGCAATAGAAACACAAAATAATCTACGAGCACAAAAATATTACAAACAATTTTTCACAAATTTCCGTAAAAATCTGGTTCTGAAGGTGTTTTTTGTTTTTCAGGTAAGGCTAACAGATGCTTTGGTCTCGTCTTTGGAATTCAAGAAAGGTAAAGACGCAGAGTTGGCTTGGTTGGACGCGCAAATCGTTGTCAGGAATAAAGGCATTGTGAAACCGTTACAGATGGAAACTGACCAAGAAGAAGAAACTCAAACTCAGGCAGGTAATAAAAATAATGTTTAAATGAAATTAACTTATTTTTAAAATAGCTTTTATTATTGCAAAAAAACTAACCAATTTAAAAAAAATTGTTATATTGGGGAATTTGTTATATCGAAGTTCTACTGTAATAATAATAGCATACTTGCTTTATGGTGGCAGGTAAAAACGTCTAAATGCATGCAAAAGATTAAATTATTTTCAAAAACTTTTGTCCTTTGCAGCAATATATGCTTATTAGCAAATTTATTAGTAAATTTCCATCAGAAAATGAGCTACTAGAGGGATCATCATGGTAAGACTTGGACCCAGAACCTTGAAATGAACTCTTATCTCGACCTGTTGATCAATTTTTGACAGTGATTTTCATTTTTGTATTTTCAAAAAAACATAAGATAAAATATTCTTATCTTATTGACTATTGTCAATATATTGTTATCTTATAATATGCTTATCTTATCTTATCTTATCATATAATATTCTTCTTATCGTATCTTATTAACTATTGTAATATTGTTATGATTTGGAAATTCATTTCCATCATCATTCCAGCAAGATGGTTGCAATCCAAGGTTAATGACTGAAATTTTAATGACAATTTACTATTACCTACATAGTAAATTAAATGTAGGTGGGGTTAAAAAAGTTTGAACGCGACTTAGCACTTGAGTGAACGAAGAAAGAAAACAAAATGTATGATGAGGTTAAAGGCTGGCATTCAGCTCAACGATTTTCACTCATATTCTTTCCTAGCAAAAGGATAAAACCTTATAATAACAAAGGCTGATGTAGATTCTTCTTTAATGTCTAATAGGTCTATAAAGAATCCTAAAAAATAAAGGAACTGGTGATAACTTCGAATTATTAACCATTTTAGCAGACCAAGGACTACTGTACAATAATTAGTTTGAATTGTAAATTAAGTCTAAATATCTGTAAAAGGAGATAGTTATGAAGAGGCAGGACAATTATGTGGTTTAATTAATTTAAAATTTACTTCTAATTTTTTTTGCAGATGTTGAAGTACCTGATGATGAAATCTACACCTTGGATCCACTGCTCCCAAGCGAGGTGTGTAAGGCAACAATTTTTTGATGAAATAACTTTGTTTAATTTTTAGTATTATATTTCATGACAATGTGAAGGTTCATGGAAATATGATAATTATTTTTGGTAAGGTGTCATTTTTTTGGACCCTAAGAAGTTTTCTCACCATTATATTTTCAATAAAAAAATTTCTTTAATATCGTTTGGTGGTGAATGTACACATTTACTATTTTCTTTTTAAGTACAATATTTTTAAAAAAATGTTGTACTACTTAAAATGTGAAAAAACATATTAGTCAACACACTATTGAATATGCATATTGTCTTGCTTTGTTTACAGATAACAGGCCACGAACCTGCATTTGTCAACGAACTGAAACTTTCAGATTTCAAACAAGTGTTGACAAAAAATAACATTCCTTCAGAGTTCTCAGGAGGTGTGTTGTGGTGTTGCAATGGAACAGTAGCTGTTAGAAGGGTGAGTGTGTGTACTTTGCATTAATTTTATAATAAACATGATTCAAACCCACTCACATTCAATATATTTGTATACTGGCCAGGAATTATTGCCTTAGACCACTTGAACTGTTTTATCAAGCTACGTAAACTGTTGGCTGTTATTTATATCAATAAATTTTTAAGTTGCACAACTTATGGTTAGCCCCTTAATATTTAAACAAATTATATGAGCTGAAGGATGCTGCGAATCAGTGACATTCTATCGATAAATATATTCGTGATTGTGAATAATCACATGAAAACACCAAATTTCACAGTAAATAAACACCACACACAAACTAAGTAAACAATTCTCTGATGCCATGGCTATATTATTCTAGTTTGTATTGATATTAAAACGTTTTTTTACTGTTTAATGTAGTAGACAGGTATTATATACAGTAGTAGGTTGTTATATACAGTAGACAGCTATTATGATATACTTGGCGTAACTGACTTTTGAATATCGTTCACCTCGGTGGCATAATCGACTGTCTGCCAAGTGAGTTAACACTTCTACGAAATTGCATTTGTAGTTTATCAAATTGTTATTTGTTGCATTTCACAATAAAGCAGTCTTCATACTACATATTACATACATCAGTCTACATACTATTGTAAATCAACGACAAAAAACATAAATAATGACCACAAAACCACTTACTTCCTTCAAATGGGTTATCTTTTTGCCCATTTTCATAACATTGTACATATCTTGAAGAATTATGATTTAAATATGACATAGTATTGTAATATTTTGTAAAAAACATAGTATTGTAAAAATATTGTAAAAATAGTATTGTAAAAAAATATTGTAAAAAACATAGTATTTTGGTTTTATTTTAATAATGTTTTTGCTCCTTTTATTATCTGACCTTTTGTGCCTTCTTACCTTGGCCTGATCACAAAGGTGATAGACCAATACACAGGGTTTATGGTATTGTAAAAAGTATGTTACATTGAAGCAAAAATTTTTTTGACATGTAGAAATCAAACTAATTGTGACTTTAAAATTGTAACATTTAATTCAAGATTAACTTTAATTTAAAAATTAGTCATTTAATTATGTTTTCAAAATAATAAAAGAAATAAAAATATTTTTGATAAGTTGTCATTATCAACTTTTAGTCATTTTTTTAGAGATCACAAATATATTATGTCATTATATTTATGTTAGGAAACTGAAGTGGGTTTCTTAATTTATTAAATATTTTAAAATTAATTTCTGTCAGCAAACATCAACATTTTCGAACATTGTAAATTGTAAGTGTGGATTTTCAATAACAGTGAAGCTTTTTAACAAAAAACACTATACATTTGTTAAATATGTATTTGTTTAGTTTATACTTTATAATGTTATTTATTGCCTGAATATAACACTGTATTTTGTTCTTTACTGATTTCAGCACGAAGCAGGGAAGGTAACCTTAGAGGGTTGTTTATCTGAAGAGTATTATCGTGTTAGAGAACTACTTTATGAACAGTATGCTATTGTTTAAGTTGTTTTATATTTTTATATGGTTTTGTTTAATGTTTAAGGAAATAAAGTCTAACTATCGGTCATATAGTTATTAATGTTGTACAACATATTTTCTAGTACATAATCCGTAAAACAGTATCTATTTAATCTTACACTTTCAAGATGCAGAATGTCTCAATGTGATTGCTTTCACTGTGTTCAAAAGAAAACTCTTGAAGTCCAGAAGATGAATAAAAACATTGTTATAGCATTCGTTGTGAGCTGAAATAGCAAAGAAAACATTTTTGCGTTGTTTTCATTTTCACATTTATTTTAGTTCTTATGGAATCTTTAATAATCGAAAATGGTATTTTTTGGAAAATGGCAAGGGGAACTGGTTTTTTCACTAAAAAATTAATTTTTGATTTTCTAAGTTTGATTACACTGAAAGACAATTTGATTTGTGATCGGTGTCTATACAATAGCAGTTGGCACGAAAAATTGATCTAACAATGATAGAAGTACCATCAGTTGGATAACTAAGCTAGAGGACATGATTACAAATTTTGAAACAAACAATAACTTTATTTTGTATTGCAAGTACCATACGATTTTCTTACCTGTTTATTACTATAACAATTTTCTTTCTTTTGGTGATGCAGTATTAGTCTAAACTGAAAAATATTTCAGCTGTAAAACATGAAAACAAAACTGAAATACAGTGTTGTGTTTGCACATGCGCTAAGATAACATTGCCTATTTCGGTTTGACCAGCTTGATTAACTACAACTGTTTGAACAGCTGATACCTTCTTCTCTTCCCAGTTCTGCGGGCAAATTTTTTAATCTGTCTACAGCAAGCAAGTAGAGCACACAAAATCGTCATATTGTTTAAGAGTGTTGTAGAGGCTAACTTTGTTACAGAATAGTTTAGCATATTTAATCTGCACACGTAGTCACACTAGTGTCCACTATCCATATTTAAATAAACTCTGTGTAACTGCCAAAACACATAGTGTGATTATTTATCATAACTATGGAATATTAAAACATCGTTTTGACATTTTGAAAATTTGACAGTCTAGTTTTCCCCTGTTGAATTAACTCCTTAAGTGTCATTGTAAGCAGTAAATCATTTTCAGCATTGTAATTGTTTTTTGCATCTTTTAATTAAATAAAAATAAACAAAGAATATTTCAAAGTCATTGCTCTCTGCCTGTTTTAACATAATTTTGAGCAAACCATCTTTGTTCAAAACTGTGCAGAAAATAAATTGTGTAACTTATATACTAGTGTCATAGTAAGCGCCTCTTAAGCATGGTTCCAAGTGGAGGGCTTAAAGGGGCAGCAGACGTCTTGGGCAGAGCACAACTGAGGAAAATCATGGGGCTTATTACTGGGCACTGTGGTCTGAGGGTGTACATGAACAGGATAGGTATGTACAATGGATAAACCGTGTGCGGGTTGTGCAGGAAAGAGGAGGAGATTGTAGAACACATAATCCTTGAATGTAAAGCTCTTGCTGGAAGGAGGCTAGGGGTTATTTGTTTACAGGACCTTAGGGCTGTTCAGCAGAATGAGCTAGTCAGTAGATTGTTGGAACTTACTAAGGGCATCAATCTGCTAAAGTAGTACTCAAGAGGTTTAGTTGCATAATAGTTGATTGCACTGTTGATTGCAATGCCTGGGGTTATATTATCCCTTCCTCTAGTTTAAATTTAATCTATGTACCAGTGCGTCATACTGTCATTTAGTTAAACACATGGCTGTATTGTAGTTTTATTCTGTCAATGTATTAGCTAGTTTGTAAGGCTCATGTATTATGCTTGCATAAAAGAATATATGGGGAGGCAAGACTAGTCAAATTTAGGCTTTCTGAATCCAGAAAATAAATAAATAAAATAATTTCACAAGACAGTCATTTTTTAATTGCTCTATAGTGATGTCATATTAATTTCTGATATTTGGCAATTTTAATTTTATAAATTAAATTTAACAAAATATTTTGGCTTCTGACCTAAATAAATTTTGGTCTTCATTCTTGGCCTTGTCTTATGTTATAGTTCTGATAAAATTTTGTTGTCACCAATAAAGTGGCACTAATTTGTTAAATTACTTATTTAAGGTTCAACTAATTCTGTTTGTTATATTTGGTTCATGTTAAAATATTTAATTGATCAGACTTCTGTAATTCATGATTTCTCAAAAACATATGAATTGATTTTTTATTTTGTTATGTTTTATAATTTTGTCAACTCAGTAAGACTCTTTGTTTTGCTTTAAATATTTTTAAATAATAGTTAATTTAAATTCATATGTTTTTACTTTAACTATACTTAACTGTACTCTTCTTTTTGGTTTAAAACATTTTCTGACATTTTTGATTCCTAGTTTCCATTTTTCCTTGTCATTCTACAGATCTTGATCCAATCCCCTCTCTCTTACTTCCTTATCAATTCCTTTTCTCCAACTAAGTTCAGTCTTCCTCGTTTTTTTGCGACCATGTGGTTTCTATTTTAAAATCTGTTTGGGAAGTCGATTTTCATCCATCCTTTGGACATGGCCAAACCATCGAAGTTGTTTTGTCTTGATGTCGTCTACAATGGTGTGCTTCACATCCATGATTTCACGGATTCTTAACATTTTTATCTTTTCCCGTTTGGACTGACCTGCGGCTCTTCACCAGTTTCTGTAGCTTCAAAACATTTTTCTCATTTATTGTTTCAGTGGCCATATGTTTCTTCCATATGAAAATATACTTTTTATAATTGTATTGTATGTTCTATGTTTATTTATTTTTGTTATCTGTAGATCCCTTTTAGTGCTGTTCAGTATCCTTATTGCTCTTCTTCCCAAAGTGTTCTGTTTTTTTATCGCTGTGTCCAAGAGTCCATCGCTAGTAATTATCATTCCCAAATATTTGTAAGTTGTACACCTTTTGATTTTTGTGTTGTGTTCCAATAAAATATTCCTGCTGTGCCCTCCAATGCACATTTAATCCATTTTTGTTTATGTTTATCTCAAGTTCCCAAATATCATATTTCTTTATTAATTTCCTATTCATGTATTCTACATGCTCATAATCCTGTGCTATAACTATTTGGTCATCTGCACAGCAGAGGGTATGTAAAGTGTTATTGTTTAATGGTGTACCCATTCTTAATAATGTTGTTTGTGCATTTTGTTAATTGTTTTGCTGGGTGCTTCTTGGCAAATTTTCTTTCCTTTTAGTGTTGTAATTTTGTAAACTGCTTGCCTGTGACTGGGTGTAGTTAAAATTTTATCAACTTAGTTGTAGGTTTATTTTTACCCAGTACTTTACTTTGCAAGTGTCTCTCTCTCTCTCTGTAGAACGCGTGGATCAGTTCTTGAGTTCTGTAAAGTAAGTAAAATTTTGCTTCCTTCGTTCTTGTGTGACGGCCTTACTTTTTAGTTTAGATTTTGTTCCACTTTTGTCAAGTACCAGGTCAGTTCAACAGTGCAGTTAAATGCCTCTTTAAAGTTATTTTTTTATTTCTTGTAAGTTATCGAACTTACAATAATAATATAGTACTGAATCCTTATTAATGAAAGATACAAACAAAATTTATATTCTGGTAGCAGGCCATAGCAAGTCGGGTTTAACTGATACAGAAAATGTTTTTTCCAGTAATGTATGTTTAATATGTGTTGTTGAAGAAGCATGTAACTGTATGCTAAATGCAAAGTGTGGTTGGAGAAGTTTGACCCATAAATAACTTTGAAAAGAGCTGATGTTCTGCATTCTTTTAAAATTTCAGGATAGGTATCTTCTGCATATTGAGCTCGAAATTATTCAAAGGACCATGTTTTTCTTCAGCATTGGCAATGCAGGGAACATTAAATTTTCTGAATTAACCAGAGCATGACCAAAGTACTATAGTAAATCGGTACTATAGTTAAATCAAAAAAAAATTTGTGAAAAAGATTAATACAAAAATATGTTGTTTACTAGTTTCATTTGTATCTTATTAGATACAGTATTTATTAATACAGTGACATAAAAAAACTTCTTATGTGCTACCTTTATTAACGTTCTCAAACCACAAGAAATTCAGATGTAGTGCTCCAACTGTGTTGTTCGATCGTTGAAGCATACTTTTGTACTTAACTATTTTCGATCATTTGTAAATAAATATTAAAGGAAATAATGCAAAGTTTATCAAGAATTAAAAAAAAAAATAGTACATAAGTTTCACACAAACTCTCACATGCAGTATTTTCCTTGAAAAATCCAAGTAAGAAGCTACAAAAAAAAAAAATTTGTTTCTTCTGATTTACTTGTTGAATGTAAATATTTTGTTATTTAGTGTGTCAAATTTAAAATAAAAGAAATTAACAGTTCAGGAGTGAATCAATACAAAGCAGTCATCATCAACAGGTAGAGTTTAATTTTAATTTGTTTTGATTTACTTCTGAACCATGTTTTTTTTATTTAAATTCAAGTTTGCTATTCATGACAAGTCATAAATCTTTTATTTACAAACATATCTCAAACGATTTTTTAAAAGATCTTTTTAATCAAGAGTTTACAAAATTTGTTTTATTGAAAAATCGTCTTGATGTAGGAACAAACTAGACACATGCTAAATTTAATTAATTTAGTCTCCAATGATGCACTCACAGAACTATACAGGTAGACATCGACATACGCCTGTATGTTTTATAAACACTTTTTTTACTTTAAAATTTTAAAACCGGTAAATCCCAAAATCGATTTTTTTAACAATTGTCATTCAATCTTTATACTTCATAGGCTACAGGAGAAAAAAAAAAAACAAAAGTATTGTTTCATTAAGGTTCATAATATTATGTGGTTCCTACGCTTTATTAGGTTAGGTATGCCCTACCCTAATACCTAACAGGCTTATAGTATTTTCTATTCTAAAATTGTTTTTAACTTTAAAAGATTGTCAACGATTATTTTTTTAAATTCCCGAGTTTCCTTTCTTTGTATCTAATTTATCTATGACAGAAAGAATGGTTGATAGCACGGATTATGTAGAACAAAATAGTAGATATCAAATAATATCTAATCTGTGTCTAATCTTATTTGTAGAACGTCAGAAGTTCCATGACCAACTAACTATATTCGATTATGATTGGTGAATTAATACAGTAATTCCATTTTATGGTGGATTGGCAGTAGCAGTACTTGAGTGATTAATAATGTAGTGTGACTTATTGGTTTGGCTAAGTTTAGTGTGTAGTTTTTTAAGGACAGTTGATTTCTTTTTGATTATAGAATTTATAGTTCATTTGCCATTTGTGTTTGTGTTCAAAATGCAAAACACTACAAAATTGAAAAAGTCAAAAGTGGTACAGGTATTAAATTATTTTCAGTTCATTCCCGTGGATAAATTTCAAGGTTAGTAGAATATACATAAACTGTAAGTAAGGCTAATAAATATCAATAGGTTGTATATTATTATTATAATCTTTCAAATTTAGAAACAATTTCAGAATAGAAAATACTATAAGCCTGCAATTCCAAACGTAATTTTTACATTGAAAAGGATAGAAACCAAAAAATATTATCAACCTTAATGAAACTTAAAAACCGCACCAGCAAAATTTATAATTTTAAAACAGAATAATTATATTTTTAGTTTTTCATAATTGAAATTAATTTTTAAGTAATCGGTTGTCTACAATATTTTTTAGGCTAGTTCTTGCCAAAAATAATTCACTAATATTTCTTTGTCTGCACTCTGGTTTGAAAAACGCGAACTATTTAGGTTAAATCCATTCTACTAAATCGACTTTTTGAGTGTAATAGGTGCTGCCTCCAAGCGCTTAAACTGAAAGCTATTTGATTTCATTTTACAGATTTAATAGTTAGTGTCCTAAGTGAATATTTAAGTGAATGTCAGCCGTTTTTCTGACGGCTGTTACACAGCTACATTATTGTTGCGGGAACGTTAACAGAAAATTGACATTATTAACTTTAAGGTGGTCATAGTAAACTTAATTTTTTTTACAAATCCTCAGAAAAAAAAAATATAAAAAATGCCCCTTTAATATATATATATATATATATATATATATATATATATATATATATATATATATATTTATAATAATAATTATTATTATTATTAATTATTAATAGCTTTACATAATAATATAATTAATAATATATATATATATAAAATTATTAATTCTATTATTATATTAATTATATATATATATATATATATATATATATATATATATATATATATATATATATATGAAAAAACGGACTGCTGAATTTTGGAAAGGAATAAAAAAAAGTTTTAATGTTATTTTTTTTATACAATTGAAAAATAAAGCACATGAATACTTAATTTTTTAAAATTAATAATTTATTTTAAGAAAGTTTTATTTGCTTTGTACTATGTACAAGAACATATTTTTTTTATTATTTGCTAATAAATTTTAATAATATCTTTTAATAATCTAATAATTTTTAATTATTTGCTTTAACTAAAAAAGTAAAAATATTATAAATTTATTTCTTGAATTAAAATTTATAATTTTTTTATATTGACTTATATTTATGCAACATATAATATGTGATACATATAGAAAAATGATTAAAAATTAATTTGTCATTCACATATATGAAAACGTTATTTGAAATAATTACAATCAAATATATGAACTAGACTAAGACTGTGAAAAGTTTATTTATAAACATATGGAAAAACTTTTGATTGTAAATAAATACCACAACCAAGAATTAAGCAATTTACTAGTATTTTCCGTGTGATAAGATTCTCCTCTTTCTCTTTCATCCTCTCTACCTCCCTACCTCTCACTCTCTCTTCCTCCCTCTCTCTTTCTCCCTATCGCTCTCCCCCATTCTCTCTGTCACTCTCATTCTCTCACTCTCTAACTCACTCGCTCTCTCTCCTTTTCATCATCTCTCTCTTCTCTTTCCCTCATTCTCTCTATCTTTCTCACTTCCTCTCTCTTTCTCCCTCTCTCATTCTCCCTCCATCCCTCACGCTCTTTCTCTCTCTCTCTTTCCCTTTGTTTTCTCTTACCTTGTGTGTGTGTGTGTGTGTGTGTGTGTGTGTGTGTGTGTGTGTGTGTGTGTGTGTGTGTGTGTGTGTGTGTGTGTGTGTGTGTGTGTGTGTTTGAGTAAGGTATCTCACATTCGCAAGTTTGGTCCATGAGTTGAATGAAACTTTGCACAAAAATGTACTTTGGAACTATGTTGGATAATTTCGTCACACAGGGAAATTCTTTATCAAATTATTTTTTTTTAGAATCAATATTGTCCTATAGAAGATTTCACAAATATTAGTTGACATTTTTCTTTATACTTGGACTTAAGGGATCTAGTTTGGAGTTCTGTTCCGATTATTTTAATAACAGCTCTTTATGGTGTTTGTGCTGTGCTATTTACTGAAATGAAATGTCTGTACTATATAAAATGTCTGTCTGTGTTAGTCGCTGGATTCGTAGCGCTTTACTTTTGTTTAAAAATTCACGACGGACTCGGTCGTTACGCAAGCTACCAGGGATTGACCTTACCTTTTACATACAGCGCATTGCATTTTATATTGAAAACTTTGAAACAGCGCATTTTAAATGCACTAATTTTTGAAAAGATAAGAGATGTTGACAATATATTAAAAAGTTTGGGGTACTTTGGAAATCTGTCCGAAGGAGATGCACGTAATGAATGTATTGTTGTTTGCTTCTTTGAGTGAAGTTTACATTTTTTAAGCAGTCAGATATTAAGTTAAGCGGCTTATATTACATTTGTTCACATGAATGGAATGCTTTGGGCAATTACAATGAAGTTCGGCTTTTTAGCGTTCTCAGTTTGTTGACTGAAATACGTGAAATTGTTGAATCATTGCGCCGTCGATTTAAAGTTTACCCAAAGAAATTTACTCGTTTCTGATCAATGTCAAGTCAATGTCAGTTGTCGAAAATGTCCGAGATCAGTTTTCATATTATCAGAATCAAAATCAACATTTGAAAACAATCAGAAAAGCATGCAACGAACTCTTTAAAACCATTAGTTACATTTTTTTTTACAATTGAAACTGAACTTAGTCCATCTATCAATATATCTATGAAATGAAAGCGTTAGTTGGCTGCACACCCTATGACGCACTCCAAAGTCCAAAAATCACTTGATCTTGTGACAGTTGTATCAATCTTGTCTTAGTACAAATCAAACGGTTTTATCCTGTCCAACTGCCGAACTTGAACCGAATTGTCGAGAACTTGTAGCATCTCGATGTTATGGTGCTTATGCAGTCTTACTTCATGCTTCCTAGCAAATCGCCGAACCTCTTCATGAACAGTAGCAATTTGTGAATCCTTATGAAGATCATCATTGCGTATGTACCATGGGGCATTAACAATGCTTCTCTGTACTTTTTTTGAAAAGTTTGAATAATTTTAATATTGCTTCTTTTCGTGCAGCCCCAAAGCTGCACACTACATGTCCAGATGGGTTTTAGGACTTGTTTATAAATAGTTTATTATGCACTGACAACTCAGAATGTCGCCCAAGAAGCCGATGCATTTTCCTTAGTTTCAGATTCAGTTCATTACGTTTCTTTTTGACATGTACCTTCCAACGCAGTCTTGCGTCCAGTGTCATGACCAAGTATTTTGCATTATTATCTTGTGGGATCACTTGTTGCTTGATAACCACGGGAAGATAATTGAATTTTCTGCTAGTAAAAGTAACATGAACAGATTTTGTCTGATTCAGCTTTATTCGCCATTTTTTAGTCCAGTTACAAATTCCATTGACAGCTATCTGCTGCCTTCGAGTATTAACGATTACTACGGTACGAGTGTGTTTTGGTTTATCCTCAATTCCGTTTTTTACTTTTCCGCCACTGCCATATCAATTGAATCTTACGCTAACAAAATAATGTGTTTTTATTACCTTCAATTCACCATGCGTTATTTGGTTTGTTGATGTGCAGCTTTCTGGAAACGGCAGTAGGCAAATTATAATTTTCTGATTGTTACGATGAACGAAATCAAGCGGAAACGAAATAATTTCAAGGTCATACAGTGCAGACTTATCCACCAAGAGGATCAGTATCGTGTGGCTTCTTCGATATAAACTTAGGCGTCGTTCCAACAATAATCAATTTTTCATCAACATTAGTTATCGCTACTTTGAAGAAATAAAAGAATGAACTTTACAACGTGACTTTTAATAGTGTTATTAGATGTACTGGATGTTCCTAGATGTATTATGTTCAATGATCCTAATACAAAATACGTAAAGTACTGAAGTGTTAAAACAAATTATTGGGTCAATAGGTTATGTTCAGTGTGTTTTTAGCTTTAAGTTTTGATAATGATAATAATCCGAAACGATCCAACAAATAGAAAATTGACAAAGTAGGAGATCCGTACTCAACACAATAATAATTTTCCCAGCAGAAATGAAGAAAATTTTATTGAGAACTAGCTGCTACCCGTTGCAGAATCACCAGCAATTATAATGTAGGTTATAACATTTATAGTCGGTTTTGAAAATCAGAATAGGTTCACATAAATTTAATATATTTCTATATACAATATTATATGATTTATGGTTTTCGGCCAAGATGTATAGATTTTTGATAGACAGAGCAGACGACATATAACTGCCCGTGGAGAAACACGGAGTTCCCAAATATATTCCTGTTATTCTTAACGTCTGACCCTTATTTGTAATTGTAAATGCCAACTTCAATGGAAACTGCAATCTTATTAAATTAGGAAGGCAGATTGTTTGGAATTATTAGGATAAAATTATACGAATTTTTGGAAAATTTTAAAATAAAATCATTGCTAATGTAAGCTTATAAACAATAATTTTGTGGTAAATAGTTACAGGGATTAAGATTTTAAAAACGGGAATACATCTATGTTCCTCTCAGGTACCTAAACCATGTTCATTCCAAATTTTATCTCTATCGGTCCAGTAGTTAATGCGTGATTGAATAACAAACAAACAAACAAACACACACACACACACACACACAAACTTTCAGATTTATAATATTATATTAAGAAGTATAAAATATTACTAAAACGTCACTATTGTACAGTTAACACATATCATTAAAATAAATACTAAATAATTAAGTTGGATTGGGTTAGTAGTATAATGGCTTTTTTAAAACGGAAATAGGTCTATGTTATCTCAGGTACTTAAACCATATTCATACCAAGTTTCATCTCAATCTGCCCAGTAGTTAACGCGTGATTGAATAACAAACACACACTTTCAAAAATATAATATGATTAAGATTTCACGATAATATTTATTTTAAAATATCTTTCGATGTGTATTTAGTTACACTCTCAGTTTATTTATAACCGTTGTTACATCACAGATAAATGTTTTTTTAATACTTACTCGGTTTTATACCTTGGGATGTTGAAAAGTTCGCCATTTATATTTCTGGAAACATTCGACAGCAGAAAAACAAAGTAGCCTATTGAGAATAAATCTGTTCTACTGATCGACAGGGCAGGTGTGGTAGGTGCTGCCTCTAGTGGCGTTATCTGAAACTTCATTTATTACTTTTACACGCACAAAAATAACAAAACATTGCTTATGGTAAAACGTTAACCTAAAAAGTCTTGTTCTGATGTGTATAACAAAGCGAATTCAAATCATTGCGATATGGATTAACTATGCAATTTAAAATGGAAATATAAATTTGTACATAGTGTTTCCAGCTTACATCTTTTGTAGTTTTGGTGCAACAGAAATATTTCGAAAAATAGGCTTAAAATTTAACTTTCGATTTTCTTGTGTTAGAGAATAGGCGTAATTAAATAAAATTTGAAATGCAACTGGTATAATTACTTTTCAAGATACTATTTTATTTTTAAAGTTTTCATTTGTTGTCTTGAAATGTTTGTAAAGCTATATTGTGTGATTGCTTGTCTTGTCTGCCATCTAACGAACAAAATGCAAACTATGCAGGTTCTAAACCTATTCCGGAAATCCAATAAATCGAATTTTTTAACTAAAAAATTATGCTGTTCTATGAAATCTCAAGAACCTCCATTTTTGTTTACGTTCCTAACTACTGCAACGATTTTGAGAAATTAGGCCAACGTGACATGTCTGAAAAAAGGAAAAGTATGCTAAAATTAATTATTTGCATTAAACTTTGGTCAGAATTTTACATTCTGGTTTTTTTATTGATCTAGATTTAATTTTAAACTAGATTAATTTAAGGAAAACTAAAAAAATTACACACACAATTATAGATAATTGTTTTTTAATAGCAATTTCACAGGGCATTACAGTACCTCGTTGTAAACGATATTTGATGTATGAATGTAATCTTCTTGTACTTTTTGCATTTAATTTTCTTCAATGTAAACAACATGTTAGTTGATTTAGTTACCCTTGAAAAGACTACATACAATTGTCCGTGAGTAAAGACGGCATTTGGTAAATACAATCCTGTTCTTTAAAATCACAAATATATTTGTGTAAAAACAGTGACCAAAACATGTGTTTGGTATTCAAAATGTTTGTCCCGGCTTGTACGACGGGCAGGGATAGGGGACTGTCAGTAGGGCCAAATAACCTATAACCTTAATGACTTTTAAGTAGATATTGAAATTGTTCTAAGCACGTTATGCAAAAATGTTGCATTTGCAATGGGATAGTCTATTCGTGATTAATAAGTTAGCTTTGTAAAATATACAAAATATTGTCTGATTTGTGATGCCGCGCGTGTACAAGCGAGCTGCGCATCCATGATACTGTTTTGCCTGTGACAGTTAGAAGTGTCTTTTAGGTTAAAATTTTCCACAAACGTTTATGCAATGTCAGAAGCCGGTTAAAAAATCTTTCTAACGATACTTCATTAATGCCTGTACGAATAGTATGTGCTGAGATAAAGGGATGTTGATTCGAGATATATACCAGGGGGCCCGTGCGAAATTTCGCACTATGAAAAGTAAACACAGCCTTTTGAATAAGTATTTAATTTTCTTTAATGGATACAATAATGTTGGTTGATTTAGTTACCCTTTAAAAGGCTACACACAATTGTCCGTGAGTAAAAACGGCATTTGGTAAATACAATTTTTGTTTTTAGTGATAACAAACGCAATTTTAATAGGTAACTGTAGGTCTAGTCAATTCAAAAGGCATGTTTGACTAGACTCTAACTGTATTTTTATATTTTATTTGTACTTGTATTTTATTATATCAGTATTAACTACAGATAAATGCACGATGGAAGGAGAAATCACAAATACGAGGTGTGTTCAGAAAGTAATGAGAATTTTAATTTTTTGAACAAAATATTTATTTATTTTTCTAAATTGATGTTGTCGCCTTCAAAAATTGTTGTCGCCCTTGGAGATTATGCACTTGTGCCAGAGCTTCTTCCAATCCTCGAAACACTTCTCAAACTCGATCTTTGAGATAGCCTTTAGTTCTTTCAGAGATGCGCTTTTAATGTCATCTACGGCTGTAAAAGGACAGCCCTTTAAGGTTCTCTTTATTTTTGGAAATAGGAAAAAGTCATACGGAGCCATGTTCTGGTGAATATGGAGGCTGGGGCATCGTTACAGTACTGTTTTTGTCCAAAAATTCATGAACAAGCAATGAAATGTGAGCTGGTGCATTACCGTGGTGCAAAAGCCATGAATTGTTTTTCCACAGATCCAAACGTTTTTTTCGGATTGCTAAAACGGCATTGAACTTGTAGGTAGTACTCCTTATTGATCGTTTCACCTGGTGGCAGGAATTCATGATGCACTATTAATATCGAAGAACACAGTGAGCATAACCTTCACGTTCGACTGCACTGGTCGAGCCTTTTTCGGTCTTGGCGAGCCAGAATGCCTTCACTGGGATGATTGAGCCTTAGTTTCGACGTCATATCCGTAAACCCATGTTTCGTCACCTGTTATAATACGTTTCAGTAATTCTGCATCGTCGTTGACTTCATTTAGTGACTCCTGAGCAACATCCATTCACCGCTGTTTTTGTTCAAAATTCAACAATTTTGGAACGAATTTCGCTGCCACGCGTTTCATACACAAAACATTGGAAGCAATGTCATGACATGATCCACTCGATATGCCAACATTATCAGCGACCTCTCTAATTGTGATTCGGCGATTGTTCATAACCATTTCTTTCACTTTTTCCACGTTTTCATCGGCTGTTGATGTGCTGGGGCGTCCAGGGCGTTTGTCATCTTCAACGTCTTCACGGCCTTCTTGGAAACGCTTATACCACTCGTAAACTCTTGCTTTACTAATAGCAGACTCACCATAGGCCTTTGTTAACATTTCACACACTTTGTTACACTTTATTCAATTTTTTACGCAAAATTTGATACAAATTCTTTGATCCATTTTTTTTAACAAACGAAAATCGCCGAGATCATAAAAACACGTCTAACCTTAGTGGCTGTCACAAAGTCAACAATAAAAACAGCTGAAAGTTTTATCATACTTCAAGGGCATGTATACCAACATAATAAAAAATGTTTGACAATCGGACTCTCCAAGCCCATGTACGACTGTCAGTAGGACCACATAACCTATCAGTTTAATGACTTTTAAGTATATATTGAAATTGTTCTAAAAACGTTATGCAAAAAAAAACATTTTAATGGGATTGTTTATTCGTGATTAATATGTTAGCTTCGTAAAATATGCAAAATATTGTCCGATTTTCGTGCGCATCCATGATGCCGTTTTGCCTATGACAGTTAAAAGTGTCTTTTTGTTTAAATTTTCAAGAAACAGTAAGTTTTAGCGCAAAATCGTTTGCAATGTCAGAACCCGGTTAAAAAAATCTTTCTAAAGACACCTCATTTACGCCTGTACATGCTGACATAAAAAGATGTTGACTCGAGAAATAATATATATGGTAGAATATATTTCCTGAGATAAGTTCAGTTTTTTTATTTGTTTGCAGTCGAGAGGACACTTAAGAAGTTTCAAGCCATCCGCCTTCCCGCGACCCGCGACCCACTAGTGGATCGCGACATTAGCAGATTTGTTGACTGCTGTTTAAATCTGCGTCAATTTCAAGGTCCCGTTTCTAAGTTTGATCGTAATGGCCGCTCTAAAAGCTCATTTTGCTATGGAAGTACGGTAAATAATTCCCTTTATTTATTTCTAAGCAAATTAAATGTGTACGCATTCAAATTACATTGAAGCTCTGACACTTATAAATAGAGTTGCTATTTTTGATGACGTGTTTCCTGTCTAATATTTCCTGTCTAATTCTAAATCTCATCGACTGGCGTGTAATTATTTTTAGTTGATACAAGCCTAAGTCCTTTTCCGGAAGTACGTCACGCGTGATGTACATTTCCCTGATCTTAGACTTCCTGCCACGTGACTCCAGATATTTACTTCTTCCTGAGTGTATTTGTTCTGTCGCACGTACTGTTTAGCACGTAACAATCGAAATGTTCAAAGATAAAAAAAGGGGTTAGGCCTTATTATGCTTTGAAAATATATTTTGCTGCGTGAATAAAATGATTTTGGTCTGCCTAGATGAACACATCTAGGTGAAGCGAGAATTTTTAATGGGCTTTGCACTTTTTTGTATGAAGGAAAAATAAAAACGCCCTATAGCTCGAATAACAAAAAAGCGCATGTTCGCTGTATATTCATTATTAGTATTCTAGAAGCTGATTGTTTCTACTGGCTATGATTTCTGCATATGAAATTAAGAGAGATTAGTTCAAACCCCGTTGCTGACTTTAACTTTTTGAAATGACTATTTCTTATCGCAGTGTACGGGTGTATGTTTTGCACGGGGGGAAAATTCAGTTTGTCGTCACGGAACGCTCTAACACATCCATACGTACTCTAGTGAACATTATTATTACAACATTATTATTAACAAAATGATTAAAACAATTTTTTTAGTGATTAATGAAATGTATTTTTGAAGTGAAAACTTGTATGGTCGCCGTTGACAAAACATGGGTAGAAACATTTTTCTTTCGCGTCACATTTGAATCCGTAACGCATACCTCACAGCATATGTTGTTCTTGTATATATCTAGACTGGAAGTGACTACTTTTAAACAGCTGATTTCGTACAATAGCTTCAATATCCTTTCAATTGAGGTTATGTTTATTGTTCTTGTTAATTTTAAAAATGTGTATTTTCTAAACTGGTGTAGTTAATTTGTTTAATGTATATGATCTATACCAATTTTTGAATGCCAGAATAACAAATATATTTATTATTATGCTTAGACAGTATAACTGTCAAAAGTAGGGTTATAAACTGATTAATTATTAAAGTCCCATATATAGCCTAAGATACTCAAATTCATAGTCTGTGACAGTTTCAGTTAATTTTTAAGTTGTGTACCTACACACACGTGAAATTTAATACAAACATAATTTTCAAGAGTTACCCTTTCGTGAATGCATTTAAACTTTTATAAAAATAATTAAATCATAATAGTGAAAAAGTATAAACTCAGGCATGCCAAAAGAAGTAGTCACTTCTGTCGGCCAGTCCGGTACTGCCTAAGTTTTTTTATATTTATTATTATTATTGAAATTATTTATATGAACAACTTCAGTAATAAATTTTTAAATTATAATTAACGCCATTATTTTACATACCCAACCCGTTTAGCACAAAATTGATTAAAGCGTTTACAGTTAAATATGTTTTGCATATTGTATTCATTAATAAAATTATTAACAACCAATAAAAACCAACAATCAACAATGTTTACTTCAGTTTTTTAAGTTTGCACTTCTGTCGGTCAGTCACCCGACTGCCATATTTTGTTTCTTTTTATTAAGTGAAGACCGAAAACGTGCGCACTCCATAAAATTCAATTTTTACACGATCACTAACTTAAAGTTCGTATTAGTTGGCTGCCAGCAAAATTGTATTGAAACCGGAAGTGCTTAGAGTTAAGTGTTTGTGGAATGGAAAGAAAGAAGTAAAAGAATCTGTCGACACGATGCTATGATCTGTGCTTCAGTGGGACAATGACAACGCATTAAAAAGTCGAGATTTAGTGTCTTCCGCCGGAAGTAACGGCTATTTATTTACTTTCTGTCTTTTGTTTGTCAAATATTTGGCTAAAAATACCGCCATTGCCTTTATGTTCTTATACAGGGTGAGGTAAAAGTAACAGTTTTGAACGTACAGGTTCTACGTGAATTAAACGAATCTTGTATTTTCACTATATGGTTTAAACTTAAACTCTAGGTTTAAATGACTATTTGGGGCAGGAGGTGGTCCGTTAAAACCGTATGTCTGTAAGTGGACTAATTATTAATATTAAGACCGGATGGCCACCAAATGCGGAGCGGAGCGGACTGCGCATTCAAAACCTAACCTATTGTTTTTAATGTAAGTGCGACCACTAAAAGCGTAACGGAACTGAGCGGAATCAAACGGCATCACAAGATTCCACTGCGCTTTCAGTGGCCGCACTTAAAATAAAAACAGGTTAGGCCGCGTGGCCACCAAATGCGGAGCGGAGCGGAGCGGACTGTGCATTCAAAACCTAACCTATTGTTTTTAATGTAAGTGCGACCACTAAAAGCGTAACGGAATTGAGCGGAATCAAACGGCATCACAAGATTCCACTGCGCTTTCAGTGGCCGCACTTAAAATAAAAACAGGTTAGGCCGCGTGGCCACCAAATGCGGAGCGGAGCGGACTGCGCATTCAAAACCTAACCTATTGTTTTTAATGTAAGTGCGACCACTAAAAGCGTAACGGAACTGAGCGGAATCAAACGGCATCACAAGATTCCACTGCGCTTTCAGTGGCCGCACTTAAAATAAAAACAGGTTAGGCCGCGTGGCCACCAAATGCGGATCGGAGCGGACTGCGCAAATGCGGATCGGAGCGGACTGCGCATTCAAAACCTAACCTATTGTTTTTAATGTAAGTGCGACCACTAAAAGCGTAACGGAACTGAGCGGAATCAAACGGCATCACAAGATTCCACTGCGCTTTCAGTGACCGCACTTACAATGAAAACAGGTTAGGCCGCGTGGCCACCAAATGCGGAGCGGAGCTGTACTGGGCTGAGCGGAATGAAGATGAACGGCAACCAGAAGCGGAGTTCAGTCAGTTTAAACAACGCGTTTGTATCTTTTAAATCTAAATATTTAGGCCTACTGTAACGGATTCTAGGGAACTGTGTTTAAAAACCGTAACCTAGGCAACGGTAACCTAGATAACGAGAAATAGTAACTTTGGAGGAATGGTAAACGTAATGGTGGAAGTGAAGTTAGCTTTAAAACCGAACCAAGGTAGAGTCAAAGCTGAGCGGAGAGGAGCGGACTCAGCTTCGTTACGCTTTCAGTGGCCGAACTAACATTAAAAACAATAGGTTACGTTTTGGTGAGTAGTCCGCTCCGCTCACCGTAGCTCCGCTTCACATTTGGTCACCCGGACTAAAATTGTTTTTACTGCTTCGTGTAAGATGTACCCAAAAAAGAGTTAGATTTTTCTAGAACGGATTTCTATTACAGCACATAAGATGAGCTGAAAATCTATCAACAAGAACTGTTAAAAAAATATTTTGCAAAATTCGTATCAAAATATTATTATCCAGTTTCAAAAATTTTGAACGAAATAATTGTTTGTTTTTTTCAATTAAACCGGGATCCCTTGAACACCAAAGCACGGCACTTTCGTTTTTTTTTTTTAACGTCCGACTATTGTGCACACTTGGGCTAATGCAGACGATGGGATGATTTATAGCATATGAAAATGCCAAGCCCTGACCGGGAATCGAACCCGGGTCCTCGGGGTGAACCCCAATACGCTATCAACCGAGGCGACATCAAATTGTGTAAAACATTAGAAAAACTTTTTTAAATTCAAATATGACATCAGGAAATCTTGTCGAAAACTAATGACAAATAAACATTGCATAAACCTGGCACAAACTTTTTAACATTCAATTATTTCCTCAGAAAATAAGGTTCGGGAGCTAACACCAGAAATCAGCGTAATTTCTAAAATCGTTTTCATAGTTTTTACCAAAAATTTTGGTTAGAATAAATATTCATAACTCGCGTCTGTTTGCCAAATTTTAAACAAAAGACATTTACGGTTTGTGAGTAAATCGAATAAAAACAAAACAAACCCGACGACTGTCAGGGTTCATTTTCGGTTTTCCAGTACCGGAAAATTTAAGTTATTTCAAATTTGGTATGCTAACTTGATTTGAATCTCACATACGAATAAATCTTCATATACGACAAAATTTAACCAAATTTGTAAGTTCGCATACTTTTTGTTTCTTTTTTGTTTTTGGATCACATACAATTTATTTCAGTTTCTTTTTGGGTCATATGCATTTGGTTTAGGTTTGTTTGGGGAGGGGGTCACACATGTTTTGTTTCGGTTTGTTTTTGGGTCACATAAGTTTTGTTTTGATTTGTTTTTTGAGTTATGTACGTTTTGTTTCGATTTGTTTTGGAGATCACACACGTTTTGTTTCAGTTAGTTTTGGGACCATATACGTTTTCTTATGGTTTGTTTTTTTGGTCACGTACGCTTTGTTTTGGTTTCTTTTTTGGTAACATACGTTCTGTTTCTGTTTGTTTTTGAGTCACATACGTTTTGTTTTGGAGATCACACACGTTTTATGTCGGTTTGTTTTTGGCTCACGTACTTATTGTTCGATTTGTTTTGGGGATCACACACGTTTTGTTTCGGTTTGTTTTTGGGTGACATATTTTTGTTTCGGTTTATTTTTTTTGTGACATGTACTCTTTGTTTCGGTTTGTTTTGGAGTGGCATACGTTTTGTTTCGGTTTGTTTTTGAGTTACATAAATTTTGTTTCGGTTTGTTTTTGTGTCACATACTCTTTGTTTCGTTTTGTTTTTGAGTCACATACTCTTTGTTTCGGTTTGTATTTGGATCACATACTCTTTGTTTCGGTTTGTTTTTGGGTCATATACTCTTTGTTTTGGTTTGTTCTGGGGTCACATACGTTTTGCTTTGGTTTGTTTTTGAGTGACATACTCTTTGTTTCGGTTTGTTTTTGAGTGACATACTCTGTTTCAGTTTGTTTTTGAGTTACAAACGTTTTGTTTCGGTTTGTTTTTGGATGACATAATTTTGTTTCGGTTTGTTTTTGAGCCACATACTCTTTGTTTCGGTTTGTTTTTGAGTCACATACTCTTTGTTTCGGTTTGTTTTTGAGTCACATACTCTTTGTTTCGGTTTGTTTTTGGATGACATAATTTTGTTTCGGTTTGTTTTTGAGCCACATACTTTTTGTTTCGGTTTGTTTTGGGGTCACATATGTTTGTTTCGGTACTTATAAACTATATTTCAGTAAAATTTTATCTAAATTATTAGAGTCGATTTTGAGGAAATTTTGTTTTAATAGATTTGTGATCATAAAAGATCTTTAGACATTTTTTTTTGAAATGTAAGCATGATTCCAAGTTAGGGAAAAACAGACCTACATGTCAAATAAAATAGGAAAGTATTTTAGTCTCCATTCAGCCACTTTTTAACTCAAGAGGCCAAACTGATCAGTAAAAACATCAAAATCAAAGGTCACCATCTTTAATTAAAGACCTTCTGTAATAGTGTATAGCCTATATGATTTCAGTTAATATTTCAAAATACACGCAATAAAAGAGTTTCAGAATATTGACCCCCTTTCGTTTTTTACACGATCTCTGCGTGCGCGGCGTGTGTAGCCAAAATCGTCCTCCATAAATTAAATTTATTTAACCCAAAATTATATGAAATACGAAAACATACACTTGGACAAACTAAATATAACCGAAGGATTCTGGAAATAGCCAGAGTTTGAGGAACGCCCACCGTGTCCTCATGTGCCAAGTTGAGCACCTGTTCTATCTACAACGTCTACGCTACGACCCTACGCTTCGTAGCGATGTCTAATAATCGCGGCACGCAGCTGTCTCGCTCACGTGGTTGGGACGAGTTTCATAAAACTCACAGATTACCAGTTACGGTTTGTAGCGAGTTTTCGTTGGAAAATAAACAGTTGGTTCGACTCAATAAGCGGCATCATGAAATGAGCATCGAGCCTGATCTTTTTATTTATTTCCGATCGTATTTAAAATACGATGCAGATTTTAGTGCTGAATTATTAATGGTGTAAACAGATCAAAAAAGTATAAATTGAAACAAATATTTTTGAAAATTCGCTACCATCACGTCAACTAGTTAGCTAAGTGCAGCAATTATTATTTTTTTTTTATCTGGACCTGTTAATTCATTTACTGAACTTTTATAGCTTATTTATTTATGGTGCAACCTGTGTATATATATATATATATATATATATATATATATATATATATATATATGTAAACACACACACACACACACACACACACACACACACACACACACACACACACACACACACACACACTTGTGGTTTTACTATGGTAAGGTTTGTTTGACAAGCCTACAATTTTTGAATTGTATTTAGCTTTTAACTCACTGTTTAGACGTCGCGGGAATGTTAGTTATTCTGCCTACACTAACTAACCTATGCCAAAAATGTTCCAAGTATAAATCGATTAAGAAAATCTGTTTTTAAGTAGGCTGTAGAAGCTTAGTGTCGCTTCGCTAGATGTTTGACAATGAGCGGAAGATAGGCTGTCTACTATCGATTGTTATTCAGCATCGATACATCGATACCCGACGTCACGTCTCCGCTGCAGAGTGTTTGTCGAGTCTTCCAACGCCTGTACATTTTGTCCTGCATGCACAATTCCGTTTGTAAAGTAAGCGGCCATTGCAGACGAAATATTGAAGATTTTATTATCATATTTCGTGATCAATATTCAGGCGTTGGGGTTGTGGCAGCTACTTTATGAATTTTTATCCGCATAAGGTCAAAACACCCGGTGCAAATTTAGGACCAGCTGGATAGTCAGACAGATTACAGTGTTTGTGCACTGGCGTGACCTAAAGAAATTTCCAAAAACATTTTGTTTTGAAAATTGAAAATTGAAAATGATAATTTGTGAACATTTTAACGCTGATCGCTATGGTGAAAGCAGAATATTTTAACAAACAGCCTAATGCGTTATAAGCTAAGCGAATTTCTAAAAAAAAATAACAATATTTAATAACATCAAATGAACGGTCATTTTAATATGCCAGAAATTTTTGTATTTTTCAGTAAAAAGCAGAAAATGAATCCTGACCGCCATATGTAGTAGAGTCTCGTTTACCCGACATTCCGTGTTATCTGACGTCATTAGAAAAAGGTATCATCTCCTAAACAACATAGGAATTGAGCTACACTACCTAGTTCCGCTTACTGACACCTAAACAACCGCGCTGAAAATCCCAGTACTTCTCTCCCGGCTTGGAAAGAGCCTAAGCCTGCGAAACCTAATTCACTCCTGTCAACCAATACTCACTTCCGATTTATTAGCAGTGCACGCGTATCTCGGGCCTATAACACTCTAGATTAATCCATTTCCACCCAGGCATTACTGCCAGCGCTTCACCTCGCATCTCTCGTATACAATAGATTCATTCTTATTGGTGCGTTCTTTTTATAGTTTTAACAATGGAATTCTGAGAAATTATGTTTCGTGCCATAATTTCGAGAATAAATACAGGTGAAAAATAGTTGTTTGGCAGAACATCGAGGAGGATGACCCACTTCAGAACAACTACACACAGCCTATCAACATCCGGAAAACCACACAAGACACCGCAACTTGCTCGGGAGAAAACAGGAGGAATGCGGCCAACTCTAACCAAGATTTTATTTCACCATTCCGAACCGGGAAAGTTCGGATCGCCAGCCCGCGGCCGATCTGGTAAACGCCAGGACTTCTATATCTCTCGCAGACTACAACATTTGACGACCTCAACGTGGGACCTCAAGCTTCAAGCTGAGCAACAGCTTCACCTCCGACAACAACACATCGCAGACATCCAACACTTCTGAAAGTGGAAAACCCAATGGCACACAAAACTCAACAGTGACATCGACTTTCGTTCAATCCTACAAATTGGAGGGCTGCTCAGCTCAGGGTGATAATACAACAGTTTGTTACAGATGCAGCAACACCTTGCACAACTTATGCACGATGGCCTGACGTCAGCATTTCTGGAGTGAGACTGCCCGACTGCTACCAGTATTACTCTACTGGCGTCAGCAAGCGGCTGACCTCGTAAACGCCCAGACTTTTGTCTCTTCCTCTACAACAAAGGTCAACGAAAAATGAATCACAAGAGTCTAGTTTTTGTTGTTATCGACTGTACCGCGTCCCTACGTCAGTTTTCTTACTGTAAAATAAGAACATTACAAATATTTTTACTCCGTAGGACTCTATTTGTCTACTCTTCATAGTATTTCTAGTAATGTAACTGTAATATTTTATCAATGCTAATAATAATAATAATAATAATGAATCGACATTTCAGTTGAGATCTAATCACATTTGTTGTATTCTGTGTAGCCTATATACTGCATTAGAATCTTGTATTAAAAGGATTAACTGGTGGATTTTTGCCTTAAAAACTATGTTTGCATGATTAATTTGTAAAATTATAACTCTATTTTTGCTTTTAACAGGTTTCTTCTTAAATTTTTCTGTTATCCGAGATTTTCGCTTATCCGAAGTCACGGAGGCCTGTTTATATCGAATAAGCGAGACTGTGCCGTATTTTTGTGTTCTGTACTTTAAAAAAAATATTTTTCCAAATATTCTGTCTATTCAATTCAATATTGAATTATTCAGATTCTAAAGCTGGTTACGATGGTGGAATCATACTTTTTAAAGACATGTATGATATAAAAGGGATATGATATGGTATATCAGGACGTTGGGTCGTTCCAAATAGTAGGGGCTCGGTGGTCTACTGCGTCATTTATCTGCGCACCTAAAGGTTCTTAGCTCGAGCCGCAGTTGCTCCCGTTGCTTTTCCCTTACAGTTAACACTGATCCTTTGTCCTCATTAGACCAAAGTATGGACGTTAAGGAAAAAAATCGTTCCTAATATTGAATCTCGATACTACCGTTTCTTGAGACAGAAATCGGTATCGGTAATCGATACTAAAATTCAGTATCGATTCTTTCCGCTACGTAGTGCGAATATGTTTAAAAGTGAAAAGTAGGCTAGTTTATTTGGAAAAACGTTTAAAGTACAAAGCTCTTGTTGTTTTGCCTTATTTTATTTTATCAATTAATCATTTTTAGTGTTCGATTAGAAAGAAAAGACTTACATCAAAACAACTGTATCGATCAAAAACAAAGTATGAACACAGTTATATGAATACAACCTATTGTATACAGTGTAGTTAAAATAGCGTAGTAAATTATTTTACCACTCTAAATTTAATGAGGTTTGTAGAATTTCTCGTCAAGTAAATTAATTACTTGTCTTCACTGATTAATAGACGCTGATCGCAAGTGATATGTTTACACTTTATGTCCCAAGATTCGAGAACTTGCGATCTTTACGCCATCTGTTTGTCATCGGTTGCTGTCGTTCAGACTGACCTATTTTTTCCGAATGTTAGGCGCACTCTGAAATCGTTTTATGGAACTAGAACTAATGAATTGAAGGTATTATTTGAGTTTTTGTTTTTTAATTTTGAAGAAAAATAAAATTATCGTCATGACATCCAGCGTGTGGCAGTGTAAAACTGGCCTAATTATCTGTGACGATTAGAAATATAAATATCTGTAGCTTACGAAGGCATTTTTCTGTAAAATTGTTCATTTTTTTCTGCATTTAATCTTATTTATTGAACATAGGGGTGGAGACTAACGGAAAGTACTATAATGTTTCAATTTTCTGTTAACAAAGTAAGGCCTACTGTATTAAATAACCTAAATATAACGAATGGCACTGCTTTATTCCATTTTATTCCATTTATTCCACTATTACATTTTAAAGATTCACAATAAAATAAATCAGACTTAAAACCGAAAAAAGTTTTGTAAACAAAATTACAGGAGAAGTACAAAGTGTCCCCGTGAGAGTGCAGCACAATGCAGGCATAGGGTGACAGAAATAATTATGTGTGTACCAAAACTATTGACCGAACCAGTTCTTAACGTGTTTTTACCAGATTGCGTTTTTTTTGTTTCTTTTTAGTTTAACGTTTTTACTTTAAATGAATCGAAGTAACACGGAAAATCCAACGGCAGTAACTAGATTCGAACCAGCGAACTGTCGATTTAGTTACAAACTCCCCATCTGCAAAAATACGAATAAAAAACGCAAACACAAATAACAAAGATGTTTAGAGATTCCAAAGGACATTATTTTATAGCCTACTTGCTGCTTTGGTGCTGTGATCTACTGAATTAATAATGCCCTTCTTGGGTTACATATATATCAGTGAACAATGCAGAACACGCCCCAGGTGTGTCGGAAGTTAGGTTAGGTTTGCATTTCCTTCTTCGTCCTAAACAACAGCCTTCTAGATAATCAGTTTCCTTCAGTAAAAAACACACGTTTCCTGCCTTATCTCAACGGCTGCAGGTACAGCCCCCATTGTACGCGAAGGTCTCAGGTTCTGTGAAACCCCATTGTGATGCTTAAATTTTGTCGTCTACGATATAAGCGGCGCAGAGTGTCGTATCCAAATGTACAACTTCAACGAAAATTCCCTCGAGAATGACTTAACTAAATTAAAATTGTTTTTTAAAAATGTTTACTTATGAACATTTTAGGTTCCTAAAAAATTTTTAAAGTTACATTTCGTCATTTTCAACCGTTAAACAGAAAACTCAAGTAAGGGTAAAATTTCATAAATAAAGGTAAAGTGTGTCCGAATTTTTTTTTGTAGCGTTGTTCATAAGCTAAAATTCATTTTAAAATTTTATATTTTCCATATTTCAATTTTTAAGTGATGCCTTTAACATACTTATTTTCAGAATATATCCAAATTGGTTTAATTCAAATAATTTATTTACAATTTAACCTTATTAAAGCAAAATGAACAGTACCATTTTTTTTTGGTAAAACTACCCCTAATTAATTAATATGGGTTAAATAGGTAATATTTAACTAAAATACTTGAAATTAAAAAATCAAGATTAACTATTTGTGAAAGCAAATAAAAAGGAAAACGTTTTCATTTACAACCCTGAAAAATATTTATGTCCATTTGTCCGAATTCGCTATGGTAACAGATTTTATTATTTAGTTTTTAAATTTTTCTGCTAAAGCCACAGATTAAAATAGTTAAAGAAGTGGACAATATATCTATATACATCTAATACCCCACAGGGGGTTGCAGACTAGCTGCACCTATTGAGAGGATTTAGACATCCGTCGTGGCACCCGAGTCTAACACACACTTACACTTACAACACTACACTTACGACTTTAATACTTTACACTCACACTTACATTTAGAAAGGCGATAATAGCCTCAATGTGCTTTTCGCCTTAAAAAAACAAACAAAAACATCTCTCTCTCTCTCTCTCTCTTTCTCTCTCTCTCTCTCTCTCTCTCTCTCTCTCTCTCTCTCTTTCTCTCTATTTATATATATATATATATATATATATATATATATCATATATATATATATATATATATATATATATATATATATATATATATATATATATATATATATATATATATATATATGTATATATTTTTGCCACTATCCAAGGTAGCGGTCTCTGTGTGTGTGTGTGTGTGTGTGTGTGTGTGTGTGTGTGTGTGTGTGTGTGTGTGTGTGTGTGTGTGTGAAATTTGTTGTGTGACTTGTGTGTGTGTGTGTGTGTGTGTGAATGTACACAGTTTTCTGTTTTGAAATTTGTTACGAAGGTATAAAGCCCGAAAGACTTATGTGCGCGATTTTTGCCACTCACTTCCGTTTCAAGGTAGCGGTCTCTGACTTAACGATGAAGAATGTACACAGTTTTCTGTTTTGAAATTTGTTACGAAGGTATAAAGCCCGAAAGACTTATGTGCGCGATTTTTGTTTCAAGGTAGACTTAACGATGAAGAATGTACAACTGTTTTGAAATTTGTTACGAAGGTTGACTTTTGAAATTTCCGTTTCAAGGTAGCGGTCTCTGACTTAACGATGAAGAATGTACACAGTTTTTTGTTTTGAAATTTGTTACGAAAGTATAAAGCCCGAAAGACTTATGTGCGCGATTTTTACCACTCACTTCCGTTTCTAGATGGCGGGTAATGATACAACGTTTAGAGTGTAGTTGCTGACTATTTCCTCGGCAAAACCTATCGTAATTTTGACCGTTTCATGGGAAAATAATATAAAATCTTTAGTAAAGATGGTCTAGTAACGTTTTTCTAAATATTAATGTGCCGGGTAAATTGGCGGGAAAACTTTCGAGCGCTGTCCTGCGGCGTTTAATGTTAACTAAAAATATACTGCGAGATCTGCTGGTCTTCGAACTACTGGTGTAAATATTTTTTGTTTTGTATTTTTCACTCCTGTATATTTAAAAACAATATTTGCAAATGTATAATACGGTCCGCATTTCCTTTACAATGATACATTGAATTCAATTTTATCTTAACGAATAGCGGAGTAACTAGGGGTCCGTGCGAAATTTCACACTATGAAAGTTTTAAGTAAACACAGCCTTTTGAATAAGAGTAGTCGGTGGAGAGGGGCAGTAGTTGGAAGGAAGGGAAAACATGTTTAAAAAATAAATCGAAAAGCTATCGGTTTTAATAATTACAAATTTATGAGTCATTGTAGTATATACATTTCAATACAGATAGTTGTTCTTTTTAAATAGCAATTTTCACAGGGCATTACAGTACCTCGTTGTAAATGATATTTGATGTAAGAATGTAATCTTGTACTTTTTGTATTTCATTTTCTTTAATGGATACAAACATGTTAGTTGATTTAGTTACACTTGAAAAGGCTACACACAATTGTCCGTGAGTAAAGACAGCATTTAGTAAATACAATCCTGCTCTTTGAAGTGTTTGTCCCTGCGGCTTGTTTATAGTGATATCAAACGCAATTTTAATAGGTAACTGTCTTCTAGTCGATTGAAAAGGCATGCTTGATAACCTCTAACTGTATTTTGACATTTTCATTTTACTTCGTATTTTATGATGTACGAATTAACAATAGATAAATGCACGATGGAAGGAGTAATCACAAATATATGTAAAAATAGTGTTCAAAACATGTGTTTAGTATTCGAAATGCTTGTCCCGGCTTGTACGACGGGCAAGGATAGGGGACTGTCAGTAGGGCCACATAACCTGTAAGTTTAATGACTTTTAAGTAAATATTGAAATTGTTCTAAGCACGTTATGCAAAAAAGTGGCATTTGTAATGGGATAGTCTATTCGTGATTAATAAGTTAGCTTCGTAAAATGTACAAAATATTGTCTGATTTGTGATGCGTGATACATGATGCCGTTTTCCCTATGACAGTCAAAAGTATCTTTTATGTTAAAATTTTCCACAAACATTAAGTTTTAGCGCAAAATCGTTTTGCAATGTCAGAAGCTGGTTAAAAAATATTTCTAAAGATATATATTTCATTTATGCCTGTACGAGTAGTATGTACTGAGAAAAAGGGATGTTGACTCGAGAAATAATATATATGATGATCTGTATCGATAATTAACATTAATCTTGTAGGGGATAGATTCAATATGGCCGACAGTATCCACAGGCTCGAGGTTTAATTGCTCTCAGGCTAAATAGCAGAAGGCGACGGACAGCGGAAATAGCTATTGCACCAGTCACTCCATGTTTACACCAGTCCCTATTTTTGTTTGCCTAATGTTCTCTCAATACGCAGTAATTGTTCAACGGCTGTGGACAGGAATAGGCTACTCTCCCTAGGCCAGAGAACACTAATGTCCGTCTACTCAACGACCGACTTTGGATTCGGCCACGAGTGTTGGAACTTTAAATATACACGGAACGCAGCTGTCTCGCTGACGTGATTAAAATCAATGTCCAATAATAACTTTTATCTTGCAGTAATTTGAAAATGTAGTCCCAACATTACAGTCAGCATTAAGATGTATAAATTAAAGTTCTGAACTTTTGAAATAACATTAAAATTATAAAAATATTTTTTTAATTTTCAATGTAATTTGGAAATTTGAAATATAATTAATGCATGTTTTCATGCTGAAATCAGATTTACTGGACAGTGTAATTTACACATTTTTAAAATTTGGAATGGCTGCCATTTTAAAACTGTTGGACGGATTTTGCTGAATAACGAACTTGTCCAAGCTATTACCAAAATCGATTCTGGTTTGTGTCAGTTCAACCATTCTATCCGAACGATTTGCTTAATTTTAATTACGGTGTATCTATGTCCAGATATGTCATCAGGTATGTAGATGTAGACTATTATTTTGGTGTAGGGCTTCACCCCATTGGCATTCAAAGTATTAAACATACTTTCTTTAAACGAAAGAGTTCATTAGATTCACCTCAGAATACAGCACCATTGAAGTACAGCCACCATTGCCTCTGTGCTCGATATCAGTGGCTAAAGTCCAAGTAATTAGGCTAACTGCCGCTACGATCGCTGCAAACTGCAAGGATGGGGAGTCGAGACGTTTCGGAAAATAGACAGTACCTATTTAACTGTAGTTGAACTCTTTGCCGCAAGATGCCACCAGCAGTCAGAGCTCACATATCTCTCGTAAGAGTTATCACCTAGTTAAGTTTATATTCAATGGTAGCACATACAACTGTTTTATTTCCGTTTGTGTTTACGCAGAATTTCTGCAGAAGAGATTCGTATTAAAAAAAACGTTTTAAGCATTACGTTTCAAAAATTATTTAGAAATTAACGAGATTTAGGTTATTCAGGTTCATAGGATTAATGGATGTGAAAAAAATGTATGTCACTAGCTTATTTAGAGAAGTATTTACCGAGAAAAACAGAAAAATCGACCGTCAGTTTCAAAATCGGTTCATCGGTTAGGCTTATATATATATATATATATGAAAACACGTGTAACTGAACGAGCGAAGTGAGGCTCTCTTTCAGTTCGACAGTTCTGCATTTTGTTTGTATGTTTGTTTCTTACGCAGTCTTGGCCAAACCCATTGACCGATTGTCTTGAAATTTGATATAGAGTTACCTTGTATAAAGCCCGAACGACGTATGTGTAAGATTTTTTCCCATTCACTTTCGTTTCAAGATGGCGGCCTCTGATTTACAATAATGAGTGTACGCAGTTTCGGCCGAACGCATTAACCGATTATTTTGAAATTTGGTGCGTTGGTGTATAATGCCCGATATAAGATTTTTCCCGGTCACATCCTTTCTAGCTGAGCTGTGGGTTAACGTTGAGAATGTAGCTGCTGGTTATTTAATGTTACTGGCTGCACGGCAAGACCGCTTTATGAAGACAGAGCAAAGCATTTCCAGTGACGTGTGTAAGATTTTCCCGACTTACTTTTGTTTCAAGATGGCCGCCTCTATTTAACGCGTCATCGTAACGATGACGAGTGTACGCAGTTTCGGACGGATTTGACCGATTGTTTCGAAATTTGTTACAAAGGTACCTCGTACAAAGCGCGTACGATGTGTGTGTAAGAGTTTTTCCAATTTACTTCCGTTTCAAGATGGCGGCTCTGATTTGCATTGACGAGTGTACACAGTTTTGACTAAACGCAATAACTGAATGTTTTGAAATTTGGTACGAAGATATCTTGTAAAGAGCCCACATGTCGTATAAGTAACGTTTTTCCTATTTACTTACGTTATAAAATGGCGTTACATTTTCAATCAAACGCGTTGGCGGATTTTTCTGAAATTTGGTAAAGATCCGAAAGACGTATGTGTAAGATTTTTTCCCATTCGATTCCGTTTCAAGATGGCGGGCCCTGATTCAACGTTGAGAGTTTTGTTGCTCACTATTACCTGAAAACTGGCTGAACGATAAAATCTCATAATTTTGACTGCTTCAATGAGAAAGGGCATAAAATTTCCGATAAATTTGTTCCGGTATCATTTTTCGTAAATATTAAGGTTACCGGTGAAATTTGCGGAAAACAGTTACGAGAGCTGTCGTGGTGGGCTCTGTATATTAATTACGAATATACATCGAGATCTGCTGTTCTTTGATCTACTGGTAACTAATGATTTAGTTCTACGATACAAACTACTGTACGTTGATGGCCCGAAGACGTCTTCTTTGTTCTACTCAATTGAATAATGATCGCGACTGAGACAAAGCTACGTGAGAAGGAGAGAGAGAGATATCCAGCTCATATCCACAATCTAGTCACGCGTTCTTTGTTTCCGGCGAGGGGCAGTTGGGGCCTCTTATTGATGCTACTCAACTTTACATTACGTTCAATTGAATTATATAATGCGCATGCGCAAACTTGACCTCCAATCGTATTATAAACGTAAAACAAAACTGACGTAGTGTTGGCACAGAAGCACTGAATGTAAACGTACTGGTACAGCCACCGTTTTGAAAAGTGTGCTCGATATTAGCGGCCAAAGTTAAAGTAACTGGACTCTCTGCCGCTAGGAATTCTGCAAGCTGCATGGACAGGTGGTGAATGCTATTGAGAAAATACATTACAATTGTATATTTAACTGTAGTTGCACTTTGTTGCAAGGTGCCACCAACAGTGAGCGCTCACATATCTCTCATAAGGATTTTCTTTGTAGTACAGAACATATCTTTGTAGTACTGTTATATTTAATGATAGAAGATTGGCCAGTGTTGGGGAGTTGCTAACTGGATTTATAGAGGTTTAGAGTAGAAGATCACACAGTGTACATCATATGCCGATTTGTTGTCAATTGTTTGCCGAGTAGCATGTGCTAATTGGTGCATGTACCCTTCCTCCATATATCATCAGACTATAAGACATGGAGAATAGGCGACAACTAATACTAAACGTGTTGTCATTAATGTGGCGCACCTAGCGTTGGAAGTGCAAAACTTCATCGGTATGGTATGTAATATTATTTACTATGGACGCTATGTATACAGGCATACCTAGATTATCGCTCATAAGCGGTTCCTGGCTATACGAGCGCTAAGTGAAACGGCTAAGCAAACTGTACAATATATGGGAAATTATAAAAATGTACACTTTATGGATAAAATAGACGAAATTAAAAAAATACAATTATCAAAACAAAATTCTGTTATTGAAACAAAAATAAAAATCATGTTTTACTTGCTATAGTTTGTTCGAAAACGCGACAATTTAATATAGCCAGTTTCTAACAACATAACCTGAAACCAAGGACGGATTACAGGGGGAACGAAGGGATCATTCCTCCCGAGACAAAAGAAATAGAAATACAAAATTTAAAAGATCCTATTTTACTTCCATGAAATTAGTATATGCGTAACTGCGATAAAAGTGTGAAGAAGGCATCTGAGACCCTAAGCGGTCCGAAACCTGTCACATTATCCCGATCTCAACTTTGTATGTACATGAAATCTTGTCCGTATGTACATATGTACGTTGTAACGCTTATACTGAGGGCGAGAACGGGGTTAATCAATTAGATATTTTATGTTGGTTCTCTCTTCTCTTCCTGTGTTAATTGCAACAGTAGAAAGATCTTTCTCGACTCTAAAATTGATCCAAAACTAATGAGGATGAGGGATCAGCGTTAACGGTAAGAGTAAAGCAACGGGAATAACGGCGGCTATACGTAAAAAGTTACGGATAGGAATATTGAGAAGAGGGGAAAGAAGACAACTTTTGCTTCGAAACAAGTGGCCTTTAAGTAATAATAAGAATTGTAAAATAGGAACCTGAAAAAAATTGTGATTTTTTTGGCCTAAAAATGGAGAAAATTTTTACTCTTATTCTATATCTGTTTTAAGTCTCGAAACAGCTTAACAGTGCTAGTTCCTGAAGGTGCTATTTTAAAAATTGTCATCCCCCAGGGAGACTCTCCTGTAAGTTGAATCATCCAACCAACCGTCCCCGCCCAAAAAATCGCATTAATCCGTCAGTGCCTGAACTTGTTATAGCTTATCAGCTGTTAATGAAATCAGCTGTTCGTTATGAATTAATATAAGATAATTGATATTTTACAATACATATTTATCAAAATTAAATTAACGATTCTTTTCATATATTTACATCGGTCAAATTTCTTCGTAGTTTCCTTGGTGTAGTGGTTGTCACGTGCCTCACACAAACGGAAACACAGAAAATTTTATTTATAAATTATTTTATATGGAACTTGCAACGTACAAAATATACTATTATATACCAATAAAACTTGTGTACTCGCATCATGCAAAATCAAACATCACAACCAGCCTTAAAACATGATACATGTTAAAACAGTAGGCTGTTTATATATTTAATAGTAATAGTGTTGTATTTTATCACTAAAATTAGGTAAAAATCAGAATGAAAATTTAAAATTGTATGCTATATAATAAGCAATTAGGCCGATTGCACTTTATAAAAAAAATATAAACATAGATTGAACAATAAAGATAGCTCTCAAGATTAGCTGTTCGATAAGCTAAGAAAACCTGATGGATCGGGTTGATCTGTGTTTAGTGATCGTTATCTCTGGACGTATTTTTAAGCTACTGATAATCTGATATAAAAACCAAAACAGCGTATCTTAGAGGGAGGTTACAATTACTTAAAAGCCTGTTTCGAATCAACACACATCGAACCGCGTAACTCCGAGGAATCACTGTATTCATTCTTCCATTGTATTAGATTCGATGTAAATCTAATCTTAATCACAATTCTGAAAGTTTGTGTGTTTGTTTGCTATTCAATCACGCTTTAACTACTGGACCAACTGAGATGACATTTGGTATGAACACGATTTTAGGTAGATCTAGTCCCGTTTTAAAAAAACGCCGTAATACTACTTACCCAATCCAACTTAATTATTTAGTATTTAGTTTTGTGATATGTGTTAACTGTATAACAGTGAAGTTTTAATAATATTTTATACTTCTTAATATAATATTATAAATCTGAAAGTTTGTTTGTTATTCAATCACGCATTAACTACTGGACCGATTGAAATGAAATTTGGAATGAACGTGGTTTAGGTACCTAAGATTGACATAGATGTATTCTCGTTTTAAAAATCTGAATCCCTCTTATTATTTATTACAAAATTATTGTTTATAATCTTACATTTGCAATGATTTTAATTTTTTTTTAAATACGTATAATTCTAAACAACCTGCCTTTCCAATTTAAAAGATTGCAATTTCCATTGAAGTTGGCATTTACAATGACAATATATCGCAGGGTCAGATGTTAAGAGTAGCAGGAATAAATTTGGGCTTCTCCCACGGTCAGTTATATGTCGCCTGTTCTAGAGTGTCGAATAGCAAAAGTCTATATGTCTTGGCCGAAAACCATAAATTGTAATATTGTATATAGAAATATATTAAATTGAAATAAACCTATTATAATTTTTTGATAATCGATTATAAATTTTATTACCTATTTTATAATTGCGGGCGAAATATCAACGGGTAACAGGTAGTCTTTCAATAGTGGGTTGGAAATGCGTTGTTGTCAGATTGTGATAGGACACAGTGAGTACAGTATTAGGATTCGCTGACCGCTACGCACAATCTGGCAACGCCAATCTTACTACGTCAACAACAATATTTTCAAGAAAGCCTAATACTTAGTACAATGAGAAATTACGATCGGTTTCAATGACGGCAGAGCGGGGGTAGTTCTAATAAGGGTATTTTAGCAAGGTCTCCCATAGTTCACCTGCTCAACAAGGCTCTCTAACGTAATTGTGCAGTAGAAGGGTGATTTAATTCGCATTTAGCAAGGAACGTTTAACCTGTCAAAGGACAAAACCAACAATACACTATCACCCAACACCTTTAGAACCCTACCTTCCGAAAGGCTTAGTGAGAGGGGGCGTGCCGCTGAAGATTAAACGTTCACCATTGTTCGAGCTTTACCTGAACCCTGACCGCCAGCACGACACTTAACGTTAGTGCAGCTGCAGGCTTCTTCATTCATCCTAAACTTGGCAACGTTCTGGTAATGAATTTCATTTGGGTCTTTTTCAAAAATCGATTTTACGTTCTTCAAGTACGAGTCGAAAGTAGTTTGTACCTAAATAAATTATTGCCTAAATAAATACATTATAATTGTTGTACTCTTTATAAATTATTGCGTTCGATTTGTGGGTAATTTCAAACGTAATGATCAAGTTAGCTCTTATTACAGGCAAGTTAGCTCTTATTACAGCTTTTATTAGCCGCCTCGGTCGATAGCGTACTGGGCTTTCACCCTGAGGACCTGGGTTCGATTCCCGGCCAGGGCTTGGCATTTTCATACGCTATAAATCATCCCATCATCTGCATTAGCTCAAGTGTGCACAATAGTCGGGCGTTAAAAAAAATTACAGGCAATTCAAATTTTTAAAATTAAATGATTTTAACTAAATGCTGTTCCTCAAGCTGGATTGCCTACGTACTTGGCAAATAAGTTTGTTTTTGCCCCAGATATAAGCACTAAACAGTGCAAGAAAGGGGTAAAAAATGATGACTATAGCTAAGCACAGAACTGTTGTGTCTCTCCTCTCCCTCTCTAGTAGAAGAGAGGACTTATGATGCTAAATTTGCCTAAAATAAAGGCAATAAGCAAATCAGTCAATCTATCCCCTGCCATTTCAATAAAATGTGACACGTGGATAGTATATAATTTGCCAGTACCAATATTAAGCCTTAAAAAAACAAAAAAATAGTTTTTTGATAAAAAAAAGCATTAATAAATACCGATAAGATTTTCCTCAATAATTTTACCAACTTCAATTCAACTATAACTTTTCATGCTGATTTTTCATAAAAAAAACCATTGACGAAAGCGGAGCTATTGATAAAAAACGAAAATCAAGTTCAGTTTCTTCAAATCGGTTTATTAGATTTTGTTTAAATTTTAGTCACATTTCAGGTCTCAACATTTTAGTCTCAACCTCTCAGGCAGTGAGAGGTTTATACATGTGCGGTCATGCCTCTCCTCCACATCCACTGCCATGTGGTCAGTACAAGAAGTACAATGGTAATATGAAGCGAAAAACACATTGGGGCTATTATCGCCTCCCTAAATGCAAGTGTGAGAGTAAAGTGTTAATTGAAGTTGGTTAGGTTAAATGAAACTGATTATTAAATTTAACTTCAGATAATTTCATTCATAATATTTAATATTACGGCAAATAACTTTATTTTGATCATATTACTATTAGCAAACGTACAACAGTTATCGTGTTATTACAACAATCGTGTTTTCGAGTACGATAATAAAGATTATTTTAAAAAGACACATGCAACCACAAAACTAAATAAATTATTGTTTTACTATAAATTATTATTAAAAAAATGCACTCACGCCTCCCTTAAAACTTCT